>LDUD01000052.1:379104-471656 GCA_012184295.1 Dactylella cylindrospora
TTTCTTTCTCAGTAAACGAAAACCCTCAAGCAACCCACCCCCCAGAAAACCACAGACTACCGGGGACCTTTCCGTCCACGAAGATTGTTCATGCATTTGCACCCAAGGACCTTTTCGTCACCATCATTTTGCAATTCCTCTTGGAATCCGACCAAAACTTGTCGGAAGCGTTTTCAGGTTTTTTGTAGTGGTTAATACCCTACCCTTTTCAGAGAGTCTACTTCAGAACAACAACAAGAACAACCTCCAACAGCTTCCTTTCTGGCCAGCTTATATATTCGGCTTCTTATAGAAGTAAGTACTGAATAGATCTGGATACCGCGAGGAGATTTCCGGTTTTAGTGAAGGGATTTATAGCTAATGACGGCCTTGCTATAGCTGTCTCGTATGTCATCTTGGATTGCAAAGATAATAATCCCTATAAGACATAAACCCTTCCTGAGTACCTGATCATTTCAACCTCAAATCTGTCAAGATGGCTGTAAGTGTGCTTGGATCCTTTTACAAATATTGGTGGGGCTTGGCATATGGATGGAAGGGTTGCTGACCGGATATCTTTATAGACCGTAAATATCAGACGAGATGTCACCGACCCTTTTTACCGTTACAAAATGGAAAAACTTCAATCGAAGGTAAGAATTCGCCCTATCCTGCTCCGCCCACAAACATTTACCAACCTTGTCGTCTAGATTGAAGGAAAAGGTAACGGTATCAAGAGTGTCATTGTCAATCTCCCAAGCGTCGCGGGGTCTCTCAGTCGTCCTCCGATCTATGTCGTCAAGTTTTTCGGCTTCGAACTCGGAGCCCAGACCAACAGCGGCGACCATGATCGTTGGATCATCAACGGTGCCCATGAGGCTAGTAAGCTCCAGGACCTCTTGGACGGTTTCATCACCAAATTCGTGCTTTGCAAGGCATGCATGAATCCAGAAACCGATCTTGCTATTAAGGCTGGGCGTATCATCAGGAACTGCAAAGCCTGCGGTCAACGCACAGAGGTTGACGGTCGCCACAAGCTCTCCTCCTTCATCATCAAGAACCCACCAAAGAAGGATAAGAAGGAAAAGGAGGGCAAGGGTGGCAAGAAGAAGTCTAAGGCCAATGGTGATGACACCAAGGAAGCTAGCAACTCCGAAGAGGAGGCTAAGAACGGGAACGGTCATATCCAGCAGACCTCCAACTTGGATCAATATGCTGGCGAGGCTGGATCCGACGATGAATTCACTCGTCGTATTCAAAACGACGCCAAGACACTCCCCACCGCCGATGGATCCACTGATAAAAAGGATAGCTGGTCTGTGGATGTCTCGGAAGCCGCTGTCAACGCCCGCGCTAAAGAGCTTTCTTCCGATTTGAAGAAAGTTTTGGTCCTCGACGGCGACGAAGAGGAGGATGAGGATGGTGCTGGAAACCCATATGAACTATTTGCTACCTGGTACGAAGCTGAAAAGGCGGATGATGACGTTGACGATATTGAAATCTACAAGAAGCTCCAAGAACTCGGGCTTGTCGAGAAGCACAAGACACTCCAAGTTCTTGCTCAATGCCTCTTTGATGAGAATATCACAAAACAGATTTCCCCACGTGCTGGACTGCTTAAGAAGGTATGCACTGCCTACATCCACTTACCACTCGCTTTCAACTGATCTCTTACTAACAAATTTTGTCTGTCACAGCTCGCCGCCAGCTCCGACCGCCACGAAAGGGCTTTCTTGGGTGGTATTGAGCGCCTAGTCGGAATGGGTAAGCCTGAACTTCTTGCTCAGGTCCCAACCATTCTCCACCAGATCTATGAGAATGAGATTGTGAGCGAGGAGGTGATCCTCAAATGGGGAGCCAAGGCGTCCAAGCGCTACGTCGATCTTGCCACCAGCAAGAAGGTCAAGAAGGCCGCTCAACCTTTCTTGACTTGGCTCGAGGAGGCCGACGAGGATGAGAGCGATGAAGAATGAACAGATTGAATTCAGCGGTGTTTGAAGTATCGGTTCATGAATTGACTATGAATGATCTTGGGAATGTCACTCGAAGGAGGACAGTTTGAACGAAACTGTTTTTTTTTTTTTTCTGTTGCGGCTTTTGATCATATACGTTCTTTAAGTATTACTATGATCAGTATTCTTTTTTTTTTTTTTTTTTTGCGTTTCTTCAGTTCCCTAGTCCTGATTTCTTCAGCGGAGGCGATTCAGATTGTCTACCTTTAGTATGGACTTTAGCTGTAGCTTTAATGAAATATTATTTTATACTACCAAACTGCTTTAACCAGATCTGCAGAACTATCTATATTATACTTAAATACAAACCAACTCCAAACAGAAATCAATAACAATTAGGCTTGCTATATAAAACTTTTGTGCAAAACATCGGAAACTTTTAGTATACGTGTTAAAGAAAAATCTAACTCCCCGCCTCCGCCGCCTGAGAAAACCACTGCCTCAGAGCGGTCGACAGCATCCCAGGAAGATCCTCAATCCGCCGTATAATCAAGTAGTAATTAAAGGGAAAAGTATCCATATACCGATTAACCTGCAGCTTCGATCCCTTCCCATCTCCCTGATCCACAAACACAGCTTCCTTCATATCTAAAATCGAAGAGGACTTATTCCCGCTTCCACTACCGCTCCCACCCATAGCTCCACCGGTAGCATCAATAATCACAAATATCAGCACAATCTTCTCAAAATGCGCCAACCGCACCAACCGCTGAATCTCCTGATGATCTTCGCAGATTCCATCCGATATGATCAATTCCAATTGCCAAAGATCCGACTGCTGGTTGCTCCGCCTAGCCTCTCGGAATAACTTGATAGAAGTCTCCACCAACGATTTCATATTTGTCTTTGTCTGAGCGAACGTGAGGCCTCCAAACACCGCGGCTCCGGATTGCGCTGTAAACTGCTGTTCAAAGGGATGCACGAGCTTTGTTGTCTCCCCGAATGAAACCACTGAAATCTGACCAACCTCCAGATGGGTTAGCGCTCTGGCTACTAATGCAATCGACTCAAAGGTAAGCTCGATGCAGCGACTTTCAGACATTGATTTGGAGTCGTCGAGGGCAATCATGACTTGGTATTGCCGTTTGGAAGGTTTTGTCCGTCGCATCCATATCTTGTCCTTTTTGTAGTCAGACGCAATATAGGGGATAATACGTTTCATATTTAGCCGCTTGCCAGTCCGGTAGTCGCCTCGTAGTTTTGTTGACAAGGTAGGTTCAAGAATTAACCGGAGTTGCTCGGTCAAGCTGAGTGCAAGAATTCTCGTCTTGTTTTCATAGAGTCGCCAGAGAGACTGCGCGTCACTAGCATAGGGCAAGGCAAGTTTAGTTGCTTCAGCGAGTTGTGTTTCCTGGGACTCATCATTGATATCTTCCTCGTCGAGTTCCATGGCATCGACGTGCTCATTCTTAGAATCACCGGCTAGTCGAGGTACATCGACCTCCATGGTTTCCTCAAGGTCTTCTTTAGATGTCTGCGGGGCAGCTCCCGGGAGATCTTTTAGGTCCTCCGAAGTCTCTTGGAATCCAGTTTGCTCTTCGGCAGCTGTTCTCTTTTCCTCATGAATTTTAGCGTCGGTGTCATCCCCGTCGTCACCCGGGCCTGGTTGCTCTGTTTGATCGGGGGCCGAATCGATAACCATTGATTCGTCAATGGCATGCGATTCTTCAACGGTGGCAGCACCTAATGCCTGAGAAGTTTGTTTGCCATCGTCTTCCCCTACATGCTCAAATTGGGTTTGCTTTGCATCCTAAAAACTCGTTAGACCTTATTCATATCATGGTACACAAGAGCCGAGCGATTGATACTTACCTCTGCACCCTGTATTTCGTCCTGGGGACCATTTCTCGCTTCGGATTCCAAGATCTCCATTGGAGTGCGGTGGACCTTTTCGAGTAGGTCTCCTAATCGTTTAAGCCCATTCTCCAAACGTCGTTCATTAGACTGTGGGTCTGCCTGACCTTGGCCTGGGCGATATTCCGCCTTGCCGGTGTCGCCCTGCCCGTCCATAGCATTTGGAACTGTATTGTCCTGAGCAGACTCTTCTAGGTCTTTGCTCTCCATATTTTGGTCCGATGCACCCGCTCCAAGGTCATTTACATCCATATCTTGCGAGGTAGGGGCAGCAGAAGTTTGAGCATTTGCGGTCATGGTGGACTCGTGGAGTGCATCCTCAACAGGGTCGTCTGTCGCTTCTTGCTCCATGGTATCTAATTCTCCTCCTTCTCTCTCCTCATGTTCCTCGTCGCTATCGCGAGGGTCGGTTTCTTCCCCTAGGGTCTCGTCTTGGGCCCCCTCTATATCCTCCATTTCCTTGTCCTCTTCGGTTTCACCTTCTGACTCCGTGTCAACGCGGGTATCATCCTTCGTAGGCTTCTCTAGCCCGTCGTCTTCCTGACCAGACATATCTCCTTCATCTTCGTTATCTTCCTCTATAGACTCAGTCTCCCCGATGTCTAAATCATCCGAGATATCCAGCCTTTCAACCTCAGGAACATGTTCATTCATATTGTCAGCTTGGTGCTGTTCTATTGCATCAGACTCGTCTTCCGGAACGCCTTCAGACACATCGTCTTGCTGGAGTTCTTCACCAGCCTTATTCTCTGAACTTTTCTCTGCTTTGTCTTCCTTTTTCTGCTTTTCCTGCTTGGGTGCTGCATTCTCGTCCTTTCCCCCTTTCGAATCAGCGTCAACTTCATCCTTTGGCTCTTCCGTCGGATTATCCCAAAAATCTTTATCGAGAGAATCCAAGCCTTGGTCATCAACATTTCCCATTTCATCCACCATATCGTCTTCCCCGTCTTCATCCCCATCGCCTTCCCTCTCTGATTTTTCTGAACCTGATTCTGAAATTCCATCGATATCATCGTTCTCCACCGCATTCTCTTCAGCGTCATACTTTTCCTTCGACGACTCCCCTTCCTGTTGGTTTGCCAGCTCGGATAGATCCTCATCCGGTGCGATATCTTTGCTTATATCTTCCTCGCCCTCTCCATCTCCAAGACCAGTACCGCTCTCAAGTTGGCCAGCGGCACCGGCCCCACCGGACCCTTCCGATGGAGCGCAAAATCCATTCGTTCCAAGGTTAATGATCAAATTTCCCATTATGTGAGTAAGCCTACAGACGGCACGATGGAAATCTAGTCGCTGGCTGAGGTCATTGTAGCAAATCCGCTCATACTGAATAATTATCGGGGAGACGAGACGCATCACAGCTTGGAGGGCGTTTAAATCTGCCTGCGTAGTAGCACGACTCAGGGCCTGTCCAAGAGTCTCGAGTTTTTGTACTACAATACCACAGCCAGTGGCCATTCGTGGTGCCACCAAACCCGTATGCTCAAATTGGATAATCTTCTCCTTATTCGTAGGTGCTGGGCCCGGTACTTCAGGCTGGACTAAGGCTAGGATGGTATCGCACAGTCGTTGTATATCACCATCCACAGCGGCTACTACACTAGATTCATCATACTCATGCGCGCTAGTGCCATTCACTGGATGGGCTTCGCTGCTAGGAATCCAGGGCAGTATGTAATTTGTAACATGTTGTAGGTCAGCGTTAGATTCCCCGAAGGTCTCCAGCTCAGTCCGAAGTTCCGCAAGGTTCTGGCGGATACTCTCAATAGCCAGGTGAACTTGATTTGTAACGATCCCAGGGAATGTTTTTGGACATTGCGAAAGAGATTCGGTGGATTTCGCAGCCCATTCCTTCCATGTCGAGAGAATTGTCAGAAATTTGGTATAGTCGCACCCAACAAAGCCCGCCTCTGCTTCAACTACAGTTTCGGCTAGCCCAATGTTCGCCTGAAGCCAACCTAGTTGTTGAATGAGCGCCTGCGGATTGGAGATACTTCTTGAAATTCTCTGGTTGAGATTTTCCTGGGGAGCTTGGGGTTGGCAGAAAACAAGGAAATGCCCAATTAACTCCTGAAGCCGTCCGAAAACCCTCAAATAAGATGCGAGAGCCTCTCTTTGGGTGATAGTCATTGATATGCCGTGTTCGAAGTATCTAGATCCCCGAACAAGGTCTGGAACTGGGACATCCGGGGGAATGTTGATAAGGACGCCTCTAGTTTTAGATAGGTTCTCGAGTGTGGCAGCCAATAGACTGTCAATCTCGTCGATTCTTGGCTCGAAGGATTTGCATTCCAAACTTGAAGCCAACGCTAGAATATTTTCCATAGACGACTGAGTAGACAGCTCCTTTTGACTCAAATTGGACTTGAATCCCATCTGACGGAGGGATTTGAGACCTTCGTTTAAAGATCTGCGTTTTGCGTCTTGCAATCTTCGAACCTCGGTTGTATTCTCTTTCGTTAACTTGGAAGGAGTTGCATCTCGGAGTTCTTGTGCTCGCTGGAGAATATGTTCCGAGAACTGGTCCACTAATGCAAATGAAGATTGGCTAGGAGCAACAGGGACATAGCTTTGTTGCATCCTGAAAACTGTCGAAGAGATATTCACAAGCCTTGCAGGACGCAGGCCCCAGTCTCTAATCGAGTCAGCACATGTCGTTATGTCGGACTCTAATATTACTATGGTATTTTGATTGGCGGTAACAGAAATGCCCATCTCCAGCTTTCCCAGATCTAGGGCCTTTGCAATTGCTGAGACTGGGGTTGCAAGGACCGCTCTATACTTCTTGACAACTTTGTACAGTTGGTAATGAGACCGCCTCGTTGACTCTTTCAGGGAGTTGATATTTGTATCCTTCCAGGAAGCTAGCAGAATAATTTCCTTCATATCTTTCTCTAACTTTACCTTTTGAGTAGCGATGTGCTCAGAAGCGGCCTTCGTAAATTGTGAATGAAGCTTTCGAACATTCCGTAGTGTATCTCTCAAGGCCTGCGAGTGAGGAGATGGATCGTGCTCAAGGTGATTTTCCATTCCCTCAAGGAGTTTTAATCTATCTTCAAACTCCCCAACCGTTGACTGCCGCATGAAGCTGTTGAGGGTGTCCGCAAGTGCTATCCGTGCAGGCCCAATATCGCGTTCTTCCACAGCTTTTGCAGCCGAAACGGTCTTGTAGATATGGAACCACCAGGTAGAGGCATTCTGATGGCATGATTGATCCTCTTGAGAAAATAAACTTGGCCAAGTTTGCAGTTCAAGTTTCCTCCAACTGACTATAAGATCAATGAGGGACGCTTGGTAATCCTGTAAAGATACCTCTTTGCTTGCAACCTGCTCCCATTGATGAACCGTGGTATGGAGTCCCTCGAGTTTTGCCAGGACGGTGTTGACTGGTGTCCTAAGGGGTAGTCGAAGCGCCTCAGAAACCTTTTCCATGGCATCTCGTAAGATATCATTCTCCGGCCACCGGGAAACAAGATCAACAAGTCTAAGTTTCAACCTTGAGAGCATCTCGACAGACTTGCTGACTTCTGTTGGGTTTTCATCTTTATAGAAATTAAACAGTGACTTAGGGGTGCGAATAAGCCACTTAGATGCGTCAGAGAGCCCCAAGATCATTGGTGGCACAAGACTTTCGATATCCTGATGAGAGAGCGTAACCTTATTTGTTGAAGTTTTAATCGCAGCGCTAAACTCTCGATTTAATGAAGAAACATCTAGGCCCTCGGGGATTTTCCCTGAGAAGATTGCCTCGTGCAAGCTGGAGACCGAGTTGCCGAGTTCCTGCAGGTCAATCTTTGCTTTAGAGCTGGCCTTTTCTTTTGCAGATTTTCCTTCGGAGAACATCTCTTCCACACCAGCTTCGTCATCGTCGGGATCAAGCTCCTCGAGACCCTTAAAGTGGTAGAGCTTTGTTGCCTCTTCGCGATCTCGTGCTTGTTCGTTTTCTTTCTTCTCCCAGATTTTTACAATTCGACCTAGCAAGCAATCTAGCAATCTAAAATCGCTTGGACTGAACGAATTTAATCCCTCGACAGCTGCACGAACTGCCATTATTTTGAGTGTTTGGAGCTCCTGGTTCCCAATTTCAGACTTATTTTTCCCATGGCGAGCCAAGAGACCTTGAGTCTCTATCGCATTTGGCGTGAACAGGAACTCTGCACCACTTCTCCTTTCCTCGCTAGATTCACAGGCAATGAGGACTCCAAACTCCAAGTATGAGAGAAACTCTGTCACTATGAGTGTCACATCCTCAAAATGTTCTTCTTGACTCATAATTTGCATAGCAATCTGCTTGATGTTTTCTCGGATTGCTTCACCTTCGACCTTGACATTAGCACCTCCAGCACATAGCTTCTGAATAAACCTGTGAAGTTGTTGTCCGTCGATGAAGGAAACTAGTCGCTGTAACGAATGCTGAAGGTGTTCAAATGTAGACCCTGGGACTCGTTTAAACAAAGTAATAGTCTCGTCCCACATTATCTTATCAATCTTTGTTTGTAAACGCCTAGAGCGTAGACTATCCTTGGACCCACAGAGTATCTCTGTAACCTTTTCAAGACTACTCAAGTCCGCTTGCAGGCTATCCCGCTTATACTGGAATAGGTCGTAGGAAAATTGCTCCTCTAGCGCAGGGTCATATGGTTGAATTGGGACTAGGAGCTTTAGGCAACCTATGGCATAGTATATCCAAGCCAGGCTTTGGGAATTTTGTTGGAGACTTTGCAGAGAAGGTATAAAATATTTCGAAATTGCCATAGACCACCTATCATCTAGAGTGTGGCTCTGGGACTCCAGGCATCCTAGCAATGACTGAGCTGAATGCGTGCTAGTTCTGCTATTCCAAAGTCCATTTTGGGCGAAAAGATCCTTGTGGAGATGACAAATCTATTTCTTGGTTAGTAGCGGCAGCATATAATTGGGGCAATGTCACTTACTAAGTAAATTCGATCAATCAGAAGCTGCCCGAACTCTCTCCGAATATCAAGGTCATAGCTGTTAATGGCTAGAGTATATTGCCGACAGAGCGCCTGTAGGTCTGCATGGACATGGCTGTAATTGCCAATGCTAGTTTCTTGAACAAAATCACTATCCCGTGTCTCAATGGTTAGCATTGGCGTGTTATCAAAGGGGTCTTCGCAGAATTGGGCATTACGTCGTTCTAAGGATGCGGCTCGCAAAGTCACCTAGCAGGTCGCTAGCAGCTACTAGCCGTTTAAAATCCTGGCATGGAGCAGTATCGCTCGAGCAGAATAAGGTGTTGAAAACGAGGTGCTTTGGAATAACTGTCTTTATGTCAGTAAAAATAAGCTATGGCTAAAAATGAATATATTCACTTACCATGCAGTCCGAGGTGCCCTAGCAGCCCGTGAAAGTGTTTAGTCGGCCAACTAGCGTAGTATGCCAAACTATTTATGTCGTCCACCTGTTGCTATTGGTTAAAATACTTGTTTTCTTTTCATATTTAGGGCACCATAAAGTAATTAGCCTACCTTGTTATTGCTGCTTGATGTATTCATACTTGAAAGTAGCCGTATCCGCAAGATGATATCAAACTCTTCTTTAAATGAATGGGGGATCGTCGTGTTGGGGTTGGCTAATAGTTGAACAGCATCGTCAAATTCAAGTAACTGAAGACTCTCCGTGGAACGAGAGCTACGGATCTCTTCGAATGCCTTCGAGAATGATAGCTTTAGCCGTAACATTTGGACGGTTGGAGCAACTAGGCCTTGTGAGGTTATATCAAACTTGTTTGCGACCTCATTCAGCTTTCTAAGGAGAGCCATTCCATGCTGCGATTGCGGTATTTCAGGCCGCAGTGACCTCCAGAGTCTGGACCACGATGAACCCGACCCGAATCCATAGGTATTAATCAAGCTTTGAAAAGCTTCTCTAATCTCTTGAACTGTAGTTTCTGGCCACGTTCCCACCATTCGATTGAGAAATGCAGGGATCTTGTCGGCGCAAGCCTGAAAGGCGAGACCATCTATCCGGCGAGTTCCTAGGAAAAATTGTAGAAAGAGTATTACCTCTTCTATGAGTGGGATCTGACTATCCGTTGTAGCTTCAGTCGTTAGAAGAGAGATATTCGTTTGGCCTGCCCACGACCAAATAGTCCGGTTTAAGCGCGAAAGGAATTCGAGTAAAGCAAGACGGGTATCGCGGTCAATTCCACTTTGCTGTTCATGAGCTGAGTTAACTCCTTCACCTAATCCTATTGAGAGATATTTTGTTTGGGTACTCTCGATGTGACCGGTTATCATTCGCTGAACTTCCGCTGAACTTTGTGAGATGCCGTAGACATCGGAGAGAAACATTGCGAAGTGCTCTGTCTCTTGATCTAGAATATGAATGTTGGAGAGAGGATGGAGAGACTGGAACACGGTTAGTTACCTATAGCTGGCCGATCCGGGAGTTTACTAACCTCGTGGGATATGAAAGCTAGATCTAAACCTAGCCGGTTGCATATGAGGGCTTTGAATTCGTAGAGCGCTTTCCCAGCCCAATGTCCATCGACTTCTACGAATTTTGTTACCGCTAGATTTGCCGTATCTAGTATGAGTTGGCTGGATTGGTTAGAGAAATAACCCTTCAACCGCCCATATATATACGGAAGCAGCGGGTATGGGGCCTCCTCTAAAATATGAAGCAACCAGTTCTCGAGATGCTTCGGATCTTCTAAGACAGCTTGATGGAGCAGAGTGTCTACACGCGAGAGAGCCCTAGCGGATGACTGATCCACAAGATTGAGTGTTTTCCCGTATAAAGTATTTCCGGTCTCAGCATCCTCCTCAGTCGAGGGAACGAATATCTCAACCGAGCGGTTCCGCATAGCTCTTGATAACTCGCCATTCCTCGGATCCATAGTCAAGAATAATCGAAAGTCAGGATGGGGAGTAATAACTCGGCTTCTGCCATCGGCTGATGTGTGCTCATGAAGGAATAGTGCTCCTTTGCTCTCTAGCAGGGAGTTAATCCGATCTAGGACTGATGGGTTGCAAAGGTTTGCGTTATCCAATATCACCCAGTCGCCATTTTCAACTGCGCGAACTAACGCACCATCGTACCACGCGAAGGAGACACTCTTTTTAGTATCCCTCTCAGCGAGTATGCTCTCTAAAGTTTCAAGGTGGCTCCGGGGTTTGGCGAGTCTTTCCGTAGGAAATAGAGCTGAGGTTTGCATAATCCCCATTGCGAGGTCTAGAACTGCTTGCAAAGAATCATACGTAATATCCTGGCTATATAATATATCTGTTAATGAAAGTGCTTCATCCGGTATCTGAGTACCATTCAAGCTATATTCGACAATAGAAGTTTCGAGATCCGATTGAAGCTGTTGTAACAATGCTCGAGCTGTTCTGAAAGGGTCTTCTTGCTCATAGCCGCCAATAACATCTGTAGTCTCTGTGTCGCTATTCAACGGAATAACCTCTAAGCGCGCACCGACAGCTTTAGCTAAACACTCCACCATGCTAGATTTCCCGGAACCAGGGGCCCCAACGAGGAGGCATGGCCACCGATTATTAACTCCATTGAGGAGACTCTCTAGGATTGGCAACTGGTGTGGTAAGAATTCAACAGAGTGGATATACTGAAGGTTTCTAGCGAATTTCCGTTGAATAAGAGCGTTACCGATCTGGAGGGTTGTTGGATTGAGTCTGAGGAGACCTGGCGGCGAGTTCATACTATGCCCGAACACTCTCTCGAAAATACTGTTGACTTCAGCGATATCGGTCTCGGTCCGGAATCTATCACTAACGATAGTTTTAAAATATTGCTGAAGGCCCTTGCGGGCAGGTATTGGGGTCTCGCGTGTGGCGATCTCGAGCCACCTTAGGGTATCGCGTAGGTTGAACTCCCAGGGCGCACCCGACACCCCGAAACTTTTATTCGATGTAAGGATTCGCGATAGAAGCCCAGAGAACTCCACCACCTTCGAGTGCTCTTGAGGGGTAACATTCGGAAAGGTGTGCTGCGAAATGGCCATGAGATCCCCGGACTGGAGACTTCGAATGTAAACGTCGGTGAATCGATTTACAAAGGAAGCTGGAAGCCCTTTACGTCCACCACCCTGATGATGGGGGTTCTGAGCTGCAAACAACCTGAAATTTGGATGGCAGTGGAATGTTTTCCCAAGTTCAGGTACATAAACAGTCTTTCTATGGTCGAGACAAGAGTTGAGTCCTTCGAGAACAGATTGGGAAGCTAGATTCATCTCGTCAAGCAAAACCCATTGACCGGTTTGCATTGCCGTAAGAAATGGTGCCTCTCTCCATACAAAGGTCCCCACAGCCCCGCTTTCTGCTGGAACATCTGTTCCAAAGAGATCCATCATATCCGTTTCCTCGGAGAGGTTGATACGAACCAGAGGGACGCCAATCACAGCAGCAAGAGCGGTTATAAGGCTTGTTTTCCCTACGCCAGGCTGTCCCTCAAGGAGAATGGGTTTCTCGAGCTGCATAGCTCTGACCACACGCATTGCATTTAAGCTTGTTGTATTAGCATTGAAATCGAATGGAATTTTTCCGGATGTAATCATGGATCTAGGGAGCTTAAATGTCCCAATTCTGAAGAAATCCATTGACAATTCGACGTCAGCCACCTCAAGCCCACTCAAGTCATAGGCCTGCCCAACAAAACTTGATAGTTGAGCAATGCACCTTTCCCTCTCGAGTTCAATTTGATCAAAGGGAACCGATAATAGAGCTGCTGGATTGGATCCAAGCGTGTCAACATAAACCATTAAAGCACCCTGGAAGACAGCCGTGATCAGGTTACCCTGTGCCCGATTGCAAAATTCTACCCAAGAGATAATATCTCTGATAGATATACACCCATCTTTACCAACCCTGTAGGTTTGGTTAAACCAGAAGCCAAACTGTACCATAGGGTCGGCAAAATGGCGAATATCAGGCTTCAACTTGGTTTGGGTAATTTGTAAGACGTCATCGAAATCGTCCATTGGAGGAACCCATATTTCGGTAAATCTGTTCCTTAAAGCTGGTGAAAGTTCCTTTTTTCCATAATCGCCTCCTGGATTCATTGTCGCTAAGAACTGGAACTCTGGATGGGCTGTGATTTTTGCATCCTCGAAGCCCTTCTCCGCCAGGAAGATCTCTCGTTCGGGTTCAAGCACACTGTTGAGTCTTTCGAGAACACTATCTTCAGCTAGCGATATTTCGTCCAGGAGAAAGAAATCGCCACTCTTCATAGCCCCGACAAGGCTCCCGTTAACCCATTCGAAGAGTTGATTTGATTGAGCACGGTATTCATTTATCGAATCCACTAGATCGGCTGGAATCTTTATTTTTTCTTCCAATGACAGGCTATCGAAAACTCGAAGCATGACCTTGAGATTACTCTCACTTTCAAGATGTGTTGGCAAATATCTCAAAAAGACTTCTTGTAAGTCCTTTAGAAGTCCCTGCGTTACATCTGAGCGACTTCTAAGAGGTCTATAGGCCCCTATAATATCTCCTGTTTCGGTATTCATATGGGCGTTGACGGTCTCGAGCTGTTTCTGACGTGCGAGTGCTAACAGCTGACAGACTGTAGTCTTTCCACATCCGGTCTCTCCGACCAACAGAACAGGTTCATTCTTGAGTATTGCGCATTCCAATAGCGTATACAGTCGTGCCATAGCTTTCGTCCAGACGACCTCAATGGTCGGGTCGGTAAAACTTGGCGCTGGCCGTCTGTATAATAGATCGTCTGAGAGCCGCACTTTCAGCTTTGTCTCAATAACATTCTTTACAGCTAGCTTCTCGTCATGATTCCTAACGCGCTCAACCAAGAGCATGTACCCATGATGGGCAAGCTCTTCGTTTGTCGCAGCATCTCTATTCGCCCATCTGAATAGATCTCTTAGAGTGGCAAAGCTCTGTTTTTGCTCAAACAATCGAGACGATTGCCTCAGAACCGATAACTCGTTGTACACGGAGACGATCCGTGCCGCAAATGACGGCGCAATTTGTGTTCTTCGCTGGAGGATGTCTTGAAGCTCATTTTGGGGTATGTCGTCAAAATGAAGCTCAATGAATCTATTACGAAACGCTTTCGAGAGGACTTTACGGCCAGCATATAGCCCAGGCGGATTCTGTGTTGCAAATAGCATAAAATCCGGGTGAGGCTTCACAACCTCTTGAGTTTCCGGTATTAGAATCTCTCGATTGTCATCAAGTAGGCGGTTTAGTGCCTCAAGGACATCAGTAGGCGCGAGGTTGAGTTCGTCTAATATGACCCAAGAACCACTGCGCATTGCCTGGACTAAAGCCCCTTCCTGAAATCGCAGAGACCCAGATGCATCCGAGACATACGAACCAAGATACTCTTGTAGGTCTGTGTGTTCGTGGTTGTTTATACGGACAAATTTATGCCCTGTTCTCCCAGCGAGGAATTTAATCATGCTAGTTTTGCCGCTAGAGGTTGGACCTTGTATGAGGACTGGGTATTTTCGGGTTGCAGCTGCTCTGACTAGGTTTAGGAGGTTTTTCTCAACGTAAGGTGTAATAATGTAGTCTGGTTGCTCCTGAATTTTTTCTTGCCCTCTTAGCATCCAGTAGTGTCTGAACTGAGTGAACTGGCCGTTGTTCGGTACCCTAGGGACTTGCTTCAACAAACTGCGGGCATTTGGGTGGTCGGATAGTAATCTGGATTCGATAATTCGATGCAGGGCCTTTTCCGAGTCGTTCGCCAGGCATGTCAAAAATGTCATACAGAAACCTTCGTAAAGAGACCTTAGAATACCATAAACAGGCGCAATTTCAACCACATAGGCTAGAGTCCGACTCAAAGTCCGAATGCTGTAAATTGGTTTTTGTCCGGCTCCATCAACTAGTTGGCTCCGTTCTACTAGTTCGCGAATTTCTAGATATAAATCTGTCGTTTTCGAGAGCAACTGTTCTACCCCGACGCAGTGGTCGTCTAGGTAAGCCTTCACAATAGCGAGAACATTGGCACGCTCTCGGTCAGGGCTGGGAACGTAAAACTCTGTGAATCTTGACCTGATTCCCTGCGGTAGGTCTCTCTTGCCAACATCTGTCGCTGGGTTCATGCAACCAAATATGCGGAAATTTGGATGGGCCGTTATTCTTTCCACGCCACCTTTCTCCAGTAGAAGCATTGACCGCGAATCTGCATCATTCATAAGATCTGCAATAGACTCAAGGGTCTCTGGGGATGCTAGATTTAGCTCATCCAGAAGAACCCATTCCCCATTCCGGACGGCTTTGACGAGTAGTCCTTCGACAAACTTAAATACAGCTTGCTGGGGTGCGTTACTCAATTGAGCATCGAAAGAAGCTACTCGTGGCGCGAATTCCGCCCATTCTGTTTTTACCAGAGTGTTTGTGTCCGCTTCTAGCTTACGCCGCTTCCTTGGACTCCTTAGGATATCTCCAGGGTCACTGCTATCAGAGGGAGAAGCAAAGTGTTTGTTAGCCATTTCGATGGCACTTTTCCAGAATTTGATAACCTTTCTCCATTGTCGTTTGTTAACCGCTTGATCAAATTGCTCCAGGAACGCTATATTCTTCTTGCTAGGGAAAGTTTTCCGGAATAACAAGTCAAAAGAGATAGCCATATCTAATCCGTGTCGTGGCAGATCCATCGGCTGAAAGCCCCCCATGAGGTCGCTACTCTCAGTCTGCTGAGAGAAATTATGAACAGTCAACTTAATGCCAAGCACATTTGCGAGGTACTGAACTGCTGTTGTTTTTCCTGTCCCCGTTTCTCCAACAAGTAAAGCCGGTTCCGCAGTGTTTACACAAACAGATATGCGTTCAAGGAGCCGTAGTGCGTATTTGTGCATTGCGTAAGGCATATTCTGCACCTTTTCTTTGCGATATAGATCTAATTCGCGGGTCTTTATCTTGTGAAGCTTTGATCTCCCAATTAATAGTTGTGTCGTATCATTCCGATATTCCGGCGGGTTTCCTTCGGTAAGGTATAGATACACACGAGTAAAGTCCAGATTTAGCTCGCTAGCAATCAAATTCGCCATTGCCCTTTCCTGGCTAGAGTCCGCGTATTGGCCAGCGAAACAATCCATAGCTTCGATAAATATCATATCAAGCAGATACTCTGAGATTGTGCTAGGTTTTAATTCGGATTGCCGGGAGCGCATATGCACGTCTATTCGCCCACACCAGCTTAGGAGTTCTCGAAGACTAGCTTGGCGGAGAGAGGGACCTCGAAAATTTTTGTCTCTATTGGGCGAGGTTTGGATTTCTCGTACTGAGTTATAAACTCGCACTAAGCTTGTCGAGAAAGTCTTCAATCTTGGATAACGCGCATCGATGAAAGCTACAATCTCTTGCTGCGTAGGCTGTTCAATTCTCACTCGTCTCCACAATCTAATACCGACAGTACTGAGATTGGGTGGTAGGAGATCTGTTTCCCCCTGAGGATTTTCAATTGTACGAACGGTGGCGATCAAGCGAAAGCTCGAGGGCGCTATGATTGTCTCTGCTCGGTTGGGTATAAATAACGTTCTACGCTGCATCAACGGGATGAGGAGACTCAGTACTTCATTTGGGGCTTGGTCTAAGTCTTCTATTAAAACCCAGCGGCCCTCCCGCACGGCTGTTGTAAGAACTCCAGGTTTCCACTTGAAAGTACCCGGTGGTTCTGAAGATACATATGTTCCTAGGAGTAACTTTGTGTCCGTTTGTTTGCCCAGATGTATTGATATCATTGATTTAAAACTCCCTAATAGTTTTGCAACATGGTGAACATGGTGAGTTTTGCCGCTGCCTTGACTCCCTTGGACGAGAATGGGCTCCCCAGCGCGCACAGCAGCTGCTAAATCGGTCAAGTTTCGGGCCGAAGTGGAAGTTTCAACATGTCTCTGATGGTCGGTAGAGCTCTCCGGTAATCGTAGAAACAGCATCCCTGCCACGGAAACTACAGTAGGTGAAATATCAGCCGGTGATATCGACCGACCGGGTGCACCGGTGCCATCCATCTTCGCCAGATGGCTCTCCTTAAGTTTCGAGCTGAGGGAGTTTAGACGTTGCGCCTCTTCGACCCTAAACAAACGCCAATAAGTCTAAGCGACTGAAAGCCGAACTAAATGGAGGCGGATATCAAATCATACCAGAATAGTTTGAAATCGATTAGGAGTCCATCCAACAGCCCTAGAATGGGTTCTTCTCCGCAATGGAGAACAACAAGTTCTTCGAGAGCTTTGTCCGAGATGTTTAGGAACAACGCTATAACTTGCAAGGCGAGATATCGTATTGGTATGGAGACATGACGGAGGAGTGGCCATATATGCTCGATCCGAGCTAGAGGAGAAAAGAGAGAGAAATCGAATTTGAAGAGTCTCAAGAGTATTAACAATATCTGCTGGATAGATTCGACAGACAGATCCCTGAATTCTCCAGTTAGGACGTGGAAGTCAGAGTTTGATTTGAATCCAGAGAACAAGTTGGCTCCTTGACCGAGCAAGTAATATTCAGCGAATGGAACAAGATATGGCGCTGCTGGTAGGACTTTGGACAACCCTGAAGCAAACTCCTGGGGCGTTGCAAATGTTGGCCATCTCGCGAGGATATCTGGAAATATGGGTTCGTAATGCACGAATATAGATGCTGTTAATCGAGGGTCAAGGGCGATTCGTGAAAGAGTGTCAAGGTATATTTGATTGTTCCCCTGCTGAAGGCTCAATAGAAGTTCTCGAGGGACTGTCTCGAGGATGAGTTTGGAACTCAAGAGTGTTTGATCGCCAAACGCCGTCGACCACATGTTGTTGGTTGATCTGCTTGTGCGACAGACGCACCATCACCAATTAGAGAATTGTCGCGATTCTCGGGATGGAAAGAGGAACGGCAATGTTGAGCAAATAAAAAACAGCCAGGGAGAATACAATGAGGGTATTTAGGCACCAAGAAGTTTGGGGAGATTTTATCGTGAGATTGTTCGAGATTTTGAATTGAGGAGGAAAAGCCTTCACTGGTGCTTGTGCTGCTAACTAGAGAGCCTGTAACCAAAGGTAGCCGCGAAATTTTTTAAATCTTCTTTCAAATCTTTTTTTTTTTTTTTTTTTTTTGGGTCATCCCCTGCAGACTGTCTTGGCACTCTCGCAGATGGACCAGGGCGTCGGAGCTTATCGATAACCTTAAATTGAGGGAAATGCGGCTGACCCCGTTCTGGCGTGGCGTGGTGCAAGCTGGTTTGGTTTGGTTTGGTGGGCAGGTGGGCAGGCGGGCAGGCGGGCATAATTAGGTGGGATGAGGATGAGACTGACCAACAAACAGTTCAGTCCCCCTTCTTTTGGTGGGTTGGGTGGGTGGGTGGTGTCGCGTTTGGTTGTCAGTTCTGCATGCGCCCGACTGGCAAAACTCTCCCCACACACCAATCTCAGGCACCGATTCGATGCTGGCATCATCGATCGCGACGGTACTGGATAGATATTAGCACCCGAACTCTACGACGAAACGTACCCGATTTTTCTAGCCATTTCCCTTAAAATTGCATATACAACTACAACCTTCTCTCTTTTCACTTCGATCATTGGTATTCCTAACTTTACAATGAACGTCGCTCGCATTCGTCGGAGGATTTTACAACCTGGCAACAACCACGTTCGACTTCCGATAGCCCCCCGTCGTCATCCTTGATTTTCGATCATTTAAACCAACCGTATTCCAGACTACTGAATATCCGCGTGCCTACTTCCAACGACCTTAGATAGTTCATCTAGCCCCCTTGTCGCCGCATTTGCGTCTTTTTTTCGCTACCTACGAAGGAAACCATATTATCTTACCATCTGATCTTAAAGTCTTGAGATAGCCTCGATAGATTCGAGACTCGCTTGCTTATCCACAATGTCACTTTTATACAATCAAGAGTACGCAGTCCGATTAGTTATTAATTAATTAATGAATATGTGGTTTTAGTAGCTCTTCCCGTTAACCTAGCATCGATTAGTTACGCCCTGCATCAGCTACGGACTCGGTATCTTCATTCTATGCGAGATGGTATCGGCGAGCGCCTGATCAACGTCAACCATAACATTTTCAACGTCCAAGGTTACAAAAATGCCGGCTGGCCTAACCCGTCGGACATCCGTCGAACATATTCCCCTCCCATCCCCGCTGGAGGCTCAACGGACTATTTTGCTGCTCTTCCCAGATCCGCCGCCCTCGAGAGACCGAAACTAGATGACGATGATTTCGAAGATGACGCAAGAACCATCGGGAGAGGGATGGCGGCTGGTAGCCATGGATCTCTGAAGAATTTCCACAGAGGCCCCGATCAACGACGCTCCTTGGGCCAACGAGATGACGACGATAGTTCCGACTTGACGGATGAATCGGACCTTGACGAGGATCTCGGCCGAGCTGCCCAGCAGATTAAATTTTCCAAAATGCCAGTCAGGCAACGTGCCGGTAGCTCTCCGACCCATTATGCTAATCCGAAGCTGCTCGTGACTTCCCCTAGCAAGTTTGCTACTTCTAGAACGAGGAGCGGATCCCACGGAATGATGGAGTACGAACGGAGCAAAGGTCTCACTGCCGACGACGGTGCCCTGGATCTATTGTCGCATAGGATTGATGAGGATACTCAAGCCTTCAAGCAGCTGGCACAGCAGCTTCGAGCCTCACCAGCTACATCATTTCGAAATCAGAATGACCTAGAGTTCGATAGTGACGAGGACTTGGAAGGTGATGATGACGATGATGATGCCGATGGTGAATCAACAATATCTAGCGACTTTACTGGGACCGATACTGGGAACTCGAACCTAATGTCCTCTAGCTCGAACACTCCTCCGCCAGTCGCGCCATTATTCGCTGCTCAGGGGGCTAAGACCCCGACTCCACTCCCGCCGCTTCCACCGCCGCGACCTATCTCCCAAGTACCTCCGGTCTCTCTATTGACGCAACTAATCAAAGCAAATCAGGAAGAAATGAAACACCCTCTGGATGCTTACACCAGGTTCTCTGGTAAAGGTGACATGAAGGCGGTGGGCCCTACTCTACGACGGTTTGGGCAATCCAACGATCCATCAGGTCCATTGAGACTCCAGGTTTATTGTCCATTCAGTGACGAACCACTAAAATTTGTCGAGGTGATCGTGAAAAAGTTCGTAATATCGGATGGCGTGAAGCAGGAGACCCTAGTACCCGATACTATCGGATACATTCTCTACAGATATCGAGAAGAGGATCGACAGCCGCCCCTGACGGAAGAACAGTATAACATCAACAAGTGGAGTTTACATATTATGGACGAGCCTGGTGAACCCGACGAGGACTTTCCCCGTAAGCCTAGCACCTTTTATTCCCATACTTTAACTTACGCTAACACGAACTAGCTTTGGATCGGACCCGCGCCATTAGTGCATTCCAACTCACGGACTTGGTGCTTGTTGAGGCGTCAGCCGCGCAGTGTAAGCTTACATGATTCCTATAAAGTGTATAATTCGGCAAGCTAACGGAATTCTATTAGTCGAGGAAAACGAACGTTTATTCCCGTCACCAAAGGTTGCCAAAGAGGCTAAAAAGGCTGTAGCACAGGCTCCTGTGACAGACCTCCCCCAAGTCAAATCCGAGCCCTCTACTCAGTCGAAACCTGCCGACGCTCCAAACATTGTCAGTCAGTCAGGTATTAGAACAGGATCATTACAGCATCTCAAGATTTTCTGTAATACCCCTGATGTTCATGACCAAACTGTTGTCATCAAAATCACTAGCGACACATACATTGGAGAAGTCCTGGATATCATCTGCAAGAAAAAGCATCTGGATAGTTCTCGGCATTCACTCCGTATTCACGGTACCACAACTATTGTTCCATTAGATCGGATAGTACAGGATCTTCAAGGAAGAAGTGAACTCGAGCTTGTCATTCGTGGTGCCTTTGATCCAATATCTGACAGGAATGGCTCGCCTTCGGTATCAAATCCACAGGGTAAGGCATCTTTTAGCCATCGCATCTCACAATTAGATACTAACCTCAATGCTTTAGCTTCATCTCTCTTTAGCAGACAAGGGGGCAGAAAGGGCACCTTACTATCGCAAAGTATCACTGCATATGATGTACTCTCATCAGCAGGTTACCAGAAATTTACGGTTTGGCGGAAAATGCCCATGTCGTTCATTAGCCGTCACGAGCGTGTTTTGGCCATTGATGGTGAGTACGTTCACATCATGCCATCTGACCAGAACAAGACACTCTTTGATTCCCCTAAGACAGTAAGTCTAATTATCTACCTCAACCGAACTCCCAACTATCAGACAAGCTAACCCGCTTCCTAGACGAGCATCCACATCAGCTCAATTATCGGCGTCAAGCAATCTCGTAAAGCACCTCTCAACTTCAAGATAATCGCTATGAAGTCGAGAGAGTGGAAGCGGTAAGATGGCAATTTTTCTTTGACTCCTTTGATATACCAATACTCACAGCTCTTGCAGATACGCATTCGAAGCGACCAGTCCGGCTCAGGCAGCCGAGATTGTTGATGCGCTGAAAAAGCAAATATCGGCATACAAAATGGATAAGGAGCAGTAGTCCCGTCCTTTCCGCTATGACCGCTACTAAGACAGGTAGTTTTGTCTGAACGACGCTGAGACGAAAAGTTAAGAAGATGAAGCGACTGAGCTAGTATCTGCCTAGCTATTCGGGAGGTGCTTAAACTTAGGAAAGTGTAGATAGGCACATTATCATCTCAGCGATGATATTGGAGGGTACCGAATCGTGGGAATTCGAAATGCACCCCTTTGCATAGACTTCTTTTTTTCTTTTTGCCTTTTTACATACCTGTTTTTTTTTTTTTTAGCTTTCCTCTGTACAAAAAGTGTATCAGCAATGTGCTGGAGTTTTGCGGTGTACTTACAAGATATCCTTTACGAGTCATAGAACCAAAAGAAAAACTTGCTCTCTACACAGAGAGGGATTACTATATCGTTACAATGTTTTTCCCATTTCCCTAGAGTACACGGTATTTATATACTTCTTGACCGCAGTTGGGTGTGTTCATTTGGTGCTATCATTTACAGCTGCATCTTATCATAGGAATTTATATACATGAAAAACAGTCTTAAGTTGTAGTGGATGTTCCACCGCTATATACAGCAGGTTAGAACATAAAAGAGCACCACCTACACGTGAAAAGAGGAAGAAAACGCAGGTGGGTATCTTCTAGCCAAAGGAATACGTGAACCTTCAAAACTCCAACGCCACCAAATACCGCCAAGGAAAAAAAAAAAAGATAAACATTAACCCTGGAATATAAAAACGAAAACGCCCAAGCACCGTCGCTACCCTGAATCAAAGAATCTATTTACAGTAATCTACGAAGATGACGACCCCTTCTTCAAAGTATCCACCTGCCTCTCCACCTCCTTCTTCGCCAAATTCTGCCACTTCCCCCGATCCCATTCTCTGATCCTCCCATCCGGCGTAAGCCTTCCGTACAAGCTCCTCGAAACGGACTTGTTAATCTCGGCAAATTGATCGCTTGACATATCACCGGCTTGGTAATGCGGGGCTAGAGCTGATCGAACTAGTTTTTCAATTTCTTTCTTGTTGGACAATGATAGACCTGGCGGGGATGCCGAGTCTTGCCTTGGCGGTGGAGGCGGGGATGAGACCTCGGAAGGAGGGCTGTGGGGTATGATAATTTCGGATGGATGTTCATGGGCCGGTGATGTGGGGAATGACTCTGGGGTATCGACAGGTGGAGTCAAAGGCGACGAAGGCCCAAGAAAGCTAGGCCTGGCCGTTGACATGGGATTCGGAAACTTTAGACTAATCTTGGAAGATTGTTGGGGTTTGTCAAGGTCGGCTAGGAGGGTGTCGAGCAGGGTGGGTGATGGGGCGGCATCTCGGGCGTTCGGAGAATGTGCAGATGCCCCTGCATCTATGCTACGCCTCCGGGGCTGGGCCGCGCTGGGCGACTCGGGGTTCTCCAGATTGATTGGTTGGATGACCCGGCGAGTTCTTGGTCGCTTCAGCTTCCGTTCAGCGGCGGGCTGTATGGGAGACTCGGGATGTTCATCCAGAATTTCAGCGGAGTGTTCTGGCGATAGTGAATCTATTACCCCGGCATCGGCTATAGGGGAGGACATGGTCAGTTTGCTCAAGCGTCTCTTTCTATTAGCTGCTGAGCTACTTTCTGTATGCTCCTGGTCGTGTTGCTCTTGTTCTGTTACTTCAGGACTAGAAGCATTGAGCAGCGTCCCCTCGGCCTCCTCAAACATTGCCCATGCTGTTTTCTCGTCTTCCGTTAATTCTGGTTCCCGATAAACGTGAGGCATGCGTTCTAAAATCCTTGGAACGGCTTCGTGAAGGATGTCCGCATCTCCTTGCCTTCTGGCTACAGCGATCCGTCGATTCCAAATCGCCAGGTTTCTCTCGATAGGCTCGGGAGGTTCTTCACTATTCGTGAAATCATCGGCATCGAACGATTCACCACGGCCTCCGACCGTCAACCAAACCCTTTCCCACGGGTCATGGTTCGGTCTGGTGCGACCTCTTCTGGTCTGCGGAGACGATTGATTGTTTCGGATTCCGAGAGCCGGACGTTCAATCACGCAGGGAGGACAGTACCACATCCCCTGGGAAGCTTCTGCCTCGACCCCAAGACAGTAAGTATGATACGGACTGTGGCAATCATCGCAAAAAAGCAGGAGATTTGAATACCCTGATTCGTTACAGATGAAGCATACAGGAGTGTATAATCTCGGATTCCTGTCGTTCCCGCCCATTGCGGCCGGTAGCATGTTTTGGTCATTGTGTTCGACGTTTTGTGTTTTATCGTCTACGTAGTAACTCGACATGACCTCTCCTATAAGAACAAAAATTATTAGCTTGAGTCATTTTAGAGAAAGTAAATACTCTTAGGAACGATGGCATTTACCTTTCGGCGAAGTAACAAGCTCAACGATATTGAACGATTTCCGACATATGGGACAACTATTGGCGCGTTCTACCCAAGGTTTAAGGCAGCTGTTATGCAGGACATGCGAGCAAGGGAGCCTTGCCAAGAGAAATTCAGGTAGGTCGTCGAGGTTGTACGAGATTGGGAGGCCATCGGTGCCGTTTCGGGGGAGGTCCTTCTCCGGAAGTTCCGCTAGACATACGATGCAGGTATCCATGATAGACGGCAGTATATATGGCTTGCTGAAACATGAGTTTACTTTTTTCTTTTTATTGGGTTATGACGGAGGTCTGGTGGCGGATTTATCCAAACGATAAGTACAGAAGGATGGGGCGACAGGCCAGGATGCTCGAAAGCGTTGCGGGTTCCGATTTGATATTGGCACGAGGGGGAAGTAACTTTGTCGCAACAGAGCAAGAAACCCAAGACTAGGATGTCCGATTCTTGCAAAGCAGGTCCAGTGATGCCCCGAGTACCTTCTGGCACGAGTCTATTAGAAATTATATGATAGTTGAGTTGAATTTCTATAGTGGTGGTGGTAGAGGGTGAACAGTGGAAGAGGCAGGTTGGGAGCCTGGGGTATTTATACTTTCTCGGCTGCTAGACCCCTTCCAAGCGACATTAAAGGATGGCGTTGGCTTTGGTTGGCTGGCTGGTCTTTTTTTTTTTTTTTTTTTATTTCATTGACACCCCCAAAAACCGCTGGACAGACAGATGGCTTGTTTTCTTGCGTTGGAGGCAGGCAGGGTCTCAGGAACGAACTAAAGGCATCCTCATTACAGTATTGCCCCTTGTCTGTAGAGGAAAGAACGAACTACATATGTACATTTAGAGCTATAATGACTAGACCGAACGTGTATATCGTGTACTGGTATCCAACCAATATAATAACAGGTAACGTGAGAGGAATACGGTGGCACCCAAAATGATGTCGGCGGCCATGGGGGACGATACGGAGTGGGATGTGCATGTGGTGCTGCTGGTCCGTCTCGGCGTCGCCCAAACATGCTCCGTCTGACACGCATACTCTGGGTTAGATCAACTAGCACGCTTTTCATCTTGTCTCATATCCTCAATATGAAATTGTAAGCTTCCAAGATGATGAGTCGGCCCCCAAGCCATAAACTTATCAACGTAACCACCCAGAAATAGCCATTTATGCCCTTCATGGTACGAATCCATCGTCCTCTTCTGGATCCATACTAAGCAGTATCGCCCCTCATACTCGGAGTTTGCAGGTGGGCCTTATCCTTCATGGCTAGGCAAGGGATTTTTACGAGATTAGTGTGTCACAGGTATCCGCCTTTTTTTTTTTTTTTCCGATTTTTGTCCTTACGGCTACCCAGATACGTTTGGGTTTTCCTTAGCGTTGTCGTATTCGACTCCAGGCTATTTGGGAAAAATGAAAATTCTTGGATGGCTAGATAAGAACCACCAAGGCCCATGTTATTCCGAAAGATATACAAGAATAAATTGGCACCAGTATTATAACAAAGGAAAAACGATGTACAAAGCCATGCCCATTAATAAAGTGAAAAAAAAGGAGCCTCATGAACCTATCATCTTCGATAGCTAAGAAAATCGTATAAACTGGAGGATGTGTAGGATTTATGTGAATGCGGAATTGTAGGAGTAGTCTCTATTTGCGGTCGTGAGGCGGGTATAGGATCGTAGGAAAATGTTGACAAAAAAGCAAAGAGAATCGAGTTTTGTTTTAAACTTCAGCGATTTCTCTTAGACGACGGATTGTCGAACGGGAAGCGGCAGCGGCAGGAGTCCTACAAAAGATTTCATAGTTAGAATCCATATTCCCGTCTGGTCTCTCTCCTTTAAAGTGTCCCTGGAATCCGTGATCAAGAGCGGGAAGGTTGTCCACATACGATAACAGATATGCACCACCAGCAAGCTTCTTCCCGCAACCTCTGCAATCCCAGATACCAACAGACGTTCTCTTAACGGTGTTCTTTCCGCAGAAAGCGCAGACGTATTTCGAGTGCTGGCTGATTTCCATCTTCTTGACCTGCTTACGCAGGGAAGCACCGTATCTATTAATCCAATTCCCATCAGCAACTATATTCAAAGCCTTATTCCATCCATAATTTCGAGTAAGAGTCCATAAAGTCCACCACTCCGAATTCAGCCCAGGAAACAGTCGATTGTATCGTACCTGACACCGTATTTACCGGTAGCGCCGACCTCTAGATTTCGAATATCGTCGTTAGCCTTCCATTCTCAATATCCCCCTTGGCAGTCGCCTGGTTCGATATATTTCGAATCTGATGTGTGTAAAGCAGTAGAACATACTCTTAGTTCTCTTGGTCATTTTGATTGATTATTATAGGATGGAACGTCTATATTTGGGGAAATTGGATTGTCGGATGGAACCGGTCGGTTTGAGGTTGTCGATGAAGATTGTCAATGTATCTAGAGTGTTGCATACAAAGGTTTCGAGGATGGTCGAGGATTTTCGCTTAGGTTATTGCTAGCCCACAATGAAAAAAAGAGCAGTCAGATCACGTGGGGTACTGCCCTGAGTGTCTCGTGATGAACATTCCGTTTGTCGGTATCAACACTACAACACATATGCAGCTTGCCGGCCACTGAGCCTCTTAGATTTGGAGCTTGGGAGAACGCGTGAGAACAAAAACATGCGAACAGGCTTCGAGACGGCAATATTGCAATGGTATTGGAGTTTCGGGAGGCTTGCTTATAGAGCGCATAGCTAAAGAAGTTGAAAATATCAAGCTACACGTATATATACTCTTCGCACCTTTCGGATAAGCTATCTGCATTGCATTTAACAGGTTCCACTATTCAATGCCGATTGAGGGATCAGCCCTCGTGTTATATTTTGAAGTACAACGCAGAAACCAAGAACCAAATCCACGGAAGAATACCACTTACCCGAATCTTCAAGATGGAGGCCTCTGTAGCTCTGCAGACTTTAATAGACTGTCTGCGGGAGCATAACATACTCCTCACTCGAGCAGACATTGAATGGGCTTTCAATACAGATAAAAATGTCAAACAGATTGTAACGTTTATTCAAAAATATCTCAATAAGAATACGCTACTATCGTTGGAGGAAAAGGAAATGTAAGTTGAACTATGAATTGACATTACGGTGGAGATACGGCTAACAAAGTTATTTGAATTCCCACAGTTACGATAGTCTAAAATCGAAAGATCTACTAGCACCTGGAGGGCCGTCGTTAAGCTGCAGACCCGCTGATGACCAGGAAGTTGCTACAGATCTTGCAGCTTTAGAGCTCGAAAACGAGCTACTCAAGCAGAATATAGATCGGTTAACAGCCTTAAAGGCGGACCATGAAGCAAAGCTTAAAACTGAGAATGGCCATCAGTCTTCTCTGACTCAGAACCGAGAGCAGCTTCAACTCTCATATATGTCCGAACGGGATCAAAATTCTGCAGCCGTATGTTTGCCACGCCTAATAGATTGCATCGCAATTTCCGGATAACGGATGCTTACGACTTGCAGATAGATGATCTTGAAGCAAACTTCCGCGCCGCCCTCACTGACCTGCAAGATGCCTCCGGCAAACTGAACTTCCAAATGTCCGCCATGTCGGAAATAACAAGAACAGATGACCGACTACTCGCGCGGCTACAGAGCATAGTATCCGATATCCTCTTAGCAAGTGAAAGTGGCGGGCAAGATTTGATTGCAGACGCTTCCCAGTATGCTGATATTCTGGCAACTCTCGAGGAGCAAATAATTAAAACACGAATAGATCGCGTGTTTTATAATTATGTGGCAAATGCGAATTTGGAGGAGATGGAGGGGCAGCCTTATCTTGATGTTCAAGAGCTTAATGATTTGATGGTTGAGGTCGCGGATGTTGCGGGAATGAGAGCCAAAGAAGGATTACTGCAGCCGATAATGCAACATCTCACATCGGATAATAAACTCAAGACAGGAAGCATGGCACAGAGATGCAACTACGTAAGTGGGATGATCCATTTTCTTTGGAAATATGGAGGATGCCGCTAAACAATATTATACAAGATCCTGAATACTCTGTCCCTCCTCGACTCCCGCAATAAAGAGGCCGAATCAGAAATCACAAATCGCAACAACATGCAGTACGTCTCCGGCAGGATGCAAATGCTTTTCGAGCTCTCCATGCGAGATTTCCACGACGCAATGCAAGTAAGCCGCGGTACCGAACCCACCAAGGCAGCCTCCACCTCTCAGCAGCCACCAATCGATGAGAAGACTTATATTGAGAACAAACTATGGAGGTCAATGGGTATCGCCTCGTTAACACCGGGTGAAGGTTTGTCAAAAGAAATTGCAGGCCGAGCGTCAAAGTTGCAGTCCAAGGAAGACCTATACAAGCAGCTTCGGGCGACGCATATTAAGTATATACAAGAAGAAGGGGGTGTAGTAAACGGTTTAGAGAACAGCGTTCGGCATATTGTGAATCATGGAGGTGCGGGTGAGGGTGGAGGCGGGCTTGAACAGGTAGAAGAAAAAGTTAAGACCTTAAGCACGGAACTTGGACAGCTTGCAAGTTTGGCGAATGCGAGGGATGGATCAAAAATTACAATTGTGAATAATCTGAAAGATAAGGAAATGTACGGTAGTTGAAACTATGCCGGGAATGAAATGAACAAGATATTAGATGATATTATCGGATGCAAAAGCCAGACTCTTCTCAGTCGCAAACGGCACAAATCGAATACGCAATATAGAAAGACGAAAAGATACTCATGCCGTCAAAAGTTCAGACATCCATGACTTCCAGCTGTCGACGCTGCCATTCTTAACACTCCCGCTCTGTATCGATATATCAACACCATAATCCCTCAAGCTATCCCAGGTAACCTGATCGGAGTTCTCATCACCGAGGACGCGTCCCAGATCCTCGTCGTCAGCCTCATCAGCACCGGCGTTGAGCAACCCTTTTCTCTTAGTCTCTTTCATCCTTCCAAGCTCTACCTGAAGCAAAGAACTTATCTTAGCGGAAGGAAGGGAGGTGAAAAGGTCATTTTTATTGCAAGCGATAAGCAGCTGTAGAGGATCAGCCGAGCCTGCTGAGGACTCCGACAGAGCAGCGTATCGTTGCTGAATTGCAAGTAGTAACTCGTAAAGGTATTCCACGGTATCGGTCAACCTTGCTTGGGATGAGAGGACGGCGGAATCTAGCATGTATATGATGCCTACGTAGGAACTCGTAGGCTTGTCGACGCCATCGAGGGCCAAAGATCGCAATTTGGGATGTCCTGGGGTGTCTTTCAAGTGATAGGGCTTTGTAAGTTCTTCGACAGGTTCGGCGTCTCCATTCTCGGATTTTGTGAGTTCTAGGGCGGCCGAGGGTAACCGTATCGTAGCTGCAGTTGTCGATGTTTGAGTCGGAACGAGCGTTTTCTCTTGAAGCTGGAAAGAGTAGCTGGGATTAGCGGTACCGTCCGTTAGGGAGCAACGAAGAACCTTTGAAGCTTACATAAAGTAGAAAACTTGTCTTCCCAGAGTCGCGTGGGCCAGCGAGTAAAAATGTTGAAGAAGGGTCCGCCTTTGATTTTGAGGATAGCAATTGACTGAAGATGATTGGGATAATTACAATCACTAAAACCGAGATGATTAGGACTGAGAGGGAAACTGGGGAACCCAGGAAATTCCACTGTTGATCGAGACCGCTCATGGTGGATTTTGGCGGTTGTGTCGAGAGATGGTCGGGTCAAAATCTAAGCCTGAGGCATATAGTCAGATTCGAACAGGTTGCATGTTGTTGGCCTCTTGCAGGTTTGTTGTATACAGCCAAGCCAAGCCCCTCTAAAACTCTAAGCTTGCTAGACTAGGACGGGACAGGTTCATGTGAATTACGTCGTGCGTTTGCTTCAGAGGCAATGCGCCCGCTATGTGTTTGCCCGGCAAAAAATAAAAGAAAATAAAAAGGGCACTGCACCTCGTCTGTACCACGCTGCGGTGCCGCTACCTGTCAAGGCTGTTAAAATAATAATTACTTAGTATTATCCAGCAGATGAGCTGGTTTGTAGCTGCAGACAATCAGGACTTGGTAAATTCCCATTTTAGATTTCCTTTATACTATGATGCCACTAATTTGGGGAATGTTGTTGGTCTGGACCGATACACATTTATGGGCACCCTTGGCGTGTAAAAAGTGTAGTTTTTCACATATTTTCTAGAAGAAATTTCTCACGGGAGCTAAGAAATTTAGTGAGGTTTGCATTAGATGGGATTTCAGTTTCCTCCGGATAGGTACATGAGGGAAGGGAGAGATGGTGTATGTACTAGCTAGCACATTATATTACGTGCCGCTGCTGCATGCTCACGCTTATCGATTAACCGGGAGGTACGTTATGTTGGTTAGGATGGGGGGAGAAACTGATCAAGCTAGGCCCAAAAGCAGTGCTCACCCATGCATGCCTCCAGCAGTCTCCAGATCCTGTCATCTCAGTCGACTCATCCTAGAAAGCTGCATAGGCTACTTTTACATTTTTGCTCGATCCGAGCAGCCTCCTCAAGCTATTGCTTTACTTTACCCAGTGCAGTCTAGACAGCTAGAACCGGGTACGCACTTGGCTCCAATTGTCACGGTTCCCTCCTACCCTAGTAAGTTGCCATTTTGTACAGTTTCTCTTGTTTTACCTTTATTTTTTTTTCTTTCAGATGATTCAGAGGGCGTAGAGAGATATCGGTGCTAGCTACAGCCTTCCTACGATATATATTTTGTACTGCCTATGGTTTTATTCCGTCGCCCTTTCCTTAGAGTGTAAGAGGTATCTACTACCTGCTTGCATAGCCTGGGCGAGGTACAAAGTCCTTGCGATCTTTGGGTTGCATATATCCTACTGGCCGGTGGTAGCTAAGCACTAGCTGCGAGGTTTAGTTGCGGGTGGATATTCGGGACATTTTGCTAATCCACAGCACCTGTAGGTACTACTATCTATCTCTCTTTTCTTTTCTTTTCTTTACCATTTTTATTCCTGTTCCAAAGTCGCGTTGGAAGAATCAGAAGGGAGAACAAAAAAAAGAGGCTGCACAATTTGGCAGCTCCGACTATCCTTCGACCGGTTTGGCGCATCCAAAAGAGAGCAGCATCAAAGTCACTCTCCAAAACACAGCACCACCGCATCTTTCCCCCAAACCTCTGCTCCTCCAACGGTCCTGTCTCATAGGAAGATTTTAAAACAAAAACTAAAAGTCTGTGGACTTCTCTTACCAATTTTATTCCGCGATAGAAGCTAAATTTTATAGAAAATCATTCAAGCAGCTCCCCACCTCTCGCCTGGATATCGCGAAATTACCATCCGGCAAGAGCTAGAAACGGCTCAGCGTATCCTTCTTCCCGGTGGATTGCTGCAGGAGGGACAAGGCCACAGCAGCAGCAGACATACTCAGTAAGTACTTACATACTTACTTAGCTTCTGTGGGGCCGAGAAATCGGTTTGCAACACGGCTTCAACACCCCCCATACTTCCTTGGTACTCTTCCCGCACCCTCACAAAACGCCAAATCCTACAACAAAACCTGAAAAGCATCTAGAATAAATAAAAAGGTACATCAAAAACCCCCAAATCCTGAAAAATTTAGTTTCCGTGTTTGCGGTAATCACTCTAGCTAACCGCGAAAATCAATATTTTTAGTTGCGACGTCTTCGCTATTTCGACAGCTGCTCCCGCAACAGCCTGCATTTAGAACTACCTCATTATCTCACCGATATCCATTCGATCATTTTTTCAATACTTCATCACTTCTAGTAAATTGTATGGATGGAAATGGACAGAACAACCACACTGGAATGGCAATCGAGAACCAGGTATCGGTTGGCCAGCTTAGTTCAGCATCTCCAGCTTCCACAACAGCTTCAAATTCTCTCAATATGAACCACGCTACACTGAACGGTACGCATTTCGACAGTTTGAACAGTCCCTCTAGACGACCTTCGTACGAGGACGACGATACAGACCCTGCGAGACCGAGAAAACGTCCTGCAACTTTGGCAACCGTCGAACTTCTCAGTGCTGAGTGTATGAGTGCAGATAGAAACGGCCCGATACAAGACGCCAACATGTCGAGCGACTCACAGTCTGCTCAGACCGATACATCATCAGAAGCTACCCTACCCGGTGACACGGTGGATCAGACAATGTCAACCGAAGCAGAACCGACAAAGTCAATAGAAAATGAGACTACAGGCGACCTCGAAGCTCAGGGGAATATGAAATCAGATGATACGGTGATATCCCAAGATTCAGATGATTCGTCTCAAAATCTTGGTGATTCAGATGGTGCAGATGAAGAATCCTACAGAAATAATAACTATGTCATATCGAATGAGGAGAAGCCTTCTATTGTCCCCGTACTTGAGAGTGATTCAGCGCCCAATCAGGTATGCCAACCAAGATGAGACTCCAGGGATCCCTGCTAAATGGTTACGAATAACAGAAATCAGAGTCACCGCCGATCAGATTAACTCTTCTGCAAGACCTTCGACCAACCACATACAACGAGAATGAGGGCCGAATGTTCTTCTACAATCTTTGTGTTTCCATAGGGGGAGGAGGTACACCTACCCAGCTGTCCGAATAAATTCACATTGGGGATGCGATTCTAATCTAGGAGTTTATTATCTCGTTATAGACCTTCACACGACAACGGTGGCACTAAAGGAGCTGCTTCCTTGCATTCAGCTGATAGCCGACTTAGATGATGACCAGAAATTTGCTCAAGCTTACAATGAGGGTTTCCATGCGTGGAAGCTACTACCACAGGTTATAGCTACTCTTCTAAAAAGAAGGTTAGTCGCAGCACGGGCAAATCTTAGGTCCCTTTTAAAATACTGCTCGGAGCCGCTAACATGAGACTCACAGTCCCCCATTAGGTTTGATATACTCAACGCAAGCTCAGCGCCCCAACGCCCTAGCTACATCTAGGCTCTTATTCCAGACACTCAAGGCCTTTTTAAAATTTACGTTGAGGTTAATCCACCATGACGTTGAGCGGCTCGAAACTACAACGTCTCCCTTCCGACCCTTTTCGCTGCACTGCATTGGGATGGCGTCTGAAGTTTGCCGAATGCAACCGGTTGCATTACCTCAAAACTATACCGAAGAGTCAAGGAACTTGATAATGGAATTCTGGTCAGATACGATGAAACTCCTACTAGACACCCCTTACGGATTTGACACCTACAAAGCGTTCCTCGATAGCGCACTGGGACGATTGCCCAAGCAGCCGGAGCTAATGGAATTGATAAAATGCCTCTACAAGCTTCCGAGTACGATCTTGAGGATGTCAATAGATATGGTGACGCTCTCTGACTCAGGTTCCCGGAACGAGGTTGATGCGACAAGAGCCCGTGCCAGCAAAGCGACTTATGAGATAAGCCTTATCACACAAAAGAGACTTAAAGCCTTTATCAATGACGCCTTCTTAGACTCCAAAGAAGAATTTAACTCGCTTGTTGACTTTGCAGCTCAACTCCTTCACGAGAGCGTCCAAGCGAACCCTGCACTGATACACGATAATTCTGAGTTCCAAGTGGCGGCGAATTTCGCCTTGTATCCTGTGGAGTTCCATGCTTTAATATCCGATGCTTGTCTTCGGATGACAATCTACGATCTCGCCCTACGTAAATGCAAAAAGCTAGAAGTCAGGCTACACGCACTAACCACAATTTGCAACGAACTGCTGGAGGTTTGGAAGAAGCGAAGCATGAAGAGGGACGATCCACTGCTTCGGTGAGTTGGTCGAATTTAAAATCCAACTGTAGATTACTAACAAAGGTATCACAGATGTATCGCACTATTTATCAGAACATCGGGCCTCGTCGAGTATATCCTTGGACCTCATTCTCATTTCCAGCTTATACAGAAAGCCAGCAACGTTGTTGGATTCTTGATAGTCATGGGAGACTTTGACCGGCATTTCGTCGAGGTTGTCTGGCAGCCAATAATTGTTGTGAAGGACCAACGTGAAGTTCATGCTACTATAGGCCTCTTACAGGAGCTGTGCCATAATATGTCCCTTGGCAATCATTACGACTCCTGTGCGGTTCTTTGCGAGGCCCCGGTAAATGCATGGGATGAAACTCTCATGACCTACATTGACCGAGTATTTGCAGAAATCAAGCAGCATGCACAGGCACATTCGCTGGTACGTATTTTTATCGGCTACAATAGCGCTAAGTACTTTTGCTAAGCTCTGATCCAGCTTGTCGAACCAGCGCCATACAATTTGTTGATCCGGTTGTTCAGTCTCTCTCTTGATATCGCAGTCTCAAAGCCTTCCGCGACCTCTACGAACTTTCTGGCTTCTAGATTCGACTGGCTTTATAATCACTTAGGGGAACTACTCCTCTATGGCCCTCAGATCAAGGACAAGAAGGACGTCATTAGCCAGCGCGTCGCCGCCATGGAGCAGGGAGCATCGTATCATGCGACGGATTTATATATCCTCAATGCCGTGCTAGAAAGTTTCCGTAAGACTTCCTAGCACCATTCAACTAACCCTGCTGTCCGCCGGATGTGCTGACTTTAAAGTAGCTATGGAGGGTGCTTCGAACGGTTTGGACGGCTTCGAAACCTCCATCGGACAGGAAATCGTAGACATAGACCTCATAAGTCTTCTTGTCAAACAAACCATTCTCTGCATCGAGAGTCAAGTTGCCTTTGACAGCCTGTACCAAGACCTCCAGCCAATTTTCAAACTTCTGCGCCTCGTGATGTTTCATACGCCTGAGTTGATTGACGATGAGCATGCATCTCAGCTCTGGTTATTCCTCTGCGGTGAAAATTCGCGGGATCCAAGGGTTAGAAATTGTTCATTTGGCTTTTTCAGTGAATTCCTATCTCAACCTTCCTCCATAGAGGTTAGTACACAATAATACCGGGTACGCAGTAACAATATACTAAACTGCAAATTGCTAGTCGAATAAGTTCTTAAGTACGCTATTTAAAGAGTACTTTGCAGAAATGCGACCGGAGCTTTTCGTTCCATCAAGTCTTGATTTCTGTAAAAACGCCATAGTGTATTTTAACCAACACCTGGAGGTATTAACTGCACTTAAACTCGGAAGACCTTTTGTAATTTTTACATGCTGACAACTTTTTAGATTAATGACGACCTTGAACTTCTCCAAATTGACGGGATCGGCCAAGTTTGGCGCATAATCACCACCGCTCCAGAAGATACTGTCGCTAACGATGCTATCAACTATCTTGTTCACTTCTTTGCAGATGTTAGACGGCTCCCCTAATAACACCTTGAGGACTTGATGTGGCTAACAAAGTGATTAGTCGGAAATTCCAAGCTATACAGGATCTAATCTTCTTACGAAGATAAACTGCGATCTGGTGAATATCTCAATTAAGGAGTTAGTTGAGGCAGCTACTTCTTTACAGGAGGGGATCGAATCAACTGAAGCCGACCCCGTCGTGGTGAAAGAATCGGCATTGAAGCTTCGGAGGTCTTTACTCGTCCTTCAAGAACTGCTTGAGATCTCGCCCGCGAGTGGTCGTATCACCCAAAAAGCGGAAAGTTTTGAGTATCCCTGTGTCGAAGAAGAACCCATCGAATTGTGGACCATTCAATTCCAAGGCCATGCGCCTAAATATACCGCTGCAGTATGTACCGTCTTCAAGCTAGGTTAAAGTTACAACTAACGCCTTTTGGTAGAAATGTGATATCACCGTGCCTCCAACGACACTTGGCAAAGACTTTTATGCTCATATCAGTCTGGTTACTGGTTTGCAAAATTTCAGGGTCTTCTCCATCGGCAGAGAGCTGTTTCTAGCGGAAAGTGAGCTAAGCCTGAGAGAAATTGGCCTGCACAACGAATCCTTCTTAATGTTGCAAAGCCGCACCACCCCGATAAATCGACCAGGAATCACAACACACGAGGCTGTGCGAGCAGAAGTTTTGAAGCATTTTATGGACCTATGTCAGCTTCTTACTCTACCAGATGAGTATAGTGAAAAGGTATATCGATTGTCGATATTTCTTATTTTTGGAGTAATTTCTAAAGGTTATTTTATATTAGATTTGGGAGCTTATTGCTCGATTCCCTCCACCAACGGATCTATACGCAGAGATAAAAGATGGTCTTCTTGCCACTCCCAATGAGTCTGCGAGTCACCACCCCTTTAAATTGCTCTACGAACTTTCTATAGTTCGGGCTACATTATTCGGAACTCCACGGGGCACAATGAATTCTTCAGATATACACTCCCTTACGGTGTGGATTCTGAATACGCTGACATCTTTGGAGATACCTCGTGTAAGATGGTTAAAGTCGGGGACGGAAGTCGCATATACCTTGTTAGAATGCTTACTGCTGCTGATCACGCGTAAGTCGTCCGTCCTCGCCGCGAAACAAATATTAGAACCTGCTAAATATAGATCTAGATATTGGAGCCCTCAGCAAGCCTTCGCGACCAAATTATGAGATGGATGCTTTGCTACCCTTTCTTATCAGCCTTCTTGTTGAATTCCGGGGTACAGCTACCCAGGAAGAGAGCAAAGTTTGCCTCAGGGCATTCCGTTCTATTCTCGCCCTTTCAACGCAGGAGCCTATCGTATTGGATATCCTCATATCTGATGGCCGATTCCCCTCCATTATTAAGGCGTACTTATTGGAAGATCACCGGGATTATCTAAGAAAGGAAATCAAGGCAAGCATCAGCAGCTCATGCACCGAGGCATGCTATATACCCGCAATGCTACGGCCCGCTATTGAGGAAGGGGAACGGACTACCCTCGACGTTGCAGTATACCTGTGGAAAAGCCTCTACGATTTAATACCAGATACCTTGCAAATTGCCTCTCAGAGTATGATGACGTTTGAAGCTATGAAGGATGTGCTGGGGTTAATAGCTACGGCCAAGCCATCCGAGCTTCAGCCTGGAGTACATTTCTCCGACTGGTGCAGCCTCCTCATGAGACACAAGTGCGAAGAATCGATCGATAATCATACACAGGATCATGTAATATCCGGGCTAGCCGACATAATGCTGCTCTGCATCAAGGTTTCGAAAGGCTACAGCTCATCCTGGACGACTTATGAGTTAGTAGTGCCATTTGTTTATTGACCTTGGAAGAGTATCTCTAACGAATCGTCGATTATAGAAACTTAGGGCTTCTTATACAACAAAGGTTCCTTTTCCCACCGCTGAGTAGCAATAGACTCGATGACCCGGACTCTATGGAGCTTGTCGAGTCTCAGGATCCGATTGTCCTTACTAGTGCATCTCGTCGGCTTCTAGGTGCGCTCGTAACTCTTACGATTGAAGATTTGGTTGATCTAGAGATCACCATAGACTTTCTTAAACAGACACTGAGCGAAGGTAAAACATATAGTCGCCCTTAATTTCTTTCATGATCTAGGACTAACATGTACTAGTTTCACCGTTACCAAATCTATTCACGATAGACCGTAGCCGTTGGCTTCGCTCAGACGCTGGGCACGTTGGGCTCAGAAATCTCTCAAACACATGTTACCTCAATTCTCTATTGACGCAGCTATTCATGAATATCCCATTCCGAGATTTTATTCTAAAAACAGGCTCCAACACAAGTCCACCAAATCCGCTCAGCACTCTGAAGAACGTGTTCTCCAATCTTCAGAACTCATGGCAGAAGGCTTTCGAACCTAAGGAGTTCGTTTCTACGATTAGGGACTACGATGGTGACCTCATTGATGTCGGAATCCAGATGGACGTTGAAGAATTTTACAACCTTCTCTGTGACCGTATTGAGAGTCAAATTTCGCCAGCCGAAGCAAAGAAGGATTTCAGAGATTTCTTCGGCGGTGTTTTTGTGCAGCAGATTAAATCTATGGAATGTGAACACATATCAGAGAGGGAGGAATCGTTTTCTGCCATTCAGTGTGATATCAAGGGAAAGAAGAACCTTCAAGAATCCCTAAAGGCGTATGTTGAGGGCGAAACTTTGAACGGAGGTTTGTATCCCTACCTCGATGAGCGCATGTTTTTAAGGGAATTACTGACCATATAGATAACAAATACTCATGCACAAATTGTAACGCCCATGTGGATGCAATCAAGAGGTGAGTTGAGTTTCTCGACTTTGGGTGTCTGTAGTAAGAACCGTATCGCTGACCTGCCCATCCCATCTAGAACATGCCTAAAGCATATTCCGAACCAAGTAATATTCCATTTGAAGCGGTTCGAATTCGATCTACGGACGATGAACCGAAGCAAGATTAATGATGCTTTCGAGTTCCCAACACGAATCGATATGTATCCGTACACCATGGAAGCTATCAACGGTGATTCAAAGGAGATGAAGGTGGATGAGTTCGAGCTAGTCGGCGTTCTTGTCCACAGTGGCACTGCGGAAACTGGGCATTATTATTCGTACATCAAAGATCGAGCAGGAAAACAGCTTGACGGAATGCCTCTCTGGTTTGAGTTCAACGATGCTGAAGTCTCAACATTTGACCCTTCCACGATCCCATCGAATTGCTTTGGCGGACCAGATAGCCTCACTGGGAAAGATGGGCTGCTGAACCACTCTTACATGAAGCCTTACAGTGCTTACATGTTGTTTTATGAGAGGGTTTCGTCTCAGCCTCAGCAGCCGGCAGTACCTGTAGCTATCGATTTGGAACTCCGCGAGAGGATATTCAGTGAGAACGAGCAAGCTCTCCGCCGTTACTGTCTATTCGACCCGAGCCATCTTGAATTTGTTACGAAGTTGGTACCTCGGTTGCAGATGCTAAACGATGGAGTTTGCTCTGAAGAACACGACCTCGAGATGAAAATGCTCACCCTCCTGCTTGACACGTTTGAGCAGATCGCTATCAAAATTAAGGATTGCGAGCAGACAGCGGATTTCCTTGCTGTCCTACGCCAGATGATTAGGAGCTGCCGTGCTTGCTGTAAAGGGATGCTAGATTGGTTGAGGTCACGTACAGATCTCCTCAGAAACATTCTTCTCAGATGCCTCTCTCCCAAGGTTCGACAAGAGTTCAGCCACCTTCTGATCTTTGCACTCCAAAATGTAGAGGGCGAGCAATCCCCGATGCAAGACGTGACTGAGGAGCAGGTTACACCAATTGGCTGGGTGGTACAAGAATGTCTGGACTACTTTGAATATCTCGGCTTCCATATGAGGGCGTGGGACGACTATTTCACGTTCCTCCGTACATTTGCAGAAATGTCGGCGGATAACACACTCCTATTGATCAACAATGGCTTCCTTAGGAAATCCTTGGATGTATTCCTGATCGAGCATTTGCCCCGAGCACTTAAGATGCAGTATGGGAGCCTTGCTAGATTCGTTGAGAAGGGAAGGAAGATGTCTCTCTCAGGTCTTTTGGATTTCATCGGTACCCTCCTTGATGCGACAGATTTGAGAAACCCGCTTGGGGACGAGGAGGAGGAAGAAGATAGGCCCTTCACCGAAGACCAAGAAATACCAATTAGCAGGAGAGAGCTCGATAATCTGCGATACTCAATGAAGAAGAATGGTTTGTATATTCTCTACAGACCACTCGACATCAACGCCAATCCAAATGCGGTAAATAAAATATTGAGAAAACTTGTTTCCAACGAGCCACATCTCGGCTTGTTAGCGGAAGTGGTCAAAGCTCTCTATGCCACCGTTGCTGTGGACCCTGCACATCTAGCGGAACCGTCACTGAAAGCTATCATTGTTTTCTTGGAGTGCGTTAGATCAGCCAACGAGATTCGAGAAATGATCCGACGGATTGCCCAAGAAGTCAAGACTATTGGATCCCATGGCGGAATTGAGCATCTTACCTTCTTCAAGACAGCCTTCGTAACACGCAACCCCAGTTTCAACCCCAGTTTCATTGCGAACCAAGTTATTGAGAACGCAAAGATCTGGGCACCGCCACTATTAACTTACCATGATGAGGCGGTTCGAACCTCTACCGAGGCATTCCTGGTGGAACACTTGACGGGCCCGATTCCGAAACAGAGCGAGCGTATTCGCAATAACCAGAAGGAACTTCTGCGAGAGCTCGGAGCCCAGTCTGTTGCTTGGGTTGATAGCAAATTTGTCCGAAGTAGAAATACAATGCGAGATGACAGTCGATTGTCAAATATCTTGCGGATATTGGAACAATGTTGCGAAACCATCGACGATAGCGAGGACGACCAGGAGCTCAAGCTCAAAGTTGAGAGTATGTGGCTTCCTTTGACAGCTAAATCAGTTTATGAGTGCTAACGGAGCTACAAACAGACATCAGGGACAGTGTTGACCGGCTAGTGATTGTTGAAGATGATGAGCCCTCTGGTAGGTTTAGGTTCCCAACCGAGAGACTTGCTCCATCAGTCGTGCTAACTATTGCCACCTAGACCTTGCGAATTCTGACACTGCAAGTCTTACACAGGAGATAGACTTGCTCGACAATGATTATAGTAGCAACTAAACATAAGGCGTCTTTTTTATTCTTTGGGTTCATATTGGTATTATTGCTCCGCGTTTAGCTATCGCACAAATCACTGAAATATGTGACTTTTTGAGGGAATGCGATCCGGCATTATCATTATAGATTAGCGTTCTTTCCTTTTTGCTAATTGCTGTACCCCCCTCTGTCTTTCTGTTAGGATTGGACCAAAAAAACAAAACAAATCATCGGCGTTCTTTTGCCAGACCTTGCATCTGTGCGAAACCATGCATGGCTGTTGTGGTGATCTAGGTGATGCTTTGTTGACTGGTGGATTGGATAAACTAAAGGTGTTTCTCTTTTTTTTTTTTTTTTTTCTTCTTCTTGGCTGATTTGTGAATTGGAGTTGGATGATTTTGGAGTAGGCTTCTGTTGTTAGACATTATACATCTGCAAGACAGAAACGAGTAGCAGGTCACAATTGAATGTGGAAGTTCATACACCTTGGAGAATTCGCAGGTCTCACTAAAGGTTTCTCTTATGTAAATGTATTATTATTTAGATTACATCGTGAAATGAAGTTTAGATCTAAATATCCAAACTCTGAGCAGCTCGCCTACTCAAAGCTCCAAGTTTGAAGCTGCCGCCCCGCAGTTGTATTCAACTATCTTGGACATCCTCGTCCTCCGATTCTATCAGAGCATTCAACGGCTCGTCTTTGACGGCCGTGTCTTCACCTTTTTCACCCCGCCGATGAACCTCGGGTATTGCCTTCATCCCTTTCGACGTTAAATACTCAAATTCGGTCGTCTCAAAATTATCCAGGAATGAAAGGAAAGCGTGGAAGCTATTTGGCGGTCAGCATATACACGGAGGTTTAATTTGGTGTTAAGAAAACGGTACTCACGTATTAAGTTTCTGTTCCTCCATAAACAGCTTGTCGTATATATTTTTCTGCTTAAACTCCTGGATTTTCTCCTTATACGGCTCGAAAGTTATATGACCTCTCTCGTGCTGATCTGCCTTTTTGTTATACGTGTCGAACACCGGGTGATCGAGGAGCAACCCCAGCGCCGGCGCTTTAGGTATCGGAACCACAACCCGTCCATACGCCTCTTCTATCCTATCGAGCGGACAACCGTACCGAATCGTCAACATTACCATCCCCACCATTTTTCGAATTTGATGCATCATGAAGGATTGCCCGTGAACTTTGAGGCTTAACCATTCCGTGTCGTCAATGTTGATTGGTTCGCTGACTTTGAAGGTTTTGATGTAGCGACGGCTGGATGGGTCTTTGAATGTCTTTTGGATGGTGAAGTTGTGGAAGCTGTGGTTTCCTTCGTAGAGCTCGAAGGCTTGTCTTATCCTTGCTAGTCGGAGGGCGGGAATTCTGAAGGCGCGTTTGGAACGCATGATTACTTGCTTTTGTAGCTTTCGAGCCGCGGAGAGGCCTTTGGAGAATTTATGGGTGTTTTCTTCTTGTGCATCCTTCTGGTCTATGGAAGAGGACTCTTTTGTCGATGTTGGTGTCTCTACATCCATCTTTTCGTCCTCTGGTTCCACCTTTACTTTTTCTGCCTCTTCACCATCATCCTCTTTCTTCACCTCTTCAGTTTTTAGCCCAGGTACATCATCTAATAGACTGGGGAGTTGCTCGTCCGAGTCATCAGCTTTGGAACTAAGCACTTGCTGAATTATGTCCTCCGAAAAGCCAGCTTTCTCCAACTCCGTTCTGACCTCTTCAGTCACATTTGGCCAAAAGTCAGGCATGTCGTCGTACCTATCCCTCCATGCTTCTAGGTCATTTTCTTCTTCTGCAACTTTTGCCATCCTCTTTGCAATGTAGCTAGTGGGATGAGGTGGTAAGAAACAGTAGCTAGGGACTAAATACTCATAGACTCGAGAGTCACAGAACTGGTAGCACGAAAACCCATTGGTGGTAGGAATGATATCCCATACGCGGATTTGGGGTACCAGTTGGGCGTTGATATCCTCGACCACCGTTGGACTCTCGATGATCAATTTTAGAGATATAACATTTCCGGCTGCATGGACGCCCTTGTCCGTTCTTGCACACCGTACCAGTGATGATTTCTTTGGATCATCAGAATTGGCCTTGGATATTGCTCCAGCTTTTACAAAGGCTTCAAAGAGGTCTCCTTCGATTGTCTTTGTTGGTGGGTTCCTAAACAGAACTTCTATTAGCTCTTGCACCATATTAGAAATTACGAAGATTCTCCATACAGCTGCATTCCCTTGTATCCAGTCCCGCAATATCCAATTAGAACGGCAACCTTCTTCTTTGGCTTCCGTTCTTCTTTCTCCTCTCCTTCTGCGAGCTCTCTCGGCGCTCTCGGAGTGTTCTCAATAGGCCGTCGTCCCTTGAATTTGCCCTTGCCGTCTGCTCCATCCCTCTCAGTCCCGGGATCCCTCCCAGTCTTATCAAATGTCGCTTTTCGTTCCTCCCAATCTTTCTTTGCTGCTCGCTTGAATTCATTTCTCCCAAAATGTTTAAACTTCTTTCCGGGTCGCCCATTAGATGACTCAGACGCATAGCGTTTTCGTCCATCTCCACCATCTCCGCTGTCGCCGCCTCTACTAGGCTTCTCCTTTCTCTCCTGTTGCTCCATATAGTCGTTGAACGCTCTTGGGCGGCAACCGACCAAGTCTCTATAATACAGTCTCGCGAGTTCTGAAGCTGTACAATAGTCCGGGTGTCGAGGTCGGTTTAAAAGATCGTCTTCATAGAAAATATCAGACGATGACTCTTTTGGGTTGTTGGATGTGGTAGAATTTGGATGAGGTTGAGAAGGATGAAAAGTTGAGAACGAGGAAACGATTGGATGTGATATGCGAAACCGAGCTGCCAAACAGCCACCATGAAAAGATCCAGTTGATAAAAGGGCAGAGATTTTTAAATTGTGAGAATAGAAACGTCGCATCCCACGTTTAAATTTATATGTAGTTACGATCCTCTCAGGCCGCCGTAGTAGTCCTCGGCCTCAATTCCATCCCTCGCCTCTTTGCTGCAACCACTATTTTTACCTTCAGTCCCACCCCGTAGGACTTTGCAACTTCTATGAATTATATTGAGCTTGTATTCCTCATAGAAATGTATATTTATCGTTTTTTGGCCGCGGTCGTCCTTTAGTTAAGTATTTTAGTGTCGGGCTTGGCTTGAAATTTCGCGACCGAACAAACCCTGTCAAATTTTTTTCTTTGCGACAGCTCCCCAGATTCCTCTTCCCAACCTTCAACTTCAACACCACGAAAAAATCTCTTCAGCATACGCATCTCAGAGAGACCTACAATTCACAATGCGTCCTCTAACAGACGAAGAGACCAAAAAGGTCTTTGAAAAGCTCGCCAACTAGCAAGTTTCCCCCCTCAATCGTTTTCTACAATCACTCCCACCACTAACACCCACCAGCATCGGCCGCAACATAACCCACCTCATCGACCGCCCATCCGACCCTCACACCTTCCGCCTCCAAAAAGACCGCGTCTACTACGTCCGCGCCGACATCGCCAACCTCGCCACCTCCGTCTCCCGCTCCTCCCTCCTCTCCATCGGCACCTGCCTCGGCAAATTCTCCAAAACCGGAAAATTCAAACTCCACATCACCGCCCTCGACGTCATCGCCCCATACGCGAGGTACAAAATCTGGGTCAAGGGGAACGGGGAGATGCCTTTCGTATACGGGAATAACGTGCTCAAGGCGCACGTTGGGAGGTTGGGGGATGATGTGGTGGAGCATCAGGGGTGCGTGGTTTATTCCATGGGGGATGTGCCGTTGGGGTTTGGGGTTACGGCAAAGTCGACGGCGGAGGTGAGGAGGCAGGATCCTACTGGTATTACGGCGTTTAGGCAGGCGGATGTCGGGGAGTATTTGAGAGAGGTACAGAGATCCCTTATACTTATGGGCCATCCTATAGCCATTGATACTAACTATTCAAAACCGTTCTTAGGAAGATACATTGTTCACATAAACCTGATCAACCAAAAGTTCTTGACTTTGTCCTTTCGCGATTTGGTGCTTTGCATTGTATATATGATACCCATCTAGATTATCACTATATTACGAATATACGACTTCACGCCCCAGAGCTATATATAACTTAAGCTAGTGAGAACGGAGCGTCTCACTGCCATTTAGATTGTTCCCGACATACAACACCTATCTACTTGCGCTTCCCACCCTTCTTTTTATTCTTATTCTTCGCAGCTGCACTCGCTTGAGCTGGTGCGACCTTTGTCACGGCGTTGCCACCAATCATTTCCGTATCGCCATCCTTATCCGTCACAATGCCTCCCTGCGTAAGATCTCTTGCTTTCTTCTTATCCTTCTTGCCTTTCGGCTTGTATGTACTTCTATCCCGTAACGGCAGCCACCTCTCCGGATCTGGTTTCTTGTTTGGATCAATCCCGCCCTTTGGTAATCTAATCTTCCTCTTCTTCCTAGCTGGGGCCTGCGTCTTCGCCTTGGTTGATTCCAACGCCCGTTTCTTAGTTGGCGGTGCTGCGACACCAGATTCTAACAGACTGTCGATATTGATGCCTTTCAGGAGTGTTGGTATCGGGGTTAGCAGCGAGACCTTGGATGGAATATCCTCGGCTGGATGAGATGCAATGTATCCTGCGTTCGATAGCGGAGACGGATTGCTAGCGATAAGAGATTCGAATATCGAGGCAGCCGTAGCGCGATCCTGTAGGTTGGATGATGCAAGCCCTGCCGTACCGGTAGCTAGCAATATAGCGGGGTCCTGAATGTAGTATTAGCTCAACTCTACCGGAACTTTCAGTGTGTGTACATACCGGGCTTGTAGTGCTTCGCCAGTAGGCACTAGCGTTCTCCAATTCTGCCTTCACTTTCGCGTTCCTCCCTTGCAGCGTATACAGCCCTGCAACTACTCCGACAAGTCCCGGCATATATCGCTTTTCCGGCTCATTTTCTAGGTCCTTCAACAGTGTTTCCACAACGGCGACAGCGCTTGTAACATTGTTCTCCTTCAAGTAGTTCTGGATATTGATAAACGCTATACCGATATCCTTTGTTGAACCTAGTTTTCGGCTTGATACATCCTTTAATGTCTTTGATATCGACTTGGCGTTTGTAGTCTCGGTGCTCTGTAACTCAACTGACGCGACAATGCTAGAGCCAGTGTAGTCGTTCGGGTTCCGGTCTTTGATAGATTTTGCTAGTGCAAGAGCAGCGTTTTCTTTTCCAGCCTGCAAAGCCAGTACTGCGTGATTTTGGTCCAGGATGTCGGATTGGAAAGTGAACGGCCGCTGTGAACTCGACTGCTGTTGCTTCAGAGCCTCAATTACCCGAAGACCAACATGCGGGTTAGGGGTCACAGATGTTAAATAAGTATTAGCGGAAGCAATTAATTTAACAAGATCGTCGTTCGTACTAGAATCAATGTTAATAATATTTCAAGATGAGTTCAGAAGTACCATGCTTACTTTAATATATCCGAGGACCTGTATAGCTTTTTAGCCTCCTCAAACTTTCCAAGCTTAATCAGAACGTAGATTTCCTGAGCTATTATAGGAGCCATCTCGGCCTTTATTTCTTCTTCTGAGGCACCTTCCATATTACCGCAAAGCCCTGAAGGAAAGCTAATTGTTAGCGGTTATCACAGCGTCCATTTCGCAAATTGGTAGCGTACTCTTAGCCGTCCGTAACAGCATCAAACCTGCATTAACATCACCCGCGGCCACAGAGATACATGCTGCATTAAATGCGCTCTCGTACTGCTGCAGATCTTCTGCGGTTGCCCTCTTTTTCGGCCGTAGCGCATCTTTGCCCACAAAAGATAATTGAGCCTCCGATGCTCCGAGGTTCACTCTTAGATCATAATCTTCGTTCTCTACTAACGGAGGAGAATTTGATAGCTCTTCATAGAGTCCAACGGCTGATTGGAAGTTTTCGGCACGATATTGCTAAAATTATCATCGTCAGTGTTGGAACCACAAGTGTGAATATTTCGTTCGGATATCCTACAGCTTGAGCATGGATATGCTTTAAAGCCCTCTGCTTCCTTTCCGACGAGATTCCGTCGGCTGATATAGCCAATGCACCTCCAAGATCACCCTGCTTGTATAAACAATAAGCATGTTCGAATTCCAGTCCTGAGGCGGAATCACCCGCTCCTTCTATTGATTTGATAGCCTCATCGTATCTTTCGAGCTTTATTAGAGCGACCACCCGCGTTTTTAAAGTCTGGGGGTCAGAGGCCACTTTAAGGATGTCGTTAGCTTGTCGTAGCACCTCGTCATGGTCTTGATTTTCTTCGAGGGAGAGGTTTTTGAGGAGAGTGGCGAGGGACGCCGGTGTTGCGGACATTGGAGTTATATTGTCGAGGAAAACAAGTCGTGCAGCCTATATCAACGTCCTGGCCATATGCAGAAGCTTTTTGGGAATGGGTTTAAGGTGTATGAGGATGTCGCAAGAGTGGTCGCATGTATCGACGAGCGGTGGATAGCATCAGCCACAGTTTGCAGCAAGCTTGGGTGACGTTGTAAATTTCATGTGCGGCGGGCGGCGCAAACAATTTGCTGCTTGCTGGCCCCACCAGCCAGACCACAATTTCCCCACCAAAATTACAAAACCAGTCAAGCATGGCGGCGCAAAAAGCTCCTAACTTGAATTCCGAACAAAACTTAGCTTGGAAAATACTACACAAAACATTATACGCCCGAAAAATACATCTGATTCCATACTATACAAGTACTTTTTAGATAATGGAAAGACTCGACACCGTTTGCAGGAGAATGAGAGGAATATTAACATGCAAACTAGAAGAATGCTACAGTTAATTGTATGCTCTATTTTGTTCGACGAAGCATCAGCCCTCAACGAAAGTAAATAGTTCCTATGTAGACCATTTTTTAAGTGAACAGGTATTATGAAAAGCGGACTTCAAAATTCAGGACATATATTATAGCATCAAACCGTCCCCTATCATCAGCTGATCAGATGAAGCGAAGCCGACAACTAAAAGATATGTAAATCTAACTGGAATGTGAGAGGGCAAAATTTGATAGAAACAGATTTGCCTCCTCTTCTTCCTTTGGCAGCTACTTATTTAATCAATTGAATTCCTCAAGCTAAAAAACGGTATATACTATCTGCATGTCCATTCCGTGTTTCATGGAACCAAAAGGCTTCGACGGGACGAAATATGAAACGGGCTTGGCCCGGAAAAATTGGGCGAATGTTCCATGAAGGGCTTCCAGAAAACCTGTTGCACAGGGGTGCTTGTTGATTGCCAGTGGCGCTTTGTGAATGAACCCGCCTCGAAACTAAAAGACTGAACTGGCCCGATACTATCCTCACTGCACTGGTCGAACAAAACATAATACCCACGCAAACGTGGTAAGGCTAATCCTTTAATTCTCTTCTATCTGATAAAATTCTTCCTTTTAGGGATCCGGTGAGCCATTCATGATTGAAAGGGAGAAAATTCATTGGAATGCATTGGGTGCATATTGAGGTTTGAATATTTGGGCGTGTGCCCACCAACCCCGGGTTGGCTACCCCTTGCCTTCCCCGGCCTAAGCGTCGAAAGACCTGCAAGAGCTAGAAGCTGGGACGAGGGGTGGGTGTCCTATTGAACCATGTATCACAAGCCAACCATTCATTCGGGAACCAGGGTCCTTCCCTTTGAAAATCCAATTCTAGTTTGTTTGGGGAAGTACTGCGGCATCACTTTTTGTTTTTTTTTTTTTTTGGTTTTACTGGACACCGTTTCCTTTAAAACGCCGGATCATTCTGCGACGTCCGGCCCTAGGAAGTTTTATCACGGGCTCTGGTTTATAAAATTTAGCTGTGCCAGGTTCCTGACTGTCAGACCTCATGTAAGAAAATAAACGCTATTTCGGACCTTTAAGAATCATTGCCGTTTAGCCCGATCGCTTTGTTCCTGTGGCCAGATGTAGGCAGTCAATTAAGTGATGCTGTGGATCTAGAATATAATAATATCATCAGACTGCCAGTTGCCTTCACCGCTGCTACCTGCTTCTTCCAGAACAGCTGAGGGATAAAGATACCCCAAAAACCACCACTTAGCCTATCGACGGGTTTTAAAACGAGACTACCTATCGACATCTCCGTCCTTTCCTTTCCAATAACTGTAAAAAGAATAGTCGCATTCAATACATTGATACCTAACGTGACAGTGTTCAATCCCAGCCCTTATATAGTATACATAAATTTCGCCTGTTGAGAGGGAATCTAGCTGTCCACAACTCTCTTTCAGGCTTGTCAGACCACCTAATTCTGTCAGCATCTGTCCCTAGCATCGCAACAGGATCGAATTGTTAAAACTAACAGGCTCACTGCAGAAGAAGCAAGAACTCATATCCCAAAAAACTGGGCAGCAGGTGAGGTACAAACCAATTTCTTTGGCTGTTACTCTTCTCGTAGTTTGGAGAACTTTCGCTAACAGCGTGAGCAAATTTGAAGCATTCGTCGCAAGTTTTGAGAGCTTTCAAACCTTCTGCCGTAAAACAAGACCGCGACACCCCACCACAACCAAGCAGTCAAAAAACCTCAATTGAAGGTTTTCGAGACCATCGAAAAAAAAAAAAAAAAATACCCGTTCAACGGTCCTCCGTTTCGATGGCTCCAATAAGGACATCGCTGGTAGCTTTAGGGCTATGGCTGATCCAGGCCGGACAGACACACGCACGGGCCCAAGGATATACCGGCGGCCAGCATCCATATAAATCGGACCCAACTTGGGACCCTTTCTTCTCGTTCGGTCACGAACACCCGTAGGTTCAATTGTACCCTTTGTTGGCTTCTTCAGAAAGAGGCGCGCTGCGAAATCTAGACCGCTAACTCCAACATTTCACAACGCAGAATCTCCAAGGACGGCCAGACCATCCCAAATTTCATTGTAGTCGGGAATCCTCAGATATTATCCGATCGCGTTATCCTTACTCCTCCCGCACCCGGTAATCAGAGGGCGGCGATCTGGTCGGACCACTCGAATCACAACGAGGACTGGGAACTCCACGTTCCTTTCCGTGCTAGTGGACCGGAGAGAGCTGGAGGAAGCTTAACCTTTTGGTACACACTGAGAGGAGCGAGCACGACAGGGACGAGCACAATTTATACAGCCAAGCCATTCGAAGGATTTGCACTGGTGGTTGATAGCTCAGAAGGAACTGTGAGTAGGACCTCTTATGCGTGGATATCTTTGTTATATATATCGTTCGCTAACTCCCGCCGATCTGGTTTGCGAAGGGTAAAATTCGCGGCTTCCTGAACGACGGAAGTACAGATTACTCAATCCACCATCACCCCCAATCTCTAGCTTTTGGCCAGTGCGACGTTGCGTACAGAAATCTCGGACGTCCTTCGGATCTAAAAATCTTATACAAGGCCGACCACGGCATCAAAGTTGAACTAGACGACCGCTTGTGTTTCGAGAGCGATAAAGTTTCCCTTCCAAAGAACTACCGTTTCGGAGTTTCCGCCGCCAGTGCCGAGAACCCGGATTCGTTTGAGATCTTCGGACTGAAGGTTAACGTTGAAAAGCTGTTCGATAGAGCGGATCAGATCCAGAACAACGATCCGAACCACCAAAAGAGAAAACAGGAAGAAATAGGCCGGAAACACCTTGAAAGTATGGCGGCTGCAAGGCAAAAGGCCAAATTTGAATATCAGGATGAAGATGCAAAGACCTTCAAGGACTCTGGTTCGCAATTCTCGGACTTGCATTTGAGAATGCAGGCTTTGGTAAGATATTCGTCAATTTCATGGCTCTCGTTAGCTACTTGACTAACAGAAAACGCCTCTAGACCCACCAAATTGCTGAAGTCCAGCGGGTGACCGGAGAGCTCGCTTATTCTCTAGATACGGTTCTCCAGAAGCTCAACACCCTCGAGCAAAGGAGTAGCTCAAGCCATGACGGCGGCAGCGCCAGCAACATCAAGATCCTCGAGGATAAACTGTTAGTGATACCTGTTTACTCCCTCCAAACAATGAATTTACGCTCATGTGCAACAACGAAATAGCTACGGAATCGACATGACCATGCAAAACCTGGAGAAATCCTTACGCCATGAAGGATACAAGATTGACCAATTCCACAGCACACTTAGAGATCACCACGAGAATCTGCCGGGTCACATCAAAGATGGTATGGATCAACCCTAGATAACCTTTTTTTTTCTTTTTAAGGTAGAGGTGCTAAAATTTGATATTCTCTCAGCAATCACCACCCACGGTCCACGCATGGGATTCTCCATTTCCATACTCATCGTCTTCCAAGTCATGCTCGTTATCGCCTACGTTGTCTACAAGCGGAGAAGGAACATCGCGCCGAAGAAGTATTTGTAAGAAGTCGTTGGAGCGTGGTCGTTTTGATTTAGTTGTCATTTTTATATTTTTGGTAAACCTATTTCTTAAGAGTGGTTCTATTGCCCGCAAGCGAAACCGTGGGTTCGATCCACCCTTCACGTTACAGTCGGCTTTATTACAACAGATGATTACCATATGAAGTTGATACCAGAAGTTTGATTCAATTTTTGCTCCATTCTTCTAGGGATTCAGTCTGCACCTTTTCCCGCAGCATTTCTCATTCACGTTCTCCTTTGTTTCTCTCGTCAAAACTAGTTGCCTATTGTACATATTTTTATCTTCTAGAGCAATTAAGAAAAATATCAAGTAATACCAGAGCGTTTTTAAAACCACTAGGAACTGACTTGAGAAAGCATGTACCAACAAACAAACCATGCAAATATGCATAATCAAAAAGGACACCATGAACTCCTGTAAAACCTACCCAGCTGAAATAAATCCGAAACCAATTCAAGAATCACTATACAGTGTATAAACACGAGAAAGATAATAATTAAATATCTTCAAACTCCGCCTCTTCTTCGGAATCATCCGCATCATCTGGCGTCTGAATTTTCGCCTTCTTCCCGGGGGACTGCGCATCGTCGTCGAGGTGATCTGCGCTTCGCTTCGTCGACGGCGTGTTGCCTTTAGATTGAGAACCATTAGATTTTGAACCATTCACTTGCGGGGTCAGCGCATGAGATGGCTTGGGAGTTGACGGTTTCGACGCGGATGCCGTAGATGGCGGGCCCGTCCCACCATTAGACATTGCAACCGGCACCTCTTCAAACTCAACATCTTCAAATTCTTCCTCTTCGTCTTCCTCCTCATCTTCTTCCTCTTCTTCCTCTTCCGCCTTTTTCGCCTTGGCCGCGAGTAACATGTAATACTGTTCAATTGCAGATTTCTGCACGTCGCTGGTGTCGACCGTTTTCTTCTCCTCTGTGGCACCGGTCTTGAAGTCAATCTGCCTTGCTGCTTTCGCTTCGGCTTCCTTCCTTCCCAGCGTTGTAAGATCACCGGAAACTGTGCTCTGAGTATGCCAGACCGGAAGGGCGTTCTGCTCGGCTTGGGCTGCCTTCTTTTCTCGTTCGGCCGCCAACTCTGCTTGTGTCTTCTTCTCATCAGATGTGAATTTGACTTCCATAGTAGGACCGGAAGCGGACTGGACGATTGCGCCGGTGGTGGGTACAGAGAGTGCGGAAGCATGGGATCTCTCGCGGTTAACGGGGACAGCCACAGCTATCGCATCGTTGAAATCATTACTACCGATTATGTTAGAGTGCACCCTGAAAGAATAATCCCGAGGCTATGAACATACGCAGGAACCACCAGTTCATCAATCTGTCTCAACATCCGAATAATCTTATCCATCTGCTGCATCAACCGACCAAGCCTCTCCTGACTTTCCAAGATTTCCGCGCTATCATCGTCGTCCACCAACTGTGTCCCGCAGTTATCGCAATCAAACATTCCCGTCTCTGGATTTATCAGAGGGAGTACGTCGAGCGGTGTGAATCTTCTGCGGCATCTCGGGCAAGCGTAGCCTTTTGCCTCAGCATCCGTATCCATCTTGCTTTGGACAGATCTCTCGAGTTTGTGCATTCGGTACTTGATAGCGTCTACCGTTCCGCGAAAGTCGACATAGTAATATGTTCGAGCAACTGTACGGGTCTGACCTTCCTTCAACTCTTGTCGGGTATGTCTACATTGTTTTACATCGTGTTAGCAGTCTGGAGATTCAAACCTGCTACCTGAGAATCGACAGAGTGCGCCATACACATTAACCATCCTATCCTCCTTCAACTTTCCGCACAGCTTGTGGAGTTCTTTAGTTTGGGTTCCGAGGAGATGGGCTAAGTCGTCATCACGAAGTCTACAAGTTCTAGTTAGCGAAAGTCGCACTTCAAATCCATCCCAGAGGACAATTGAGGCCGGAGACTAACGCAGAGTGGATCATTAACGCGTCGATAACCAGTATATGCTTAACATCGTAGAAGGCGCGTGCGACACATCGCACCAAGCTCTTTGCTACGTCCATGTCGGATAACTATCTCGAAGACTCGATTGAGATGCGATATTGGATTTGCAAAACTCGAGAGTCGGAATAGATTAATTGGGGAATAGATGCGATTTTACGAAGGAAAGGCGACAAAGATTGAAATCCCGTCGGAAACGAGGCGTGGCTGTTTATCGATTCATTTGTCGCTAAAGTGGGTGGATGGCAATACGCGGATGCTGATGTTGCCCGGCGTACTCCTAGTATTCGTATTGCAATTTTGTGGATCGTATATCAGCTCTCACTGACCGCGGCTCGACTTTGTGGTTCTGATGAGGCTTTTCGCTGTGCCTGTAACGGGAAGCAGCGGAATGGCGAGTGTCCAAGAGTATTAGCAATTGTGATCGAGAAAATGTCGCGGTCTCTTCGTTCTTCCTGAAATGCGGCGGAATATTATCGAGGATTCGTGGACACGTCTGTAGATGATGGTTGATGTAGATGGCGACGATGTGTAAAGGAGTGAATGAGCGGTGAGTGATGATGAAATGGGCGAAGGAGAGGATCCAACACAGTGGGATGAGTCGTTACCAAAATTGGAATCCTGCAAGGCGCCTTTTTTTTTTTTTTTTTTTTTTTTTAGGCGTAAAATTTTATTCGCTAAATAGAAAATTTATGTGCGACAGACTCTTCCACAAGATACACACGCCGTTTCGAGATATAGATGCCCCAGGAAACCCTCGCAATCTGGTCGAAAATTTAATAGAATAACCTGGCGATATCGGGTCGCCAGGTTCGCTCATTATATGGAAGATGGCTGGAATAGCAATGTCTCGGAAACGAAAAGTCTCCCAGTTTCTTCGCGACCAAGAACCAAATGGAGCTGCGACAACCTCTCGGAATGGCAATGCTAAGGCCACATTGAGCGGCAAAGCGGACTGGGACGAAGAACAAGATTATGAGCGACTCATGAGAAGGAGAAAGAAGAAGACAGAAAAGAAAGAATCTCAAAGACTCCCTATCAAGACACCGGAAGGAAGAATTGTACAAGTCGAGGCACCCGAGGAGGACCAGCAACAGCAAGAGTCGGAAACAGACGACAGCCTGTCAGAGAATAGCTCTCCAATTGGTTCAGATCATGAGGGTTTAGATGGAGAAAACGAAGATGTTCCACCGAATCCAAAGAAATCCGAGAGGCAGAGAATCATTGAAGCTAAAGAAGAGCTAGCAGAAATCGCTGCGACTATAAATGAGGACCCAGAGGAACATGTACGATCACTCTTCATCGCACTAGAAAGCAACCAGTACTAACATGTAAACCTTGCAGTACTCACTTCTGCGAAAAGTCCATGAGCTATTCGAATCCGAATCTAGTGTCACAATCAAGAAACTTGCCCTTCTCACACAAGTCTCAATATTCCGAGATATAATACCCGGATACCGGATACGCCCATTGTCCGAGGAAGAACAAGCCGTCAAAGTTACATCCGATGTTCGAAAACTTCGAAACTTCGAGCAGTCCCTTGTCTCCAATTACAAGGTTTATGTCGACACCCTTGGGCGTTTGGCGAGATCCGCTGGAAGCCAGCTTTCTCCGGTAGCAGTATCTTGTGTATGCAATCTCATCGATGCGGTCCCCCACTTCAACTTTAGGCAAGAGCTTCTCAAAATAATAGTGGAGAGGCTGAGTTCTAGGGCTATAGATGAGCCCTTTGTAAAATGTCGAAACACTTTAGAAGACTTTTTCAGGCAGGATGAGTCTGGGACTGGTAGTCTGGAAGCCGTTCGTCTTATTGTGAAGATGTTGAAGGCGAAAGACTACCAGGTCGATGAATCCGTAAGTCGAAAGTGAGCCCTTGGTCATAGACAGTATTCTAATGCGATGACTAGGTTCTGAATACATTTCTATCTCTTCGACTTCTTACTGAGTTAAACATCAAGGCTTCATACGACAGTATAGATCAACCAGCACAAAAAATGAAGAAGAAGGATCGTATCCCACTGACAAAGAAGGAAAAGAAAGCTCTTAAAGAGAAAAAATTAGTTGACGCGCAGATGAAGGAGGCGGACGCTATTGTAGTCTACGAAGAGAGGGAGAAAAACCAGAGCGAAACCCTTAAAGCTGTTTTCACAACCTACTTCCGTATTCTGAAAGAGAAGAAACCAGCCCTTATGGGTGCAACCCTGGAAGGACTGGCCAAGTTTGCACATCTCATCAACGTTGAATTCTTTGCAGACATCTTAGCCGCTTTACGGGAACTAGTTGAAGATGCTCGGGCCGAGACTGAAGTAGACGACGAAGCCGAAAGCGAAGACGCTCACCCAGAGTCAATACAACGGGAACGAAATTTAAGACGAGAAGCCCTCTTATGCATAGTCTCAGCATTTTCTCTGCTCGCGGATCAAGCAAACGAAGCCAAAGGTCTCGTCAATATCGACCTCTCTTTCTTTACTACATACCTATATTCCGTACTCCTTTTATTATCCCTCTCGCCCTCAATTGAATTATCAGCAAAATCTCTACACCTAACCGACCCCTCATCCGATGAATACACGGTCGATATCCCGAGCAGCAAAGTCAACAAGGCTACGGAAATTGAAATGTTAATACGATCCTTAGACGTTGTTTTCTTCAAAGCACCTCGCGGGACTGGCGAGATATCGTCTACTCGAGTGGCAGCATTTGCTAAACGTCTAAGTGTGGCAACCCTACAGCTCCCTGAGAAGAGTTGCATCGCATTGCTCACCTCCCTCCAAAACCTCGGAAAGAAGCACTCCAGAAAGGTGCATCCATTGTTCGTCTCAGATGATAGAGTCGGGGACGGAAATTACGATCCGTTTATAGATACCCCAGAGCTATCAAACGCATTAGCGGGCAGCGCCGTATTTGAGCACGCCTTGTTGGCGAACCATTATAGCCCTAAAATTAGAGAGCAATCAAAGTTGGTCCTCAAGAGCTCTGTTTCGAGACACTAGGGCCGTCCTGTATTTTTAGCGATTTTCTCACTAGAGGATACTTCAACCTTGTAAGATTATTCATGAGCAGACATGAGCTATATATACAAGCACTTGTTCAGTCAGTATACAACTGTGCAAAGCCACACCTTTATATGTACAGAGAAAACCCGCCTTCAATCTCGAGCCACCTCACCAATCCATCTGCCTCACTTCTTCTTCCCAGGCTGCTCACTAAATTTATCCACCACCGGCTCCTCATCCATCGGATTCCCAAAATACACCCCGGCACCTAATATCGTATCCTCATCCAACCTCTCCAACCCAGACAATATCCTCCTAACATAACTAACCACCACCGCCAGCTTGTGAAAATCCATATCTTCCCTCAACAAGAAAATATTCGTCCACAGCGCCGCCGCCATATGCGCGTCCCCTCTTATAAACGCCTCGTCGTAGGATAATATAGCATATCTAAACTGCTCGAATAACTCCTTCAGATTCTTCTGCCGCAGGGTCGCTTGCGTAACTTTGTGGCGGTTGGTGAGGAGGTCTTCGAGGTCAAAAAAGTAGTGGTTGACGAGCTGCTGCTGCCAGAGCTTTGCGCGGGCTCGTTCGTTGATACCGCGGATGCGGACCATCATTAGCCAGATGTGGAGATTGGAGATGGCGGACCAGTTTCGGAGGCAAGGTACTAGGCCGCATTCTAGGAAAAGGTGTACATGTCAGTATAATTCCACTGCGGGTGTAGACACAATAGAAGATTTCGATTCCGTGGCGTAGCCGTACCTTCATACCAAAATTTCGCCTTGCCAGTAATCTCCTCCTCGGGGTTATATTCGCCTTGCAACCTGCACTCCTTCCATAAATCCTCCGCTTTTCTATAAGAATAGTATTGTTCTTGAGTTCCTTGCGGCATAGCCGTTAACACCGCACGAGCTATCCGTTCCCGCAGCGGCATTGACGGTTTTGGAGCATCCGGCGAGGGTACATCTGCATCCAGACATATCGAACTAGTTGAGAATGATCGTAGAGTATTTGAAGGAGTCGATGTTAAAGGTGTGATTTTGCGCTTCAAAGCCCTGGTATGTGTTTGGAGGGGTGAAGGTGGGATGGATTGCGGGCGGACGAGATGACGAGCCTGGGTGGATTTTGATTAGTAAAGGGTATATGCCCATTGTAGAAATGGGATACTTACAGACTGCGAGAGGCTAGCTCTCAGAGAAGGTAATAGCGGCTCTATTAAGGACATTGTAGTTATATTTGGTTGGCTGCCAGGCGGGATGAGGTCAAGATTCTGGGGTCTTGGGCGCTCAAAAATTTCGGGCTCTAAAAATTTACTGCCATCCAATCTGCAACACATTCCACTAGCCTATCCAACGAAACGGATTTGACAATGCTATCGAGCACAGTTTATACTTTCGATTTCGCATTTAGTGCGAATTAAAGTAATGAGTGGGCTCCACAAGGCGCCACGACTTTGCTCAAGGTTTATTGATACTGACCCCTGTTCCCGCTCAATTTACACACTCCAAAGTGGCCTCAGGTGGATCTGTAGAGGCTACAGGAGTTACTCAGTCGTGCTTCAGATGATATTCTGACAGCGGATAACGTATATAACCAGCAGTATAGACCTCCATCTCAATTGATTTTGATTACATTACTAAAACATAAACTCCAGAACGCCTATCCTGAATGCTAAAACGATCCGCCCTTAGGTTCGGCGGTGCCTACAGCACCAACTTCTCCGTTATCGAACCTCTCAGTGGAAGGAATTCAACCATTTGGTTCGGATCTCTCATTATCGCCGGGACATCGTCACGATAGGGCGCCAATTTCTATCTTTAGTTTAGTATGCATACCCTAAATAACCATGCTGCGAAAAAAGTAAGGCCACTCTTACCTGTTTAACCCTATCATACGAATCCTCCCTCTCCTGGTATTCCCTCAAAACTAACCCTTCTGCAAACTCGACAAATACTCTAGTATCACGGATCCTAAAGACTACATCATCAAGTCGCATGTAGAATCGCGCTAACAGCAGCAGTCTCGCCGGCATGACTCGAACCTTTACTGAAAGTATGGACATGCCATTGTCCGCTAGTTCATCCTCGTAGAGCATCACATCGTCGAAGAAGAGTATCGGATCCTGCCTTCGCAGTTTATCGAGAGGGATTTGTTCTTGAGTTGGTTCGAATTTCGCCTAAGTGGTAGTCTATGATTAGCTATCAGAACCAATATTGTAGCTGCAATTATGGTATTAGCTTACCCCAGAAGATAACGACCCTTGGTAAATTGTCGAATAGGTCCAATCGAACGGCTTGACAACCTCTTTAATCCCTTCATGCATCTTCTCTCTGTAAACCCCGAAAATCATCGTATTAGCCTTTACGCCCAGAAACCATATCTCCAAAACCAAATCCACCCGCGCAGTCCCTTACCGACCTCTGTTTCTGCCACGCCGCCGAATACGCCACCTTCAACATATCGCTCCCCGTCTTATCCACCAAATCCAACGCATCCAGCGCATTAAACTCAATCCTCCAACCGCCCTCCCCTCCATCGCCGCCCTCCCCGCTACCGGGCTTCTCAATAGAAACCAAATTATTCCCAAAAATCATCTCCGGCGGCGCGATTCCCAACTTTTCCGTCATGGCGTCGATTTCGTGGGCGTTTAGGATTGGTAGCTTTCGCGTTGTGATTTTGAAACCGGAGACGGTTATCGATTTGCCGGCGTCGACGGCGGACGGCATGACGGTTTGGACATCTTTGGGGGTTGCGAAAGTGGGAGGCGGTGGTGGCATTCGTGAGGTCATCGTGATGGAATCTTATTTTTAGCTTGATGGAGGAATGTAGGAGTATCGAAGTTGAAGAGGTGGAGGGATAGTAGAAGGTGGGATGGTGGGGCAATGCTCAACACAATTTATGGTTCATTTTACAACATGTCCAGCCCGCTTCATTCGTTGGCGTCCGAAGTGCGATTAATGTGCGATTAGTTTTGACTTCCCAAGAAAAATGGCTGAATATATTTTAACAGTTACAGAGAAGTGAGATTGTACATTTGAAAAGAAAACTATGAGAGCAGGAGAAGAAAACTGATGCAAACATCATTCATGCAGACGCCATAAAGTTACACAAGACGAGAAATTTTTTGGATTGTAGACCGCAAAACGAACAGGATCAAATGCTTTGGCGTGATCTTCATCAAACAAGAGAAAAAGGGAAGGATATCATGTCCGTCGTACGCTCTTCATCTCTCCCCACTTGCCACGTTCCTTGGTGGTATCATATGCTTGGATCAAGCGAGACTGGCCTTCATCGGCCTGCGAAAAGGCATATCCACGTTGTTTGCGCATACGCTGAACCTGTCGGACCTTTCGGATGGCCTTCTGGAATTGCTCCATTCTGTACGCAGCGAGTTAGAGTCGATAGTAAATTACATGTGATGCTTATAACGAACCTTGGTCTGTAATCTTGAATATTGTACTTCTGAATCTCTTGTACGTAGTGGTATGTTTGGGGGAAGTACATCCGTTTGGCGCTAGGGTAGCGAGAACGTTAGCAATTCGATAGAACGAATCTAGCACCAGAGTAAACTTACTATTTCCAGGCAAGATCTCTGATTAAACAAAGGAACGGTATCACAATCGAAAACAACCAGAACACCGGAGATGTATAAAGTCTTGGAATGATACCAATGAATTCATACGAAATGCCTGCTAGCGGCGCAATATAGGCATATGCCGGCAAAAACGCATACCAAATCAATATAGACCCGGGAATGGCGAGAACATGGTATTTGGTCCAGATTCTAAATTCAAATTAGCATTGGATATTGCGCTGCTAGAGCCTGGAGAACTTACTCAGTGACAAGTGCGGCCTTCAGAAGAACAACGTTAAGACCGGCGGTGTAAACGCTGGTACCCCAAACCCAATGGCCAGCGATTTTACCATCACTTTGTGGGAGATCCCATTCGAAGATAAATTCTGAGGCGATATAAAGAATCAAAGAATGGTAGAATCCGTTTATCAACCAAGCCCAAAAGCTACTCATTTTGAACTATAGAGTTGTTAGTAACCGAGCCTACATGACAGCAGCGATTAGAAGGCAGGCTTACAAAGAATCCTTTCTGTCCAAGCTGGTACATTTGAGGGTATCTATCCAACATTCTTGCACTAAGGAACTGGTCAAAGATTCCCATGGCAAGCGGTGGCAACACGGTAAAGATGACGTTGAAGAGAGACAGTGTCCATGATTCGTAAATGACTTGACCGGAGAAGAGATTCCTGAAAGAGTACTATACGGGATCCTGTTAGCATGCCAGATCCGCTAGAGACTGAAGATAGCGATCCTTACCCAAAATTGAGTCATGAACACCGCGATGTTCTTGTAAAACGAATACAAAATGACACGACTGATTCGAGAGTAACTCCAAGCGCCGTGGACCAGAAGAAGTTTCTTGAGATATTTGAATTGGCCAATCGAGACATCTGCGCTCCTCGCCGCTTGCAGACCCTCAACACCACTGATACCTACGCCCACATGAGCAGCTTGGATCATAGAGACGTCGTTGGCACCGTCACCGATGGCTAGAAGAATTGCCTTAAGATGTCGCTTGACAAGCTTGACAACAAGGGCTTTTTGGAGTGGAGAAACACGACTAAAGAGGTGCGTCAGTATCAAGAGAAGTTATCGCCCTCAGACAGCGAGGAATATACATACCAACAAATGACAGCCTTACACATAACGGCGATATCAAGGAAGGTCTTTTCTAGTTCCTTTTCTAAGGCATATGTAAGGGAGCGTCCATCAATAATTAGGGCCAAAGTTTCCATCTCTAATCCGCCGTCCTTTTGACTTTTTATAGCTGCGAGTTTCTTGCTCAAGCTTTCTTTGGTTGCCGCGAAGGTTTCTTCGTTAACAATGATCAAAGTCATGTCCTCGCTAATCAGTTTGCAGCTCATTCCAATGTTGATAGCGGTTTCTTGTCTATCTCCGGTTAAGACCCAGACCTTAATACCAGCCGTCTGAAGAGTGTGGATGGTTTCTGGTACACCATCCTGAAGTCTATCCTCAATTGCAGTAGCACCCAGCAAGAAGAACTCCTTTTCGATAAGTTCGGCAGCCTTGTCAAGCTCTTCTCCTCGATTGTTGATAGTGGTAGCAGCTCTTTCAAAAATCTTTGACCACTGTTGATACTCAGATTCAGGGATTTCACGCATAGCAAGGCAAAGAGTTCGGAGACCATCGGTGGCGTATTCTTCCAGGTGTTGCAAAGTCACATCAACCGTCGGATTGTCCTTAGCTAAGCGCTCCAAGATGACGGTGTCGGCACCTTTGCAGTAGATTCGGATCTTTCCATCGGGACAACGGAAAATAGTTGACATCCTCTTTCTAGTTGAGTTGAACTCGCAAACATTGAGAAGCTCATATTCCTGCTCTTCGCCATTCACACTGATAGTCACAGAACGGGGTTTACGAGAGACAAATTGGTATCCAAGCTGCACTGCTCCTTCAACTAGGGCGCCTTCGTCGGGGGAGGCGGCTTGGTATTTGATTTCCGAAGGCTTTTCATCATTTCGTTCGGGAATGACAGTGTGACAAACAGCCAATAGGACCAAGAATTGATGCATAATCTCACGCGTTGGATGGCTAAGTATATTCTCTCGTAGTCGCTTGAAGTCGTGAACACCGATTTCGACTCCATCCTGTACGGTTGCTCGTTTATCTTCGGGCACATCGTCGCCGTAACAGATACCGGCGATTGAGCATTGCCTGAACTCCATCATGTTGCAAGTGAGCGTGCCAGTTTTATCAGAGAAGATGTATTCGATCTGCCCTAGTTCTTCCACCAAGCTAGAAGTTCTACACACGGCAGGGGTATCCGTTTGTGCATAATAAATATCCAGGTCCTGGTTAATAAGGAAAGCTTGGTAATATTTGACAACTTCAACCGTGACGAAGAGACTATACACGCGTCTGTTAGCGGCCAAGGCAAAATTTAATCCTTAATGCATATTAGACTTACGAGATTGGAACCAGATTAGAATAAAGAATCCAGTACGTCAGAATATCTTTGAAGAATTGTCCGACGAGGGATACGTCCACAAGATGAAGGTAAGGAACTTGATCGAGGGATGTTGCAAGCTTAATGACATCGCCAGCTGACGAAATGAGAGAAAGAATAAGTAAAATTGCGACCAACATGAGAATCTGCTTGTTGAGGAGACGCTCGACATTAGTTCTCTTGATTGGGGTAGCCGTGGCGTTTCTCATCAACTTCGTTTCGTGACCAGTGAAGACAACAATCCCATGAACCCATGGCGTATTTCTGAGGGTTGCACCTCTGAGTAGCAATTGCTCGGGACTCAACGGGTACTCCTTCTCAGCTCCCCCAGTAGCCATAGTAATTGTAGCTTCATATGTGTACAGACTACTGTTAGGCTGTTCCGATTTAACTTTTCCCGAAAGTCTGCTAAGCCCGCCAGGGCTAACCAGATCCGAGGTCTCAGGGAGAGCCTGTTTGATTTTCAAGTTCGTTTCTCCGTCCAAGTTGGCTGTCTCAATATAGCAGAGACCTTCGGGTTCTGAGGATGCAAGAAGCACCAGATCGGCTGGGAATGGCTCTTCAGACTCGACACGCACAATATCTCCAACCTTGACGTCAATCCACTTAGCTTCATCAAAATTCGTTCCGTGAAGGACTCGGGTTTTCGAAGTGTTGAGTCCATTATCTTGCTGTCCACGTTTCCAGTCTTCTATCAGTTCCTTTATCGCCGATACTATCAGCACAAGAATCAAGGGAACGATTGTCGTATATCTGTTTGTTGGCGAAATGTTTGGGATTTGCTGGATGATGGCGGTGAATAAGAAGAACAAGTTGGCATATTTCGAGAACTGCTCATACAAAAACTTTGGGAGGAATGTGGCAATATTATATTTCGTCGTCGAGACGTGGTTGTCAACGTATTTGTTTAACGAATTGGCCGGAGGGTTGTTGATATGGATCATTCGCGGTCCAAGTGTCGATGGGTCGACTTTGCCTCTACCAAACCCGAACTTAAACTTTCCTCGCTCCTTCTTCGGTGGAGGCCCGCCGCCTCCTGAGGACCCTCCACCAGCAGCAGCCTGGCCTCTCTCGGTAAGAGGTAAATCCATTTCGCTGTATTGTGGTGCCATCCCTATCGCAGATTTTACCCTACCCATCAGGCCACTATTCCGGCTGCGTGCCTGGCCTTGATTGCTGGTATCCGGGGCACCGTAATGGAATTCCGCCTGCGACTCATCGTCTGGCAATATCGACTCGTCATAATACCGCTCATAATTCTGAAGACCTGAAGTCTGTGAATAAGCCCTACTTTGCTGTCCCAACTCGGGCGGACGTGTTTGTTCGTACTGTGAGGTTCCTGGTTGCGAGTAACTCGAGTATCCGGAAGCGGTATAACCAGGATTGTATATATCGTCTTCCTGAATATTATGGGTCGCGATATACTGAGCGTCGCTCATCGGGGGCGGTCGGCCTGGATTACCATATGTTCTATCATCTTCATCAAAATCCAGCAGCGACGGCTGGTTCGGCTGATGCGCCATGATGCGCGGGTAACTTCAAGTTCGTCTCACAGACACCGCTCCTCCGGTAAAAACGGCCTGAGCTACCTTTGGTAATATATCTACAAGGCGTGGGTAAGGAAGCTAGATGTTGCGAGCTGACAAGGCCAAACTTTTAGATTCGGTTAGCTTGGTTTATTTTTGGCGGTTGGCAGGGTTAGACCATTCGTATATCTCTCAAGTTATCCTCAATGTGACGAAAACTAGCAAAACTAAGAGAGAAATGGCCAACAAGCAGGTCGGTCGGTGACTTGTGCGAGGTTTAATATATCGAGCTGAAAGCTATCCAACGAAGGCCTGGAGAGTGTGCGGTCGCGATTGTGGTGAAGGATGACAGGAGCTGCCTAGCCGTGAGTTGCGAGAGAACGAATGCCTGCCCAATCAAAACGGTGACGACGATGCTGTGGAAGATGCTGAAAAGCCTAAGCAACCCGACAAAATATGCTTTCTTTCGCGTAATTGTAGAGAATAGACATGTATCGCGGATACGGCGGATAAGGATATCGGATGAAAGGTACGAAGGATTTTTCTTGGAGGGAGAAGGGCTGAAGGTGAGTGTCGACTGTTCTTCTAAAAGGCCAGCCAAAGGATGGCGATGAAGGGCTGAAAGTAAGAGTTTAGAGCAGGCGGAAATCCCACATTGAACTACAACTAAGCCCAGCTAGCACTTTGGCCGTAAACCAGCAGCAACAGGAGGAACCTAATCACGGCTGCTACTGCTCTTCTCCTGCTTGCTTACGCCTAAAACGTCGAAAATTTCCAGAAAAGGTGCCAGCCCAGAGGTACCCCGAAAAACACACATAGGGTCACTCCACAATAAGAAGTAGAAAAAAATAAAAATAAAAATAATAATGTAACTGCGGGACCTGCAAGGCGGTGGCACTTGGGGGGAGGATCTGGTGCCCTTCTATCGATCAGGGCGTGCGAGAAGGTGGGTAGCAGGGCAGGTGGACGGGCGATGTCGTATGCAATGCATCAGCTCTCTTAGTATGGTTTTTGGGGGGCTCACTTTTCTTCTTCTTCTCTTACTGCTGCTTGTCAAAGCAAAGGGAGCTAGCTTCATGGACACCAAAGAGATACCTCTAAGTGCTACGTAAACAGGGGGCGCTACCGTTCAACATTCGATCCACCTTGTAAAAAAACAAGCCACCATCTCGAACTGGGGAGGGAGTGCGAGGGTTTTCCCTTTTCCAAATAATAATATTATATTAAGGGTCAACCTCGAACTGTGTCAGATCTGATGTGCGAAATCTTATTTACCTGTCAGCCTACGTAAGTACTTGTGCAGTCCAATTTGAACTAGAAAAATTGCAATCAACATAATAGCCAAGCGAGTATTTCAAGATAGTTACTTAAGTAGTATCTAAGGTCGGATGTCTAAAGCTCCGGGAGCTGGAAATCTAGAAGCATCAAGCTTCCGGTCTGCTTTTCAGTTTCACGTCCGGAACTTGAAATGAAAGGCTTGGAAACTGCCGAATTCAAAAAACGATAACGAAATGTAAACCCACAAACGCCCTCCTATCCGGCAGAAACAGCATCCAGGTGGAAGACTCGTTCCGCAGTTTCCGAATGCACAGCCGCACTCAATCGATTGCAAAGGCTGCATCGAACGTCGAATCGGCTGCACTTCTGAAACCTATTTTTAGTGTTGTCGACGTCCGCCAAGCGCGCTGCATCAACAACAACTCGCAAGCTTCTAGCTTCTAGATATAGCCAAGAAGCAAGCTAAACCACATGTATCGACAAAAGCTATATGAATGGCCAATTAATAAAAACCTCTCGCTTCCTAAAATTTATAATTTTTTACAAGATATAATACACGCACGATATCTATATACATGACGGTATTCTGAGAGTTGCGTAGAACTTTGGCTTGGCCCGATAGCATTGATCAAGCTCAGGTGCCAGACACAGCACTAATATTTACAAAGCTGTTTAAACGCCGACACCGGTTGAGGTTGATCCTTCGTCCCACAATTATATCTTCCCAGATCCCAAAGAATACAAGCCCTATCTATCGGCAAGCATGTTCCTTACCGTCATCCAATAATCCCTTTCAACCACATTCGGTATCTCCTCCTTTGTAAGCCACTGGTAATCAACAATCCTTGCCTTGTTGCCTGCTAGATTGGGACGGCCAGCAAATATACGTGCTTTCATAAAGAAGACTTTTTTTCCTCTCCATGGCGTCTCCGTGACGTCCGTATACGCTTTTGGGAACTTGTAATCATAATATCCAATTGGGGCATTGCCGACCATCCAGTAGTTCATATCACGGCCGCAAGCTGTTGTCAGGATCCTCTCGGCTCCCTAAATATCGTTAATGTTAAGCCGAATATACCGAGCTAGGCCAAGATACCTAGACCTCACATACCTCTTTTAAATTCTCCTTGTCAATTAGATTTGTCTGAGGAAATTTCCAGATGTTTCGATCCCGGGCCTCGCGTTTCACAAGCAAATATAGGGTCCTAGATAGTTTCCTATTCAGGCTCCTGGTATCGTTTGCGATATCGGCTTGCGTCTCACGCGGTGAGGGCTTGTCCATGACTTTCTTCGCGGCTATCTCTTCTTCCGTGTCGCTAGCGCTTATATCCTCGCCCGAGACTGTATATTTCACAAGAGAATCGTAATCCATATCCTCGTCGTCGTAAGGCTTCTGTCCCAATCGCATTTCATCCATCCACCCAGTCGTTCTAGAATAAGGGTTGTAATGTGTCATATCCTTACGTTTCGTCCTCCATTCGTCGTAGGATAGTGTGCCAGGTTTAAAATAGAAATTGCGAACAAATGGTTTTACGAGACGTTTATCCAGGCGTCTTTGATAAAAGAAGAATTCTTTCTCGAAGTCACTGAGGTCCCGAGTAAGGATTGGAGGGCGTGATATGATGGTCGATGCCGCCAATTGGTATATTGAAGGCGGTCTCACATAATCTTTGTAAGGGTCTTCCGGCTCGACGGCAGTGCCATCCTCAGATGGAACATTGACCAATTCATCAGGTACCGACGGCGAGGGTTGCGAGGTTGCAATAGATGCAAATGTTCTTCGGGATCGGAAGGCGATGCGTGTGAAGCATCGGCGGCAAAGAGTATCCATCCTATTGGAGGTTAGAGCTGTACAATGATACAGTTCTAAGCTATGTCGGAAGAGAATGGCTTTAGTCTATAACTGTAACTATCGGGTAGACAAGAAGGTTAGAAGTGGCTAGGCTAAGCAATCAACGATCCACTTATAAAGGGTAAACTCACCATATTGGAACGAAATATGTCGACAATAAATCCGAACCAGTTAATTCTTTCCAATTGCCTCGCAATTACCTCTGCCGAATGGTGAAACTGTAAATGTAGCACTGCAGCTCGAAGGGTCAAAGTGTTTCGAGAATGGGAAAAAGTTTTGCGTTGCTCTTGAAGTGCTTGGTCATGTGACCTTCAATTTTTGCGAGCAAGAAAAATAAATTTTGCGGCAACTTCGCTTCTTGGTCGTTTCTCTCTTCTCTTCTTCTCCTCAGGCACCTTCCCTTATCACCAACTGAAGGATATAACAATGTTTTCATCGCGAGACGGTTTATATCAGTAGTAGTCCATTTGTTCTGGATGAAGTGCCTCCACTTCTCACGTTGGTCATTATACGGTGCTTAGAAGGAGAACCTTTGCGTTTCTTGCATTTCATTTCGCTAGCGCCGTCTATCTGGAGATATTTTCACTCCCAAAAGGATGGGGTTTGGTAGTAAATTGCAGACATTCTTTTGGTCGAGTTTAACATGAATTTCTAGGCTTGACAGTATGCATATTTTAATTTACTGAGGTCATGCAATTGCAATTCTCATGTTATTGATGAATCTTGAGTTGCATATCGCTCGAGCTCGAGCATCGCTACTTTCTTGAGCGTAACAAAATTCTACTCAGTAGAATTCTAGAACTTTACTCTGGCAGCTGCAGCTGCGGTGTGGTGTTGTGTTTGCGTTTGCACCTCGTGTCGTGTCGCCCATGTTTCGCAACTCCGCCCTCCCAAACGTGAAATTACTACTCGTCGTAATCGATCTTCAAGTCCCCAAATCAAACATCTGAAAACAACCTACTACCCGCCAGGTCCTAGACACCCTTGGGGCGTTACTGTATTTCTCGTGGTCCCCTAAGAGTAGATCCGAAAGCTGCCATGGCTATGCAGTCGGGTATTTCCGGTATGCCCGCCAGTTCCCCATTAGACAGTTGACTATAGCGTACATGCTGTAGAACAGCTATATCTAGCCCTTGAACGGGGCGGCGGGGGGTGGGACCCATTATTAACTAGTATTACTCGAGAACAGCTTCGGATGACCTCATCCGAGAGTTCAACAGTGTCGCCGCTTCTACCAATATTCGGGGATTGGTCGCCGGAATCTCGAATGAATCCCTTGTTCCGATAACCACGATACCACGTCGCGGTACCTTCGAGCAGGACCTAGCACAGCTTGATGGCATCCTCAAAGACAACGAGCCGGCATATATTATCTTGAGACGCTTAGACACAGGGCCAGCTCCGTTAATTACAATCACATATGTCCCCGATATTGCTCATGTTCGGAGCAAAATGCTCTTCGCGAGCACAAAGAACACACTCGTGCGAGAGCTTGGGACGGAGCACTTCTCAGAGACAATATTCGCGACTACAAAGGCTGAGGTAACGCCAGAGGGCTTCAAGAAGCACGATGCCCATGTGGCCAAGTATGCATCCAACCAAACAAGCCCGGTGGCTGCCCGATGATTGTTGGACGGAAGCTAAACATTTGACAGGGCTGCACCTTTGACTGAAGAAGAATCCGCTTTAAAGGGTGTCAAGGAGGCTGAAGCTGAAGCGTCAAGAGGCACCACATCTCGTGCGTCCCATGTTAGCAGTGGCGTATCATTCCCTATAACAGATACCGCCCTTGACGCCCTTCGAAGACTGCCGTATGCGCCGAATGGCTTGGTTCAATTGGTATGGCTTTATAATTTATACACGGTATTTGCGTCTGCAATGCTTATGGAAAATGTAGATGATTGATCTACCAACCGAGACAATTGACCTTGCAGAAGAGTCTACCTCAACGGCGAACGATCTCCCACGCGCGATTCCTAGCGACTCACCAAGATACTCCTTCTACGTGTTCAATCGTTCGTGGTGTCCCCGCACTCCAGTTACGAAATTCAGGACTAACTTCGATTAGATAAATATCAAGAAGTAGAAGAGAACCCAATTGGTAAGAACCCTGATGCTTCAATATCATATAGATTACCTAACAAGGCCGCAGTTTTTATTTACACTTGCCCGCCGGACAGCAAGATCAGGGAACGCATGTTGTACGCTTCCTGCAGAGCATCTGTTCTAGAAATTGCCAAGAAGGATGCAGGCATTACCGTGGATAAAAAGCTGGAGGCTGCAGTGCCTGATATTTCAGAACTGCAGCTCATGGAAGAATTTCACCCCAAGGTTGAGCAGAAGCAAGCTTTCCAGCGACCAAAGCGTCCCGGAAGGAAGTAACTGAGGTTTCAAAATTTAAGCATATTTTGAGATAAGCGAGGGATTGCATGGGTGAACGCAATATAACTCAGTTTTTTCTTTTCGTGCTCAACTTTTCGCCATTGCTGCGGCTTGACGTGCCCCTCACTATTACCATCCGAATGCGTTGGTGGGGCAGGGACCATACCAGTCGGACCATCGCCGGGCTTTATGACATCAATGGTACCTGTGGTTGTCGCATGTTCGGTTACAACAGCACAACTCAAAAACCGATGTATCGGAACTTTCACATGCCACTGCATTAAAGGCTGGAAAAGAAAAACAAAAAAAATTTAAGCACAAAACTTAAAACTCTGGGCTGAATTCAGAATCCGTCAAAACTATAAGCTTATCAGGCACATGCATTTGCCCGTACAATTGTAACAGGTCTGGCCACCCCTTGTCTCCGGATTTTCTGGACAAAATGATGGGGTTTTGTAAGTTGATCCCCTCCGCATTCCCGGCTTCGGCTAGACAGCTAGTGTGGTGTTGCGAAAGGGCAGGCCGCTGGTCCATTCGTCCTGAGTATGAGCGGTTATAACCACACTTCCCCATGATTGTATCAAATTTTAGAGCTAGAGCTATTGAGCAAGGCCCCTTCCTCGGTACTTTGCCGGTTTATCTGATCAAAGGTAGATTTAATTTCAACCCTGTATCGGAACTTTTCGTAATGCGTAACCTTCTTTTTTGCGAAAAAGATTGAATGTGAACCCACGTGCGTGTCTGCCCGAATAGCTCACACCGTAATAAACCTGATGATGCCCTCGAAGGATTGACTGCTCCGTTCGAATTAATTCTCTTCTTTTCTTTCTTGTTGATAATCTTATATTAATCTCTTTCATATATTTCTGCGTACTCTTCCCTTCCAACTTGCTAGTGCCAGTGAATCTATTCGAACTCTCTCAAAGCTCCTGTTAGCGTTTAAGCCGTTAGAACTCACCAAAATGTCGAAAGATGGAAGACCAAAGGCCACAACGGCCGTGCATTTGATTGGTACGAAAAATCGCAACAATTTGCCCTAGCGCCTATGTAGACGATTCGCTTACATTTTGTCGTTTGAGCAAATAGCTGGTGGAGGTGCCGGATTGTGCGAGGCTTTAACATGTCATCCACTCGGTAAGTGAACAACGCAATTCCGATGTTGTAAATGGCGATACACTGACAATTGCATGCTCAGATACCATCAAGGTATTAACCCGAGTATTGGGATAAGATCGTTGGGGAAATGCATACTGACCCATTTCGCGAAACGATAGGTGCGCATGCAGCTGAGCAGGAGACGGAGAGCTCCAGGTGTAAGTTTTCCCTCCCTTTTTGTCATATGCATGCATATTGGGTTCGGCACTAACAAAAATTCAGGTCAAACCTCGAGGTTTCGTCCAAACCGGTGTAGATATCGTAAAGCGAGAAACACCACTGGGTTTATACAAAGGTCTCGGAGCCGTTGTTATGGGAATTGTGCCAAAGATGGCTATCCGATTTTCTTCTTTCGAAATTTACAAAGGATGGGGAACCAACGCGGAAACCGGAAAGGCGCCACCACAATGGATTTTCTTGTGTAGGTTTATAGCTGCCCATAAATGGTTTGGATGGGGCCGGTGCTGATATAACTGGGAAATTTAGCTGGTCTTATGGCAGGAGCAACTGAAGCCGTCCTGGTCGTCACACCTATGGAAGTCGTCAAGATTCGATTACAAGCACAGCATCACTCTTTGGCCGATCCGCTCGATATTCCAAAATACCGAAATGCCGCACACTGTGCTTTCACCGTTTTGAAGGAAGAAGGTGTATCCGCGCTGTGGAGAGGTGTTTCTTTGACCGCCCTGCGACAAGCAACCAATCAAGCTGGTGAGTTTGTCGATGTATAGTTTGACTCAGTGGAAGACCGGAGGCTTATAGGGAAATTCAGCAAACTTTACCGCATATACTCAAATGAAGCAAGCTGCACTGAAATACCAGGCAGTGGATGAATTGCCAACTTACCAACATTTGTGCCTCGGCTTGGTATCCGGTGCCATGGGTCCATTCTCCAAGTAAGAATTCATGGGATTCTCCGGATGAGAAATTCTAGGCTGATATCCTATTTAGTGCTCCAATCGATACTATCAAGACTCGTCTCCAGAAATCTGCCGCCGAACCGGGTGTCTCAGCATGGAAACGTATAACCGCAATCGCTGGTGATATGTGGAGGAATGAAGGCGTTTCTGCATTTTACAAGGGTATCACTCCTCGAGTGATGCGTGTCGCACCAGGCCAGGTAAGCACTCCAAAGTCTCTATCCGATACCTAGAATTAGAAGTTCTAACAACGAACCTACCAGGCCGTCACATTCGCCGTCTACGAAAGAATAAGAAATTGGATGGAAAGTTCCAGGATGACCAGCTTGGAGAAAGAATACGCAGAGTAGTTATTTTCTTATCCTATTTCGTACAGTTGGTCAATCGGGCATTCTAATAAGGTTCGCTATTTCTGGTTTAGGACTTGAGGGTTTTCTATTTTCATTACGGTGCCCTATATTTTGGCTTCTATTTCATATGACATAATTTGGGTCTATATATATACCATGAGATCAAGCTTCATTGGCGTCTGCATTAGACTGTTTTTTGTCATATTTGAATATTCCCCATTACGTTTTGCTTCCCAGTTGGGGAAAAAGTTGGCTTTCTGAAGGATTAAGCTTTTCATTTCGATGTCATTTATGGAATTCAATGTATCTTTAACGTCATATCTTAGCTACCTTTGAGCGGTTGATTGAAAGGTTGATATCAGGAATATAGATCACGCTACAAGGCAAATAGATCCAATATAACCGTATTTTGTTCCACTGGTTTAGAGTGAGACACTATGCGCGCGTGGCTATGCGGAACTTACCCATATATATATTTCCTTCGATAGGAAGTAGTTGGTTTCTTTTCTGAATTTATGACCTGTCTACTTATTTCTTTAAAGAGAGACGGTTGGCCTTTCAATGGGTTCATGCTGCATCCGATATCGCTAGGGTTCTGATTAATTTATACTGTGAGTGGGAGCCTCGAGCGCCTCGAGCCGGAAGATTGAAGGTGCCTCGGCCGCTCGGGACGTTCCGATAATATGTGTTGTTGTGTTGTTTTGGGTTGACGAAAAAGGAAATGTAGGACAACAGGGCACAAGCCAGCCAACAACCATCGCGACAACCACCCGACAGACACCCACCACACATACCCTTTCATAAACCCTACTTTCCATTTCGCACGTTGCGAGGCTTATCCGGAAAATCGAATCCTGCACTCGACATCACCTTTAGCATCCAAGTTCATCTCTCCAGTCGCACTATACCACGTGCATCGCTCTCCTCAACATCTCCCGAGCTTTTGCCCCTGAATACGCACTCTTTGAGCCTTGTTCGTGCGACACCCCACGACACGCCTGCGGATATCTACTTCTTTCAAAATTAAGACTCTATTGGATACTTTTCTGGCACTCGCCTCATCCTATTACTCTTAGAAGCCTCTAGATTCATATTTATTCCCTTGTCCTTACAATCTTGTCTGCCCGACGATTTTTGTTTCCCTAAACCTCCGCTACTCGTTTTACCCGTAGTAACAACGGGTAGCAGGGGTTTTACTTTGTTTGGTCGAACCCTCCTCTCGGCTCTCAACCGTCTTCTATCACCCCGCCTTCAATAAACCTTTACTCCATCAAATCATTGAATGCTCTAGGTTTTCGACTTCAAGTAATTTGCCATGGCGGACGCAACTCGTATGAAAAGTTCCCCCAAAGTGAATTTGTCCATCTACGATTGCTGACAAATATTCCGCCATACAGTAGCAAAGTCCCAAAAGGAACTCAAGCGATTGATCGGCCTTCTCGGATCGGGTGCCGATAGCTCTTTTTCTGATGAAGACCGGATTGTCAAGAAATGGCGAATACTGAACCCCGAAAAGTCGGCCCTAGAGAAGAAAAATGGCAAGTTTTTCTTACACCGACCTTCCGCTTTCTGAATATTTCTGACTGGTTCTCAATCGTTGCCCTCGCAGAAGTTACTTACGCTTCTTTAATAAACCCTCTGCTCAGCGACCAAGAGATGGCAAACCTCCCGTTCGGCCGGCCGTTATACGACGAGTGCGAAATGATCGTGTGTAGACATTGCAAAAAGCCCATCCTCCGCCCTTATGCTCAGAGCCACATCAAGGCATGCTTGAAAGTAAAAGCAGAAGCCAAAAAGGAGAGGAAAATGAAGAGAGAGACAGCTGCTGGCGTGGAGAGAAAGGGCAAGGATGGGAAGGCAGGCGCTAACTCTTTGGATGAAGAGAACGCAGACAATGCGGAAAAAACGAAAGATTCAGAAAAGATAGTCAAACCTGCTACGAAGAAGACTACTGTTCCAACATCTGGCACAACTGGATCAGAAACACCTGCAAAGCCGAAGGGGGGAACTAGCACCAAGAAAAAGGCAGATGCCGATGACGAAAAGGAGGGCAAAAACTCGAAAAAGCGAAAGGCAACAGATGGTAGGCTTCTTTTGGTAAACACGACGATATTCCGCTATCGCAGAGTACTGACCTGGGTAAACAATAGACGACAAAGGGAAGGATAAGGAAGGACCTAAGACAAAGAAGACAAAGAAGGAAAAACCGGCTCCGAAGCCGAAAGGCCCAGTCGATGTTGAGAAGCAGTGTGGTGTTCCTTTGCCAAATGGTCTTCTCTGCGCTCGTTCTCTCACTTGTAAATCCCATTCTATGGGAGCAAAGAGAGCCGTTCAGGGTAGACCTGCACCATATGATACCCTTCTTGCTGCTTACCAAAAGAAGAATCAGGCAAAACAGCAAAGTAAGAGCTTTAATATATAACTAACTAGTTATTTGCGTTTATCGCCCATTATGCTAATATTTAACCTACAGAGGCTGCTATTAATGCTAGTAATCCTGCACCTGACGACCTCGAGGCCAATTCTCAAAATGTGGATTCCGATGAAGAGATGGAGTTAGTTATGGCGGCTGTCGCTCGTTCTAATCCTCAACCCATTGTTCCCGCGATATTACTCTCGACAAGGCAAAAATACAATCATCGTCGGTTTTCACTAATGCTCGGAGCAGCCTTAAAGCCTCCAAACCCGCCACTTAGCGCGGTTGAACGCTTTGGAAGCTTTAGTTTCATGAGTACCACTGCAGCGTAAAATCTCTTGTTTCCTCTTTGCTTTGCCTCATCGCATCATACCGTTTACTGTTTTGCTTGGGTCATTGGGTGGCGTTATTGGTTGTAGATTGCTTTCATTTCCAATTGTATCAATATTCCCTGTAATACGTGATTTCCCGTTTTTTGTATATTTCCGTTTTCTTCCTGCAGTGATGAATTCTTGGTTGGTTGGCGTTCATGTGCTCACGAAGAGGGCAGGCTTGGGGATCTTTCATTGTATTTTATTGAGTCGAAATATTACATGTGTCTTCTGGCTAACCATGCTAACAAACATTTATCTTCGAGCACCCACAAGCTTCTGATATCAATCCGCCTATTTAGGAGTGATAAATCATTCACAAAATATACGAAATGATATTCTATTTCCAGTAATTATCCCTCCTGCATATTCGCAATTGCCTCTCTCTTATCTTATAATCCCAACTATGGGGAGGAATGGGGGGAAATGAGTGTTGCGTCGAGCCGCCATTCTGGGCGACGTGGGATGGATGCACCGGCCCTCGAGGCTGGGTGAAGATTTATCGGTGTTGGATGTTGAAGGGCAATGCAATGTGAACCTGGAGCCACATATTTCGATTTTGCATTATTATATCCATGCCCATGCCCACATGCAAGCACACCCAAATAAACGTTGTAAACTATGATTAGCTATATCAGGGACATAATACGTATATACGGCATAGGTGATTACTCAAAGAATTTACTGGAGTATAAGATTGCTCTTCCTCATTTTACAATCTTGATAGCGCAGCGAGAGGGAAAGGGATGGTGTTGGAGCTAGCGATTGCGGGGCTAGCGGTTGCTGGCCACCGAGCTAAGATCTGCAGGATGCATGCACGAGCATGAGGCTGATAGGTTTCGCCGCCCCGCCGTTTCGCTCTTAAATAAGTAAAGCAATGGCGAATCGCCAGCTGAAAGATAAGACTTCTTACTCTTCCGCGAAATTGGAGACATGGGAGTATTATCACTTTCTCCAACCTTGATCTAACAAGAAAACCCCACCCTACAGAATTGTACGACGGGTATTACCATTTAATTGCATTTTCACGGGTTCCCAACTTTCGAGGGGTAGTCCGGGCATATATACACCAGCGAAGTCATCTATTCTTTTTATTTTTACCCGCCAATGCCTAGGACGATATTCTCCGAAACCTCCTCTATTCCCTCCCGCGAAGGTTTCGAAGCGGCGGCCTCAATTCCAGACGCTGGAACCGAGAATTTCGAATTCTCCACCCCGCACTCCCACAATGAAACCTTTCCCATTCAACCGGCGCACCCGGTAGAACATTGGTCTCCGGAAACCGTTACAGCTCCGTCTACTTATGCGATTCGACGAAAACCGGTTCCGAAAGAATCGCGGGGTAGCAGGTCCGAAAGTTCTGCGGCGGACTCGTTGACCAGGACGGAGACGGCGAGCACGGAAAGGAGCTTTGCTGAGAGTGTGGATTCTGCGGATTGTCGGGATGCGCGGTCTGAATCGCTAGTAGGTGGTTCTCGGGAGTTGGTGAAGAGGGAAAGGCCAAGCGATCTTTCGGTGGGATTTGATAATATGCTAGGGTCTATAAAAATATTTAGAGAAGCTTTAAATGGGACAGTCGGAGAGACTCAGGCTGGTATTGGACTTTTAGTCATTCTTCTTGCATGGTTTTGGATAGGTTCATTCCCATGGAGCGATCGAGCTATGGGATTAACCCCGTCCAGTCCGATAATAGCGCTGATGGGGGAGACGGGTGCTGGGAAATCGAGTTTTATCAAGATTCTAGGAGGGAGGGATGAGAATGGGCAGCCGCCGTTGGTAGGGCATTCGTTAAATTCTAGTACGTTCATGACCCTCTCGATTCCTGTCTGATCGCTAGGCTAACCCTTTGTCCTTTCTCAGCTACAAAGGCGGTAACATGGTACTCTGCTGCTTTGGGCAATCGAGGGTTTTACCTCCTCGATACTCCGGGTTTCGATGATTCATTTATGAGCGATTTTGAAATTTTGGAAGGATTGACAAGCGAGCTTGCGAGAATATATAAAGCGGAGAGACCAATTAACGGGGTCATATATGTCCATAATATTTCAAAAAAGAAAATGGGTGGGACTTCACATCAGGTAAGCTAGTTTTCGTATGAACTGAATGTTACAGTATAATTTACATATCTATTTGTTTAGAGCTTAAGGACGTTTCAAAAACTTGTCGGGGATAGATCGTTGGAGAGCGTGGTTCTTGTAACGACACATTGGCCAACTTTCTTTAAGGGTGAACAGATCAAGCGGGAGGAAGAACTACGAAAAACATTTTGGGCATCAATGTTGGCACGAGGTTCCAACATTATGCGACATGATGGCTCTAAGAAATCTGCATTGAAGATCGTCGGGGATATCCTCAAGAAGAAGCCGGTGGTTATGAAGATTGTGGATGAAATGGTCAACAAGAAACTAAAGTTCGCAGATACAGAAGCCGGCAGCCTCGTAGCGGAAGGATTGCATGTTTTGGAAGGTAAGCTGGATGTCAACATGGCAGCTCTAAATGACGAGATATCAGAATTGAAGGAAGAGCAGAAGAGAATTCTTGAGACCGCAGCTGCAGAGAAGGAGCGATTAGAGAAGGAGATGATGAGTAGTACGGAACAGCAGAAGGCGGAGATTGCAAAGCTGCTAGAAGAATTAAAGAAAAAGAGTGAAGGGCAGATGGAAAAGCTAAACCAGCAGCTCGAACACGGCAATAAGGAGAAGAGGACGCTCAGCGACGAGATCCAGCAGTTACGAGATGCGAATAAAAAGCTACAAGAGACAATCGAAAAGCAGAACACTAGCGGCTCCGGGGGCTGGTGGGGTAAAAAGAAAGATACCAGAGCAGAACCAGAACAACTGGACGTCGACGACTATGCTAAAGTTGGCGATCCGAAGACGAGGCCGCATTTGGTATTGACGTTCTGTTTTGTCCTGGTGTTATTTCATGGGATCGGATTGCCGTTGTTTTCAATGGGAGTTAGCTTTGGTGTCATTTTCTTTGTTGGGTTTTGCCCGGTGATGATTGCTATTACGTGGTGGTGCGACTGGTCTTTCTTCGATGTTGTTTTAAGCACTGCTGCCCAGTTTTTGGTGATTGCATTTTTCGGCGAGAAGGTCAAGGCTCTCTTATAATTACCTACCTCTATCTCTACATTTATATTTTACGCTGGTAAGGAATATTATATTATCATATCATGTTCTTTTTTTGTGAACGGCAGAGCATGATTGCATTGCTTTTCAACTCACTCGCTGTATTTTCATATTTTTGTACCACTATGGCTTTGCAAGTTGTTTGTAACTTTAGCGTTTTAATGCAAATTATGGTCGGGGTTGCGTCGATAGCTTTGGAATTTGGCATGTGTCTACCGACGATGCATCCCCACAATCAGCTCAGGCTGTGGCAATGCATGGAATGCATGGGATATGTTCTGCTGGCCTCGGTCTAGCCGGACAAATCGCGTCGGCAAGTTTACTCGAACTGGACACAGCAAGGCGAGGCAAGCCAACTGCTTTTACCAGAAAGGAGGAGGAGGAGGATGCCTCGGCTGATTAATTTGCTGGCTGGTCCCGCCCGCCGCATTGAATGACAACCAACCGGCCTGGCCAGCTGAACGTGTTTATTGATTGGTCCCACACGTGCTGGCTGGCTGGCTGTTTGGCGAGGAGGGAAGGCCCCATCAAATCAATCAATCAATCAAATCATCAAAACAAACCCCCTCGATCCTTCCCTTCTTTCGTTTACATTTTCTTCCATTCCTCCATCTCCATTCTCAATCTTCGATATATACGAAAAAAAAAAAAAAGAAGACCGAAGAGTCTGTAATTGTAATAATAATCTCCTATATCCGTCAACTAGGGAATGTGGTACCGAAAATAGACAACAAGCAGACCTATCTAATATACGGAATTGGTTTACTCTCCTATACCCATCACAACTTGACGGTATCCGTCACAACAACAACACCACCCTCAATTACCGAATACCGATAGTCACCCCATCCATCAATCCGCCGCCGCCGCCGCCGCAACTATGGATAATCGACCAGAGTTAAATGGCCTGGAGGACAGGCCTCTCAACATACACAGACCCCGTGTCGCCGCCCAAGCACCTCCGGTTAATGGATACCATAGTAGCAGTAGTCCCGAACGAAGCTATCACTCCGACTTTATGGAGTCCAGCGCCAGCAGCGTTCCCTCTTCCCACACATCAAAATCCTCCACCATGTCCGCCACCAATGTCGCCGCGTCGAGAAGTTACAAGGAAGCCGCGAATTTTTTCCTAACGCGTCAAATGGCGGATGCTTTGGCGGTGTTAAGACCGGCTTTGAGGGATGCTGCCAGCCAGTCTACCCAGAGAGCGATAAGGGTAAAAGTTTGGAGTTTGTACTTTGCCATCTTCGACGCCGCGGTCAAGATGTCGCCGGAGGAAGGGAAGAGGATATGGGGTGGCCAGGATTGGAGGAGGATTGTGGGGAGAGTGAGGAATGGTTTAATCTGGGATGAGGTGGTGGACGCGTACAAGGGCGAAGGGCCTATTGATACCGATGTGGTGATTGCACTGTGAGTTTACAGCCTCAGGTCTGAGCGATTGAGGAGAGTATTTGGAAGCTGACGGTATTTTATAGAGTTATGCTGGTATTAGCCCACGGAAACGACCACAAGATTACCCAAAAACATGTCGAGGCGGCACTGGCGGATCTCCCATCCGTCAGCGATAGCCCCAAGGCGCTCGCCCAAAGAACAAAACTGATGGAACTCTACATTCTCCACATTTTACCCCGAGTCGATGAATGGGATTATGCCAAAGAATTCACCCAGATGAGTCCATATCTTGATGACGACAAGCGAGATGTAAGCAAATACCTCCCTTAGATTCACTATTAGAAACGTTGCTAATAATCACATAGGCTTTCCTGTCTACACTCGAAGCCCTCCAAAAGGAAAAGGCGGAAGTCGAGGCCAGAAAACTCGAAGAGGAGAGAGCAGCCGCGGAGGCAATGGAACGTGAACAACGCCTCTTAGAAGAACGGCTCCGCGACTCGGCAAGCGCCGGCGAATCCCGCTCCCGATCAACCGTTAGAAAATCCGACAGGAAGTCCGAGAGCGGAACCATGAGGGATAGAAAACGTAGCACCGCCCGAAGCACCGCTTCTTCAGACCATCGGCCGCTTAGCCGCAGATCTCGATCTCGGAAACCATATTCCGACGAATCTGGTGATGACGCACTATCGACAACGTCTGGCACTCAAAGACGAGCAAAGAATATCATCAAGCAGACTACGGATATCGCCAGTCAGGTTGTTAAATACGTCAATCACTCATACGGTGCTCAGAAGACTCTTCAGGCATTGGTGTTTGTGTTTGCACTGGTCTGGGCTTTAGCGAAGAAGAGCACAAGGTCGAGATTGTGGAGATACCTTGTCTTCGCGTGGATGAAGACGATGAATACCATTGGCATGGGTATGAAGGTTACCTACGTCTAGTCCGCATACCCAACCTAGATCCCAATGTTCGAGTGTCAGTGTAGTACCATCAGTCCTTAGCGGACGGTTATTTATTCCTTTCTAATTTGTTGCTTGGGAAATTAGCGCTTCCTTTGACAGAGTATTTTGGCTTTGTTTTTGCTATTCTCGTTCTATAATTTTGTCCTTTCGCTGCTTTTGGCGTTTTGTTCAGAGGCATTTGCATTTCAGGCTGTATTACTATTTCCATTTTCACTGTACAAAATTATAGCAGAAGAGAGTAATTTATGTCCATCTGATGTCCAAGTAGCACCTCGTCTTATATTTTCAGGAAAAAAAATTAGTAATAAGCAATCTTGATGACAATGCAGAGCTCTGGGAGATACGTCTATAGAATCGTGTCCATCCACCCAAGTTGGAAATGATGCTACAAAATCTAACACCATGCAACACAAAAGAAAAGTCTGTGTCGCGACTTTCAAAATCCAACACGACCCGTCGTTAGACAATACATTTTCGTCATATCGAGACCGTATAAATGCGGCGGGTAGTCGTCACCGGCCTCGGGTGCATCACTCCTCTCGGCGTAGGTAAGATTATTTAACCCCCCATCCCCCACAACCCCTCCCCAACTCTCCATCTCACCTTCTCCCCATTCCAGGAACAAGAACAACATGGACCCGTCTCCTCAAAGGCCACACCGGCGTCGTCTCCACCAAAAACCTCGCCGAAGGTGCCTATAGGAACTTACCATGCCAGGTCGCGGCCATGGTACCCGTTGGCGACCAGCCGGAACAATGGAACGAGGCGAGATACCGAAAGGAATTCGACGCCGGCAAGGCGGCAAAGTTTTCCAGGTACGCCATCGTGGCGGCGAAGGAGGCGTTAGAAGACGCGGGGTTTCCCAGTAAAGGATTTGAAGAGGACGTCTCGGAGAGGGTGGTACGTTCACCCCCCTAGACCAACCATGAATATGTATTACTACCAGAATATCGGTGTTTACGTGAGAATACAATTAGGGAGTCTGCATCGGCAGCGGAATAGGTTCCTTCGAAGATGTCTACGAAACATCCCTAAAATGGGCCAACAAGGGGTATAAATCAATCTCCCCGCTCTTCGTCCCCCGCCTCCTGATAAACATGGCCGCCGGCCACGTCTCCATGAAGTTCACCATCAAAGGTCCCAACCACGCTGCCTCGACGGCCTGCACCACCGGTCTTCATTCCATCGGTGATGCAACTTACTTTATCCAACGCGGCACGGCGGATATAATGCTCGCCGGCGGCGCCGAGTCTTGCATTCATCCCCTCGCCATTGCGGGATTTGCAAAGGCGAGAGCGTTGAGTAGCGAGTTTAACGATGATCCGGGGAAGGCGTCGAGGCCATTTGATAGTAGACGTGCGGGGTTTGTGATGGGTGAAGGAGCGGGAGTGTTGGTGCTGGAGGAACTGGAGAGGGCGAAGAGGAGAGGGGCGAGGGTTTACGCGGAGGTGGTGGGGTATGGATTATCAGCTGATGCGTGGCATATTACGGCGCCGCCGGAGGATGGGAATGGTGCGTTTAGAGCGATGAAGGCGGCGTTGAAGGATGCGGGGGTTGAGCCTGGAAAGGTGGATTACGTGAATGCTCACGCTACGGGGACGAAATTGGGAGATGCGGCGGAGAATCGAGCGATCAAGAAGCTTTTGGTTAAAGAAGGTGGGAGGAAACCCGGTGAAGTTAATATTTCTAGTATTAAGGGAGCTATTGGACATCTATTAGGTGCCGCGGGAGCCGTGGAGAGCATAATGACTATTCTCGCGATAAAGGAAGGGAAGCTACCACCGACGGTGAATCTTGAGAAAGCAGGAGATCCGCCAGAAGAGTTTGATTGTAATTATGTTGCAAATGCTGCTCAAGATGTGAATGTCGATGTGGCATTATGTAACAGCTTTGGATTTGGAGGTACAAATGCAAGTATATGCTTTGCGAAATACAATGAATGATCAAAACATCTCTACTACCATCTATAATGTGGATATCGAAATGGGGCTATAGCAGACGCCCGAACACCAGAGCATAATTAAGTAAATATAAGAATTAAGGATAGGAAAAATCAAGAGCAAGAATAACTGGAGCATTTAGGAAATATCATAGACGGACAATATCAATATGAGGGTGGATTGGAAATTTTGGAAGAATTAGCAAAATAAGTCTATATAAAAGATGATGGGAGTGCAGTGGGACTTTGGCTTCATAAGAATGTTGGGTTTGTCTGTCCTTTCACGCTAGAAGGCGGTCTTCTCGACACGCACCTCCTTCCCTACTTCTGGCGTTGCTCGCCTCATTGATTAGCTATTAAAGCGTAAGATAAATTTTGGTATCTGTTAAGACACCCATAGAGCAGTTGCGTCATTCATTCTTTTCGTTTCGATAGCAAGAGAATCGAACAAGATGGCTGATAGAGAATGGCCGCGAGACGCAAGGGAGATTTCGGCAGATATTGTTTTAAGTCGCGTATTTCAGCTTCATGTTCGAATCGTACGTTAAGGCAATTAGGATTGTTGTTCGTATCCTCATAGCGTTCATAATAGTCGAAGAATTTTAGATTGTAAACTCGCCTTCGATCGTCCCGTTTACACGGAGACGACCACCAAAGACCGTCCAGAACTTGCTAGACCAATTAGGAATTTTCGCTTGGCTAGGGGTCTTCTCGAGATCGACTAAGGCATGATATCCAGTACCTTTGGGTCGCGTTTGCAACGCTTCCGCAATTTGGGATTTGCGCTCGTCGATGTCGGGAGAAACTTCATTTGGTGGCGGGGGATCGTCGGAACCTGCAACATACATTCGAACTGACAACTTAGCCAGTGCGCGTGCTGTGTTCCTAGATTTCGAAGGATGTTGTTAGTGGACGTTTGAAGGAATGTATGTTACTAAGAATAGAGGATGTGTTTACCAAGAATCAAACCCTGCCTCGTGATCCTGGGTCATGTCGGAGTAGAAGTTGTTCTGTATGTGGAGTTCTACATGTATTTGGATTAGCTGAGATATTTATGGAGCAAGGATTGAGGATGAAAAGTTTAAGGAGGTTCGTGACTTACCGACAGTTGGAACTTCTTGTGTGAGAAACTTTTCTGAGAGTTGCTGGAGACAACTTGAAATCTCTGACTGGACAAAATATTAGAACATGTCATTGAAAGAGTGGCTGGAAAATGGGGCCAAACTTACGTAAAGGCTTCGATCAACTGACAGCGCAAGGAATTTGGTATCGATAACGCTAGATATTGTTAGTTAGGTGTTAGAAGGATATAGTTAGCCGGGTAAAGGAAGAACTTACATGCCAAATTCCTTACGCAGCAGTTGTCGGAAGCCGTCAAGGGTATCGGGGAGGTGGCCGATGAATGTCCTATACAAGTAGCAGAGGTCGGTGAAACAATTGTGACCGACTAGGGGTTTCTTGAGCTCAAGGATTTTGTCGATCAAGAGTCGGAGCCCGCGTTGCTCTATCACGTACTTGTCGAACTTGTCGAATTTGGCTTTTTGCTTGTCTTTCTCGTAATCCTCGTTGCGATGTTGAACTTGAAAGAACCTTTCGTAGCTGACTCCCACCGTTTGTGGGAACTCAGCACGAAGAAGTTGGTGCATGAGCCGGCGTTGGTAACCGTTGAACACGTCATCCTGGTGGTCGGGAGCTATGTTGAGAAAAGCGGTCGAGTCCTATAGCCTCGTTTAGCTGCTCTGGAAAGGAGTTAATGAAGGACGTAGCTTTGTGGGTATTTACCTCGGAATTTTTCTTCCACCATGCCGAGATGGCCGTGCGTGCCTTCTCGAGCATGGGCTCTTCCTTCGGATCCACCCTGATGTCCGTCTTCAGGTCTGCTTGATTTAGCCGGTAGGTTTCGCGAATTTCGGCTTCCTCAGCGTGGCTCAGGTATGAGACCCCTGAGCAATATAGCTTGTTGAAGTCGAAGCCATGCTTTGTGTGGAAGTCCATCGCTAGAGGGACATCATTCACGTTAGCTTTGAGTGCTTCGAAAGTCGTGCAATTATTCATCGTTCTGCACTGCCAGAAGGCAGTACTTTCGGTCAGTCGACTCTCTTTCGTCCGAAGGACGAACTTCCAGTTGGACCCCTGGAGGCCAAACTAGAAGACGTGTGTATAACTGCCTCGTAGGCTAGAACTGGGCATCAGTTGGCCGCCGAAACGTTGCTCGTACGGATAATGCCGCTACCCTTCCCTATGGGAAGAGTTAGTTTCGCAACCTGCAACCGAAGCACCGGCAACTATCCCGCCAACTCCACTGTGGGAACGTCCAGTAGAAAGCGATTGCTGGGTATTAATCCAATTTGATGCCCCAAAGCAGAAGTTTGACATTGAGTGGTAGATTTGGGGAAAGGTGAACGGAAGTTGGGAGATGGAGAAGTTAGAGAAATTAAAGAATATGAGGCGATGTGTAATGTAAGAAGGAGAGTGCATGTAGAAGAAAAGATTGAACTAGAGAGTAGGCAGTGGCTATTATATATCCGTGTGGCAGGCTAGGGAGAGATTATTGACCGGTAGAGCTCGGCGGGCATGATTGTTGCGACGGAATAAATGTCAATGTAGTTATGGAAGCAGGGCTTACCGTCAGCAGTACACATGAACCGTCGGTCAAAATGAAGCCGGCTACGAAGAATCGGGTTGACATAGAAGCTGAAAGGACAAGCAACATATCGGTCTTTCTCCTCATTCCAAGTGACGGGACATAAGCCCATCTGGATTACACAGAACGTTTCGGCGGATTCCTATCATATAATTAATAAATCACCTTCGAAGCCTCATATATATTCCCCACTAGATGCTTACTTTTGCCATTGAGTAGCGTTCTTCTAGTGTTGGTTTGCGAGATCGCTCGACCTTACCTGGCCATGTTCCTTTTCCGGAATCATTGATAATCCCAGAGTATTCCAGGTCAAACGAGATATACTTAGAGACTGTTAGAAAGAACATAACTCTCAGTTCAAGGTCTAGAGTCTACCTCGGCCTTTTCTATAAGCTCCAATATATGAGGGAGCTTTTCAGCGAAGTTGAGCTGACTGACTTCCATCTTGCTATGATCTTTTCAGAAGACCAACTAGATGCAGCAAAGTTGCTAGTTGAGTCCTCAAAGTTATGTAGGCCTGCACCCGGAACTATTCCTACAAATACAACCGAGAATTAGTACATCCGATTTATTGTAATAGAATAGCTAATGAGTCAAACTATCTGTGGCGTGATATGAAAATTGAAGTACCTGCATTCATACAACTATCCAGCCAGAAGATAAGAGTTCGATATGGCCTTGCTAATCAACCGAAAGTGTTGTTCAATGTTCGCCCTGTTGGAATTTGCCAGCTGGCAGTACAAGCTTCGGCCTCCTACACGGGCTTACGGCTTCCCCTCAAGCTCGGAACCAAGGATACTGGATAATGAAGATACAAACTGTCAGTCAAACTAGGATTGTGTAGCCATATTTAACTACTAAGCAGTGAATAGCCCCATTGGTGATACATTATACATACTACCAACACCAGAACCTATGGCTGCAGAGGATGGTGCGCTATCCTGATATGAGGATAGGAAGGAAAGGGGAGAAATGCATGGATGGATACAGACAATTTGAGTCAAAGCAAAGGGAGTAAACTTACTGATGCCTGGGACTGGGTGAGGAGCGCAATATTGTTCTTCTGGTGAAAAGCCGGCCGGGTTGGTGGAATACTATTGAGAGGATGGATAAGGTGTGGTTCCAATTGAGGAAGCTGCGCAAAGAGGAGAGCGAATAATGGCTGGAGAGGCCGTAAGCCTATACGCGATAATGGAGGGTCTAGGGACCCGTGGAAACGGCAACCCTGCTGGAAGCAGCCAGCTATGTTCCAAAACAATGAATGATTTGAAGATAAGAGGAATGGAGGGCGATGATAAAAGCGAGTGGCTAGTATAAGGGCTACGACTCCATCAAGGTGAAATTGGAGTTGCAGATATGAAGAAGGGGAGGGTTCTAGGAAAGCATTTAGCAATAGGTTGAAAGGTTGAGGAGGGAATTTATATACAAGTTGAGTGCGCCCTGGCTGAAGAGAAACACGAAAGGTTTAACCCCAACCGTCTTAAAAGAGAGAAAAGATGTCAACTAATATTCTTACCAATAGCACGCTGTAGAAACAACCAGGTTCCGCCAAATCCTAGATTATCGTTCGGACGGTTTTCGTCTCTGTTTTGAACTGAATCTATACAAATAGGCAGTATTCTTGACTTCCTTGTAGTGAGAGAACTTGCTCGTCTGCTTGTGTTGATTCTGTGGTATCCCAAGTTGGTTGGACCTGCAAAGCAATCCCTGTCACCTACATAGACAGAAGCTGGACTTTCATAGGCAGAGAATAGTGCTGTGAAGCAAACAAGCCATTGACGAGTGTGAAAGCTAGCCTAAGAGGTGATTTTAAGATATCAGGCTAGCTAATCGCGACTTATATAGGTTGAGGTCTTAATTTAACCCTCAGACTTGGTACAGGTGCCAATTAACTTATATCTGGCTGTCACAGCTAGCAGGTTGGAGGCGAAAGTGGAGCATGACTAGAGCTTGCAATGTTGGGTTGAGCCCGCATGCCTGAATTGGACAGGGCTGGTGCTACTTACTATACATACAAGAATGGATATAAATTCTTAAGCTAAAACCAATAACAGGAAGACCTCAAGAGCAGCTAAAATACACCTTCTCCGTGAATACCTTTTCCCTTTACTAATAACTATTAATCCGGCCAGCACCGGACCAAATTTAAACACAAGAAACAGCTAGGCGCTAAAATACAACAAGATGCAACACAATAAGAAATTAACTCGAAAGCAACCCTGGACACCACCTATGGTTCATAAACCGTCGTTAAACAGATAAATACTCGTTCCATATATACAATTGTTGGGAGCTGAGAGCCACCGTAGGTATAAGCGGTACCTGATATGTTGGCCCTAAATGCGATACGTTCCTCTCCAAGGAACATTTGGACATGCAGCGTATGCCGCTCTCCATCCTAACCAGCAGTCGCAATTCTTTGAATTCAAAGCAGTGCTGCAATAATCAAAGATCCAACCCCTACTAGACCGATAACCCATTCAGTCTTAACCATTATCGTAGACCCTCCTGAAGTTGCAGTAGGCTCAGGGTCCTGTCTCTCATGAATATAAACATCCTCCTCAAAGGTAAACGATCTCGGCTTTGGCTCTCGTGTTATCAAAACTGGGTAATACCCTGGAAAGTCCGCCACTTTCCACGTTTGCGTAACCTCAGCCGTGACTTCTTGACCGTGCCTTCGACTCGAGCACACTGCTGCCGTTGTTCCCTGAAGTTCGCAGCCAACGCTTAAAGGGCGGGTCCCTGTTTCGTAGTACATTTGCGAGGTGCCTGAAGCAGTTACCGTAAAATCTGTATATGTGCAGCCGGCAGATACATCTTTTAGCTGGCAGGTAACGCGATACTTTGTAAACCCGAAGTGATCAACCGATACGAGTCTAGCTCTGAGAGTGGGAGTTGGCAGGGCGGGGTTAAGAGTATTGGTGTGGAACCAGTAAAATGTTGATATAATATCGAGGGGAACTGACGATTGGGTTGGCTCGGACGTCTGTGCAGCTGCAGTAAGGGTAGTTGGATACGGATAGGGATATTGGCCAAAAACTGCGGGGAGGCTGAGTGCTATCAACAAAAGAGAGAGTGCGGCGTGCATTATAAAGGTCTAAAGCCTGAAGCAAATAAATATTATATCCCGCAAATCATGTAAGCCGAATAAGACTAATATCGTGAGCTGTGTATGATATGTTGGACTTGATCAATTGAAGGAGTATTTGAACTTTTAGTTGATATCGTGAATAGGGAAAACCAAAGAAAGACGAGAAAAAAATGACAATCAAAAAACAGCAACCTGTGCTAGGCAATGAGAACTGAAAAGAAGGAAGGGATATTAAATGAACCAAAATGGCCTATCTATCACCTGGAAGGGGAAAGAGGAAAAAGACATTGCTTTATTCAAACGTCGAATTTCATAACTAAAAGGCTTGGGGCATTTGTTATATGCGAACTTCATCTTTGCCACTCATCCACTCACGGTAGCACAGGTTCTAGCATTGACTAAATAAAAGGCGCTAGGTGGAGCTGAGACGTTGGCAGAGTTTCCGAAACTGTTTAAGCCTTCTGTCATGTGGGGCCTCTATTCAGTATGCCCGCAGTTCTTCTTTGACTGACAAATTCTATTTTGGGTTTTTAATACATCTCGTGTGGGTTCTCAGAAATATTCTCATGCGTTGTTCACATCTACTAAAGGGCGCTTATTGCTACACCTTCTCCTTCGATAGACGTCTGGGGTTGCCCATTGATTGGGTAAAAGGCTTTACAGCAATTGTTAGTTTGCGGCAAAGCTGCGACCAACCTATTCATCAAGGGTAGTATTCAATTTTTTTATTCCCAAGTTCCAGGCCAATTCAATTCCATAGATGGCTAGTCAGTCAGTCACGTTTGATTTGCATTGAGTAGAGTAGCACTATAGAGGAAAATGTTAAAACGCTCGAGTGCACTCGGGCTGCATGCACAATACATGCGTAAACCGTTGGCTTTTAGCCTCCCTTAGCAAACCCTAAGAACCACGACTCCGAAATCTCCGCGCTTCGAACGTGGTGTTCTCTTCTAGAACTTTTCCCCACTACTACTGTGGCTGAATTTTTGTGGCTGTCTTGGATGGATTGGGGATATGGATACCATCATGTCACGGCAAAATGTGTTGGGTGAGCGAGATGATGTTTCCACGACAACCAACTTTCCTGATGTGGAGCAAATAAACATATCAACATGACCCGTCCTTCGCACACCAACCAAACTAAAGGGAACCCGAGAGTACCCAAAATCTCCAATAATAATGACTGGATCGCCTTGACTGTCAATTTGCTTTATGAACCTCCCAAATTCTCTTATCCCCTGCAAGCACATATCGTCAATATATTACAGTCCCCTCTTCGAAAAACTGTAATACAATCTTCAACTTGTGGTTCTCTTTTGCTTGGTTCAAATATTCTTATACCGAAAGAACAAACTTCAACACGAACAAATTCATATTTGGAATCTCGAAAGGTCGACGGTATACACTCCTTCGTTTGACCGCCTAAAACCACAGCAATGGCTATCAGGCAGATTGAAGCGCGATTGGCACAATTGTCGGTCGCCTCAGGGGCAGAGGAGAACCTCGACCCTCATGGTCAAACAATTAAACCTGTCAAGTCCATTAATGTAAGTGTCCTCCCTCTATTTGGCAGATGCGAGGAGTGAGAATGAATGTTGACGGATATTCTGTAGAGTACCATCAAGGCTATCTCTTCCTCCGGAAAGCCGTTGGCTCTCCAACCTTCGATATCACAAGCTCAGAATCTAGCGAAACACCCTTTCTTAAAACTCGCTGTTCACAACCAGGCCAGTTCGGCTGGGCAGACATCCCCGTCGAAAAAGAATATAAACCAGGAGCCCGACAGTGCAAATGGAGATGGCCCAAAGAACTCCCTACAAGTAGCACCTAGGCGCTCGGACCCGAGCAACAACATTCCTGCTCAGATGCCAACCTCAAAGCAACTCCATCTAGGGATGTTCGAGATCGGGAGACCTCTCGGCAAGGGAAAATTTGGACGTGTTTATTTGGCAAAGGAGAGGAAGACAGGATATTTGTGCGCATTGAAGGTGTTACACAAGAGCGAGTTACAGCAAGGCAGAGTCGAGACACAATTGAGGCGAGAAGTTGAGATTCAGTCCAACCTTAGACACCCAAATATCTTGAGATTATTTGGGCACTTTCACGATTCGAAGAGAGTCTTCTTAATTATTGAGTATGCCGGGCAAGGTGAACTCTACAAGATGCTTAGAAAGGCCGGTAGTTTCTCGGAGCCCCGTGCTGCAAGCGTAAGCCATTCAAGTGTCCCTGCGAAATCTAGTTTGACACTAACCATTTGACCTAGTACGTTGCTCAAATGGCTGCTGCCCTCTCGTACCTTCATAAGAAGCACGTCATCCACCGTGATATTAAGCCAGAGAACATTCTTGTTGGTTCTCACGGCGAGATTAAACTCTCTGACTTTGGTTGGAGTGTGCATGCCCCGACCAATCGAAGGACCACCTTGTGCGGCACACTGGACTACCTACCACCAGAAATGTTGAAGGGAGACTCTCATGGGGAGAAAGTTGATCTCTGGTCACTCGGAGTTCTTACTTACGAGTTCCTTGTTGGCGCGGCTCCATTCGAGGATACGCCAATCAATACTCAGAAGAGAATTGTTAAGCTTGACCTTAAGATTCCGGAGTTCGTTAGCCCTGAGGCTAGAGATCTGATCACCAAGGTATTTCCGGTCACTCATGGTTTTAAGGCATTGGAATATGCTAACATCTGTAATAGCTGCTTCGTCTGGATCCAGAAAAGCGACTTCCCCTCGACCAGGTTGCTCAGCATCCTTGGATCGTCAAGCATTGCCAGAAGAACCTGACTGCCAGGGAAAAGCAGAGAAATAACCAGCAGAGAGAAAGGGAAAGGGAAAGAGATTCGGACTGACCCTGTTCGAAGTAATCTCTTTTGATGTATTTTGGAGTTCTTGGAACCGGAGTTTTCATTTCCCCGTGTCACAGGGATCGGGGTTTTCTGGATATATTTAATACGCTCACATGCAGGTTGATGCTCATGAACTTGGAATATAAGAAGCATCGTTCTGACAGATTATAAAGGGCTAGTCTATGAAATTTTCAGACCTTGTTAGTGTATCAGCTAGTGGCCGGTGCAATGACGTTTGTTGTTTGTTTTTAACTTAGCGTTTTGACTTTCACAGCATCGATTTGATGCACAGTTTCTGCATAGAGCGGAATGTACTATATACAATGCCTAGAATGATTACCACTATCCTTACATACGCATAAAAATTCTATGATAATATACATCGAATTTGGCGCCGTTCTATAACCTGTTCCGAATCGGTTACACTGAGATGGAGGCAGAGGTTGACACTACCGGTAAACCTCTCTGAAGGGTCGAGTATCTTTATAACAAGAATCGAACACTTGGTCCACAATCTCCCCCGCCATCTCCAGATCTCCATTGCATTTTGGATGCCCGCTGACACTCAACGTCGCCCTCCTCCTCACGCACTCCTCCATCTGCCTCAAAAACTTCCACTGCCCTCTAACCGTCCACTCCTGCCACGGCCTGCACTCCCCGCTCAGCGTCGACGCCCTAATCTCCGAACAAGCCAGGTGCTTCAAATTATCCCAATCCACCTTGAACCGCAAATGATCGTAGGCATGGATCATTTCGTGCGCCATCGTGTCTTCGGTGTGGTTTCTATCGCGGAGTTTGTTCTGGCAGAGGAGGATGCCGTATTTTGGGTGGAATCCGCCGGCTTGGTTTCGGCTGCATTGCATGCAGCGGATCGATTCGTGGGAGAGGTGGCCGTTGACTTCGCGGACTTGTTCCATCATGAAGCGGACTATTGGACCTGTTTTTTTGCGTAGCCGAGAAGAGCAATCATGGGTCTGCGGTGTTGGAATTTAGTTATTCTTTTCTTCGTGGAGGTTGTTGGAGAGAGGGAAGATGGGGAGGTGGGTAAATGGGAACGTACTGTACTTCAATAACCAGTCTCTGTTATCTTCGCATCTTTTGCACATGGCATCGGCGTAGTATTCGTCGACATCGCGGCGATATTCGTCTTCTAGCTGCGGTGTCATTCCGTAGCCTGTTAGATAGGAAAGATGGCGGAAAAAGGACATTGGTTTGCCTTTATAGATCTTTTTCGAATCAATTGTTGTCGCTTCATTTTCGAGATCTATGGTGCCTTCGATATGTTGCGATTTAGGAACCTCTGGAGCAGAGGAGCTGGAGGTTGACATTTTTGCGACAGTGGTTTTCCGTGGATGAAAATGTTTACACGATAGAGTTTGCGCCGCGAACGAAATTTTGAAGCGAGGTCGCTAAACATGGCCTAGATTTGGAAAGCATTCATTCATGATTCAACATGCCAACGCAAATCTAGGGTGTGGACGAAATTCTCCAGGCAAGCATAATTTTACAATTTACGCTTTATAGACGTGGCCAGAAATTTATAAACCGGAAGATGATATTGCTATTAGTATAAAATGGAATTAATTTCTAACCTCTTTATAAAAGATGTTTAACTGTGCATGTGAGTGCTTTGGACTTTCTAGAGAACAACCACTGATCGAGTTCGCAAATTGAAAATGTATATCTAAGTACCCAACTCTGTAATAGTTACTCCTTCATTGGTAGCGCCATGCCAATGTAGAACCCAGGTTCATCCGCATTATGATTTTTGTAGCTAATGAAGGCCAATTGTTAGCAGTTTCACGAAAAGAGTGGTCTAAGAACAGGTATGCATGTCACCTAAGAACACCAATCGCCCCTGGCGATAACATCATCGGCAGCGGGTTATCTAGTGAATATTTTAGCCATCTCTTCACAAATGCCCGCAGTATAAGGCCGTGCGCAACCTGTGCTCGAAACCATTAATCTCTAACCAGTCGAATCAGGGGAGCCAATATAACAAGAAAAGTATCACAAACCAGGACAATATCAACCGGCTTCCCACCATTTATATAAGGCTCTTGAATCTCGCGAATTCTTGAAATCAAGCCATCCAATCTGTCTGTTACCTGCTGTGCGGACCTATGAGAAGAAACCAAATGCATAGGGTTAATTAAGTATTGTAACGCTGCTAGGGAAGAACCGCGCTTACTCTCCGCCCTCGCATCCATCCCTCCAGATATTCCACGCAACCTCCTGATCGAATCCTTTCTCCTTTCTCTGCGTTCTAATTTCGCCGACGAGCAGCCCTTCGTAATCACCGTAATCCCATTCCGCAATTTCCTCTGTGATTGTTACTTTCTCCTCGGGTAAACTTTCGCCAATAGAGAAGCTACCGCTGCGGAATAATAGATCGAAAGTCTGTTTTGCCCTTATCCGCGGGCTAACCCAAACGTGTGCCACCTGAGCGGGATCAATCAACTTCCCAGGTCCGACTAGCTGTGATCCTGTACCTGCGACTTGTTTAATGCCGTGAGGTGTTAATTCGAGGTCTGTGATACCCGTGTAGCGGCCGTTTTTAGTCCACTCTGTTTCTCCTGTGATTGTAACGTTTTCTCAGTATTGGCTATCCTTTGTAATTTTAATTTTTATATAGATTATGTAAAAAATTAACTTACCATGGCGAGCAAGGAAAACCCGAGGCGTGGCAGCGTCCAGATCGGACATTCTTTTTCGGCACCACTGAAGCTAATTTAGGTTCAACACCAGTATGGTAGTGGCCAATGGGGAATTTCTAGGAAAAGTAGATCCAACTCTGTGTAACTAGACTAAGTCTGAACTCG
>LDUD01000052.1:471690-500468 GCA_012184295.1 Dactylella cylindrospora
AGGCTGGTAGGTCGGAAAATGATGTTAGCCGCGTGGGAAATGCAACAAGGAACACAAACAGAAGGCTCCGTTTTCAGATTTGTTGAAAAGTGTAGGGCCACTGAGAAAAAATCATCGAACTCTTTTAACTGTTGCATAGATTCAAAAAATAATGATAATGTATATTAAATTTAAGAATATTATACAGAGAATACAATCTCAAGACTTAAGCTGAATTTACGATATGTCATATCTTGATCAAATTTTCGCCCTCTTCACCTCTGTCTTCATACCTATCCCATCTTGCATCTAAAGACCACCCCGAAGGACTAATGGGACTAACCGTCGTAGACTCCAACTTTGACAACGCTTCTGCTAGTTCATCGTGAAATGACGATCTGGCAGAATAAAATACTAAACCTGCCTCCTGAAGACTATCAATGGACTTTACTGATGCGATTCCAGCCTCGGCGATAACAATTAACTCTTTGAAGGCGTCACCCAACTTTTCATCATAATCGCGGCGGTGACGTAAAATCTCCTGTGCAGTAGTAACGCCGTCGCTGCTCAGGTCATACGAAAGTTTCAAAGGATTGGATGAAGCAAGGATGGACATGGTTTCAACGTTGGCATACTCTGCAATTATCGGGAGAAGTTGAGGGCCTAAAGATGTGATTACGATGGTTGTAAGTGTAAAGAAGTTAGATATAAAGGGTGGCACTTCGGGAAACGTACCAAGGTCGAGGCGAGACGTCGTTACGTATTGGAAACCACGATCGATAAATAACTTGAGTACCGGGTGGTTATTATGCATGATGGCAGTCGTCAGTGGAGTTCTACCGTTACTCGAAACGGCGTTTAAATCGGCACCCCATTCAAGTAATAGAAGTGCACACTCAACGCTCTTGGTACGAGCGACCGAGTGTAATGCTGTGAGGCCTTCTGGGTTGCAGGCGTTTGGCTCTGCACCAGCCATGAGAAGGAGTTTGAGCATTTCGGGCATGCCTGCGAACCCAGCGGCCGTCAAAGGGCTGCTACGGAAGACGCCCTTAGGAACCTTTGGGTTCGGGTTACCACCTCCCTCGAGAATAAGTCGGAGGCATGGTATATTATGGCTATCAACGGCGTGAAGAACCGCAGTCCGACCGGTGACGTCCATATTGTTTGGATCAGCTCCATGTGCTATAAGAAGAGTCATGTCTTCCAACTGAACCCTTGCTGTGGCCCAATCGAGCGCGGTTCTGCCCTGAGAATCTGTGAGGTAGACAGAATCTGGGCGTTCTTCAAGTTCTGTCGCTAGAGGTTTCGAAGATAATCCAAGAATTATTCTATGTACCAATGGGAAATTTTGCTCCTCAACCCAGTCGCCTTCACCACTTTCTGTAATGCACTGGAGCGCTCTCTCTTCGCTCTCATTGCATTTTCCGCGAAGGATGAAATCCCATACATTCTCATACGAACTAAAATATTTAGTTGACCATGTAGAAATGCCGGTGCATTTAGAACTCACTTTTCATCAACAGCCGCCCCTTGGCTAATCAGGAACCGGACAGTCTCATATTGGTGCATCCCACCGTACAATGCCCACTATTGTCAATGTCAGTAACGATAATAGTACTAACAAAGAATGAAATCAGACCTACTCTCATCAACGTAAACCCACGTGATTCGCTGACATCTCTTGGAGATGCTAATCCTTGATTGAAGAGGTACTTCAAACCGTCTATATTACCCTGCAAAGCAAAGCTAACAGCCTGGGCATCATCAGGTACTCTCCTTACGGTCGACATCTGGAGCTGAGGGCCAGCGTGTGTTAGGCATTTGATGTCTATCTTTAGGTTTCTCGACACAAACCACCAAGGAAACCAGTATTCAACAGTAGCGCTAGGTATTTGCTGGTCTCTACAGCCTCGAAAGTCGCACTTATTGTTGAGGAAAGGTACCCCGGAGTACCCAATGAATATCTTCCCGAGTACACTCTCCAAGAAACCGGGTGCCGATATCTTTCCTTTTTTCTTTCCATGGCAAGAACACGGGCAGTAGTTTCGGCAAGGGTTACGACGGGAGAGAAGGACGCGAACGGTCTCATTATCAAGTGGTGCAGAATATGCGGGGGGTTCAGCTGGATCATGTCGTTTCTCGCTCTGGAGTTTACTATTGACCTCTTGGCCTAGTGCATCAATGCGGTCCACTAGATCTTGGTACTGCTTATCCATGAGGGAAGCTAGTGTCTGCTGCTGATGACTTAGACTTTCATCGATGTAGTCAGTGGGGCTTTTCCAGTTTGAGGTCATGATGGTAATTTGTCGAAGTTCAAGTATTATGTGATTTAGATCGCGCCTGAGATAGAATCCTATCAGCTTGTCTCTAATAATTTACGAATTATTAAAGAAATTTTTACGCATTTGAAGTTCCTAAAATGAGACTCAGAGCGACTTTGACTTCCCGAATTTCATTTTGGAATTTTTGGAAGACAGTATCCCACTTCCACCAGATTGTGCTCCGGCCGACGACTTTATACAACCTTCCTCCCGCGGATGCTTTTGCTGCCCGTTCAAGCGCCTTGGCAAGTTCTTCGAGGCGAGTTTTAGTTCGCACTAGTACGCCCTCCAACGTTTCTGGGTCGCTGTTTGCGGGTAAGGTGTGTGATTCTAGCGCCTTTCCGACTTGACGGAGAACAACTTCGAGATCACTGACTTCATTTTTTAGAGCGTAGACTTGCTGTGGTACATCGCCAAAAGCTCGCAGTCGGGAAATAGCTTTGCCGATGTTGCCAGCTGCTTCGGCTAGGGTTATTATGCTGGCAACGAGACCCACAACTTCCATAGCTAATAGCAATTAGCCTCCTGGCGGTTTAGTATGTTTTGATGTGGCATGGAATAGTATTATTGGTGGATGACCCTCGATTCAATGGGGTCGGGTTTGAATGTATATTGATATGAGGCTGCGACCGTAGCTGAATATGGATGCTGGACTCGCGATGCTGTGCCGTTGCATTGCATGCTTGGCAGCTACACCGCACTCTGTGCGCATGTTTGTCAATTCCAGCCTGCTTCTATTGTTTCTATTGCTAGATTTAGTTGCTCCTGCAATTAAAGTGTTATTTTATTCTTAATTCAAAACACGAATCGACTTTTGATTGTACAAAGCCTAGCATCCCGGCATGATATATTTCTCATCTAAGTCGCCACTCGCCTCGCCATAATTAGCCTTTCGGTTCACTTATATATAGACTACCCGACTGGCTTAGTCAATTCAATTTTGTGATACTCGCCCCAAAACTAGGAATCCGATCATGATCATGAAAATGGGTCGACTAGCTTGCAATTATATGACGGCCCGGACTATAACACGATTTCGCTAACTAAGTTGCAACAAAATATTAATGCGGGAGAAGTCGGTCTTTCAAACTAAATAAGAAGCAAGATTAAGGACGAGAAATAGACACAAAGACATATCTATTGAATGTATAAAGGATATATAAATTATCACCACCACCTAGTTCTACATTTTCTCTATTGAAAGACCGCTGTTAGCTAAGAGCTGCCTACACCACATATATATCTCCTGGCCAGCTAGATTCTCAACATTAAGGTTCGTGTTGCATAGCGGATGACCCATGTTGGAATGACCGATTCGGACCTGCAGCAGAAACCCGCGAGCAAAAAAAAAAAAAAAAAAGGAAGCGATTGGAGCTCCAGCCAATTTACTGACTCAAATCCTTCACAATCTGGTTAGCAGCGGAACTCGGAGGGGCAGTTGTTAGCTCACTGGCTTGCATTGAAGTGTACGGAAAGGAAATCCGGGGCATAGTTTAATGCTCTCCCTTTCTACCACATCTTTTTTCCAAAAAATACAGAGCAAATTAACACTATATGCGAATAGAATAGCTAGAAAGTCTTTATGCTTCTTGTTCTCCTTTTTTCTTTGTAGAATTCTTCTTGACAGTTGTGCCATTTTTGCATGCTAGCGTCAGACGTACATTGCATAGCTGCCCCTCCAATAATACAATTGCTCATTCCTCATCGAATTAATCCCTTTGTGCTACGTCGACTCAACAGCTTTAACTAGCGACTCACAGATCAGAAACCTGACTTTCAAGATACAACTATCCTTCATCGTCTAAATCGCTCAATTGCTCAACTGGAGGCGGATACGGGCGAGTAAAACTTTTCCTGGTCAAAATGCGAAGCAATAGGCAACTCACTATTGTTATAAAGCTTGGTATGCAACTTCCCTATAGCTGCAGCATTGGCGTGCAGCCCCCGTCGATCTAGCCTCTTCTCTTCGTCGCAAGGCTGACCATTTTACTTTCTCCCCGTTCTCTCTCTGCTCAACGCACACAGGCACCTCTTCAATCTGCGATGAAAAGACACACGAACCGCTAATCTCCAATCTGTCGTTAATCGTCGAGACCGTTGTCAAGTTACGGCGGGATGGACATCGCGTCATCCTTGTTTCGTCAGGTGCTATTGGAATTGGGTTGAGGAAGCTGGACTTACCAAAGAGGCCTAAGCAGTTGGCAAAGCTACAGGTCAGCTCGCCTCATATCTACAATATATTTAGCAGGAATTGATTTCCTAACCGGAACGATAGGCGATTGCAGCTATTGGTCAATGCGAGCTATTAGCACTGTGGGATAAGCTGTTCTCCCAGCTAAGACAACCCGTCGCTCAAGTTCTGTTGACAAGGAACGATATTGTCGATGTAGGTTACGCTCTCCCTCGATGATATGCTAGAGGGGAAGCTGACTCGTAGCTGCAGAGAACTCAATACCTCAATGCTGCGAATACATTCGCCGAGCTGCTAAACATGAATGTCGTTCCAATCGTCAACGAAAACGATACCCTTGCAGTCAGCGTACGTTATGAACTCACAGCTTATGCGATTTATCGACTTACAACGAGAACAGGAAATCAAATTCGGCGACAACGATACACTATCGGGCATAACCGCAGGCATGGTTAACGCCGACTACCTGTTCCTCATGACAGACGTCGACTGTCTCTACGATAAAAACCCTAGATCGCATCCAGATGCCATGCCAATAATGGTGGTAGACGATGTCGCCTCTCTCCAAGCAGACGTTTCGACTCCGGGTTCTGCAGTTGGCACTGGTGGCATGGCTACCAAGCTGGTCGCTGCTAAACTAGCAACATCTGCGGGTGTAACTACCATCATAACCCGCAGCAATGTTCCCGGTAACATTCTAGAAATCGTTAGATACTGCCAAACGTTGAAGACAGCCTCTCAACCTCAAACTCCTCGTCCTGGCAGCCCCCACCTCTCAGCAACTACGATACATACCCCACCCACGGAGATCCCACCCGAGCTCCACGCTGATGCCGCTGGGGAATATGGCCCTGCCGTGATTGCCCCAACGCCTATATCGCTATTGTCGGCCTCATCTTCGACAGACACCTCGCGAGCTGCAACTCCTTCCACAACAGCAATTTCATTCGCCACGGGTAGTACAGTGTCATTTGCAACCCCGACTGTTTCCTCAAGACCAGTGTCTCCACACCCTCCACCCTCTGTCCCACTCCACACCCGCTTCTTACCAAGAGTTAAAGCTGTCCGTGATCGCCGCTTCTGGATCTTGTATGGTCTCAAGCCGCACGGAACAGTCTATATCGACGAAGGTGCCTACAATGCACTGACTCGCTCTAGTGGCGGTGCTAGCCTCCTCCCAGTCGGTGTTGTTGACGTCACTGGTGAATTCCACCAGCTAGAAGCTATCAGCTTTACCGTAGTGAAGAGAGGGGTGGCTGAAGGTACCGAGGGGGTTCCTGCTGGGAAGAATTATAAGATCATTGCACAGGACGTGGGTCGCGCCTTAGTCAATTATAGTTCTGCGGAGATAGCAAAGATTAAGGGGATTAGGAGTAGCGATATCATGAAAGTTTTGGACTACGCCGATACGGAGTATATTTCGCATAGAGATAATACGGCATTCTTCCCAACATATGAGAAGGGGAAGGGGCAAAGTGAGATCTAGACAGCAAGGAGGCGATTAGACCCACAGTTGGGGATTTTGTTTACAGGGTTGCATATCATATCATGAGCGAGGGTTTTAGTTGTAAATTTTCTAGTTGATAAAAAGCATATAGACTTGTTGTTCACTCAGGTTTTAGAGGAAGATAAAGAGGTAATAGTGCACAGAATGCATGTTATTATGTACAGTCTTTAGCATAAGCGCCTATATACAAGTTTACCACCAATATATTTACACAGGATAAATTACCTAGATATCCATGGAGTCGAGGATCAATATTAAATCAACGACTGTCCCAAAAACATCGTCTTCCTAACCTCCTTCACCCATTCCGTATTACTATCCTTATCAACCAACACCCACGCCCTTCCCCTCCTCCCCATTCTCCCAGTTCTACCCAACCGATGAATAAAATCGATGCTGGTATACGGCACATCATAAAGTACCACATTCTTCACCGTCTTTGTATCAACCCCTCTGCTCGCCAAATCCGTAGTCACCAAAACCTTCATAGCTCCCCTACCAGTCTCACCAGAGACTTGTTTATCTCCTGTAAAAGACTCCAGTATCTTTCTGCTATCGCTGTCGCGGTTGATTTCCACCGCGTCGAACCCTTTGGTTCGAAGGAAGGCGGTGACTTCGGCCGTCGTCTCCCTTTCGTTGACGAACACCACAACCCGCTTTTGGTAGCCTGGCTCCGTGCCATCCTTCGAGATGTTGTTCAGAATATCGGCGCATGCTAGCACCTTATTCCCCCTATAAGGATCCTTCTCCACTTCCACGATGTTCATCTGCACTCTCCTCGGAATGGCGTGAAGATTCGCGGTTACAAGACGCCTGCAATCAGGATACTTCCTACCGATATACGAATCCAGAGATTTCGGTATAGTCGCAGAGCACATTACCAACTTCTCCAGATTTATGGCGCGAGAGATGATTGCCGATGTGAGCGGCGAGAATGATCGGTCGAATAGAGAATCCGCTTCGTCGACAATTATGTGCGAAGTGCGGTGCAGCATGCTTGGATTCGCCTCCGTGATTCGGTCAATCATGAAAGGGGTACCAACGACGATATCAGGTGTAGATCCGCTGAAGAGACGGCTGCGGATGACCTTACCGCTAAAATCCTTTGAGATCATTTCCGTGCGGAGTTTGATGATGTAGGAGAGTTTCTTGAGTAGAGCACCGACTTGGAAGACCAGTTCGCTAGTGGGGACTAGAATCACGGCGTAGGGTTTCCCAATGGTAGTATCTCGCGGGACCACTTCTGGGGATTCAACATCAAACATCCATTTTTTCGATTGGAGGACTTGGCTCGTTGCGAGTTCTTTCTGTTCTGCTTCTTGATTACGGTAGATTTCCCTGCGTTTTATGGTATCCATTAGAGGTAAGACGTAGGCAAGGGTCTTTCCAGAACCGGTTTCTGCGGCGATAAGGTATGATTTGAAGTTTTGTCGATATGATGCCCCATCCTGGGTCTGAGGTTGAGGTTCGCCTGGCCGATGTCTTCGGGGTGATGGCTGCAGCGGAGGAGCTGGACTTTTATCCACTAGAACTGGTATGACGAGACTCTGAACTGGAGTAGGCTCGATTGCTTCAATTCCCTCCAAGCCATCTTTCTGGAGAGCTTCTAATGTCTGCGGAAGAAGATCAAATGTCTCAAAGCTGTTGAATTGCTGTTCAGCTGCATGGGTTATTTCCCTTGTCCGCGAGGAGACATGATCCAGCGAAGATATATGCTTCATCTGGGCAAACCGACGAACTGGTGGACGAATGAACTTCGTCTTTTCCGCATCTTCGCCATCTATTTTAGCGGCTGCGGCCCTCCTCTCCGTTCTATCCCTATCATCCGGTCGTTGTGAAAACCTAGAAGGCGATGGTCGTGCAGCAGCTTCTTTCAATTCTTTCATTCTCCTTTCAGCCGCTTTTGAGAACTGCGACTTGTCACCCGGACGAAGTTTGAAAGTTCGTCTGTTCATACCTCCACCAGTTTCCACCACAGGAGTTGGTAAACGCTCCCTGGGCTTGTCATCTTCCTTTGGGGGACTCCGAGCAACACGGGCGGAGAGCGTCATCCGCGACGGTCTGTTCACCATCTCCCTCAATGATTTATTGTTCTCCACTGCCTGACGAAAGGCTTTCGACACCTTTGTTTTTAACCTTGCTGTATGGGGCATGGATGTGTGGAAACCAGTTTGTCTGATTCCGTTTATAGATGTAGGTAGGCTGGTATGTGAGAGTCTCAGTCTTGCGAGACATGAAAGGCAAATACTTGGTGCTACCGCGAGTGCAGGAGCGGTGTGATACGAGGCCCTTGCTTGAGGGGCTCGAAATAGTTGGGACAGCGGTGGAACATGGTTGCTCGAGCGACTCCTCTTTACGAGGGCGGATGATCTTTTCATACGAGCGATGTTGCACCAGTTTGCCGTATACACAAAAACCCTCCAAAAATCTGATCGATATCGCAGGCGAATAATTTTTTCCTGCCTAAGCCTGCTACAGAAAATATTGAGATTCGGGTTTGTGTTGTTGCTGTGGTTGAAAGTTTCGCAAAGAATTTCTAGCCTGGTGCTGGTTGCTGGGGGCGTGTGCCAAGACCCTGCACTTGGGTTCTCGTTTGTTGACAAAGCCTCCTTGCATCATGCTGACCATATTGAAAGTGTGGCGTGAGAACTCAATAAAACTTGCACCAATGTAATCCAGGCCATGGAACAACGGCTCGGAATATGCCTTCAAGCGGCGACATATTAATAGAGTAGGTCCGGTGATACTGCAACCGTTGGATATGCAACGAGGCAGCGATCATCAGCCGAATGCCGCGGGGACTGGCTGCTTATTGTTTTGACTTCAAAACGAACATTCCGCTAAGCTAAGCATTTGGAAGGTCGAATCGGTTGAGGAGCGCTCGCCCGACTATCTTGTTTTCTCTCTAGCCAGGATTCAACGATACGAAAAGAAAATTTGATATGAGGGTTTGATACCCCTTAAGAAATATATTTTCGTCCTGTTCCGACGGTTATCACCCAATTGCAGGCGTCGTCACAATCCAACTTACTAAATTGTCGTGTGCGTGTTACTATCTATTGTTCTGGAGGGATAGCCGAAGTTTGGCGGAAACTTCCTGTTTCTGGGTCTCGGACTGGGCGAGCACAAGCCACGCAACGGACTGGTAACCACAACAGTGAGAAGGAAACGCCAGCAGCGATTGCGACTTGACTTGTAGACGCTGCAAGAAGAGTTCTATTGTCACATTACTTGATCGGGGTGTGGATCTCCGTGCTAATGGTATGTACATATACATGACGTATCATATACCGCCTATGAGCGAGAGAGCTATGCATAGCTATGCATGTGCATGAAATTTAGCGTCTGTGTACATGCACAATTCGCGGAGGGGCAAAATTTTTTTTATCGATATTGTTGTTTACTCGATCGGGTCGATTAGAAGAGATTTACTTGTTGGGATTGAACAGGATTCATGCCTGTTTTTTTTCAGGTCCAGGGAATTTTGCATGTTTGATTTCTCCTGCGATCGGAAGCAGTTTCAAATATAGGAATTGATTCAATTGGGGCGGTAAGAAAAGAACAAGGGAGAGGAGCAAGGGTTTTTTATATGAGTGCCTCATGAAGCAATGCGCAGTGCGAATAGGATTGATTGCGTTCGGGGTCATTTCGCTCCAAATAGCTGTTTGAACAATTCGGCGTCACTTCCCAATGCAAGCGGTAATGGTATGGGCATGGTGGCATGGTGGTGCCTGTGCCTTGTGCCTGTTGGTCCCCCTGCTGTGTCTCTGATGGTTGTGGGAGCCCTGGCTGGTTTCTCCCTCCGCCAAAGGATAAGGAACTTTGGGGGGGTAGCAATGTTGTTCTGCAGGCTGGTGCTTGTTACTCCAGCTGGGCCTGGGCGTTGTTGGCTAGGCTGGTGATATGAGGTTATCGTGGTTGCTATGGCGACAACCGACCCACCAGCTGCGCAGCGATCGAGCTTACTTTTGCAACAACCCACAACAACAAACCCATAGCACCACCACCACCGCTACAGCCAGCTGCCTCGCAACCAGATGATAGAAAAATAAGAGCGACCGCTGCCCTCCGCTTCCCCTCCTCCCTCGCAACCTTTCTCTCCATCATCATCTTGCGTCTACAGATAGACTTCTGTTCTTTTTACCCATTCTTCAATCTCCACTCGTTTCTGTGGCTCGTTAATAGAGGATTGTTATAGGTTCTCTGCTAGAGTCTTAATCCTGCTTACCTTGCTTGCTTCCATCGCAATTCATCTTTGCGACGGCTCAACAGCGGATTCTTGATAGCATTCTTTGGATTGCAAGTCAACTGTTGGCATATCAGCAGCTTCAATCTACTCAAAAGATAATAACCTAATCTCCAGATTACCATTTTTATGAGGGCTTCCTACCATTAGATTATTGGTTTGCCCCGAGGAGTACGCATCTATCATTGGTAGACCTACCATCAAGAAATGCCACAAACTGCGGTAAGAAGTCCGATGGAACTTTTCTCGGGAATGCGTGGAGCCTAACGAATATATATAGCCATTGCGCATTCACAAAAGTCATTCGGCATCGTCTAGTGACTGCTCAGATATGGAGAACGACGGACTCCCACCTCCTGTTGCCTCCCGTGCACTTGCAGACATCGGCGCTACTGCGGGTAGGCGCAACAGTAACAATTATACAAAGGTATGCACCCAATCCTAGTTGCTATGCAGTCGTCCGCCTACGATTCTCAGTGCTTACTGCTTATCGCCGCAGCCCGATGGATCATACGAAGATGATATTCCATCCTCTTCTCCCTTCCCAAGCCCTTATAGCACCCCAACCAAGACTGGAGCATCGCCACTTAACTTCTGGCAGGACAAGTTGCAGGAAAACATGAGCCCCTCAGGATTAAAGGCGTCTCCGTCTCACCGAAGGACCTCGGTTGAAAAGCTTATGCGTCAATCAAAGGTATCCAACAACCTCTTCCAAGCGCCAACAACACCCCAGGGTGCTGCCAGAGGTGCTTCCTTGACCCAGAAGCCAGCTGGATCAAGACTCCCACTTCCAAGTTCTAGACAGAACACCCCATTAAAAGGTGTTGTTACTGCCGCGAGCACCATCTCGAGCTACGGCTCGAACCCCGAACAAAAGTCACCATCTCCACCAAAGACCTCCATTCTATCCCCACCTAGACACGATGACCCCAATTTACTCCTATCCAGTCCACCACGATCTGCAAAGCAGGTGACTTTCACCGCCGCTCCTCAGGTCCAGATGTTTGTTCCAACTACCCCTGAACCATCCGTCTCTGCGTCCGAGAACACGTACGAGACCGAAACTGATGAGGAGTCGGACGACGATGATGACTACAACATGCCGGTTGTTGGCCCTGAGGATTGGGATTCGAACGCCCATTCCCTTCCGCCCCAGCCACAGCTCCAGCCAGTGCAACAAGAAACATATCAGAGGGACACTCCTTCACCAGCCAATCGCCCCTTGCCTCCCTTGCCAGGGATGGACTCGAAGCGAAACAGTGACGTGGACTCCACAACGCGTCGTCTCCCTCTTCAAGAAAGACTTGAGATGGTCATGCGATCGGGTTCACCAGCCATTACCCCAGAAAGAAAGTCGGTCTCCCAAGCTGATGTAAGCCAAGAATACTTTTCGGCCCAAGAAAGTGAAAGCGAGGAAGAGGAAGAGGAGGGCAACGAGAGCTTTAGTCCAATCATCCTCCCTGAAGAAGCCGCCAGTGATGATGAGATGTCCGAAGCTGGTGGTCTTTCGCGTCAATTGTCTTTCTCAAGCAATAAGGAAAACATTGATGTAAGACGACCCGAACAACCAACCCGTAGCGCCGAGGATTTCCTCAACAATGAGTTCCGCGTCCCACGAATTTCGCGAGAATCAATCCGTCGTCAGGTTCAAGCCAAGAAGGATCAACCAGAAGAAAATCCAGTCATTGCTTCGCCGGAGCCTAGGAGGCAATCCAATGGTGTTGACGCTTTGACTCAGCCGCTGGAACTTGAAGAGAGCGAACGCGAAATTACCATGGATTTGGCCACACTCGCAGAGAAGCTGAACATGGAAGGTGACGAGGCAGAAATCCTTCCCAACATTCTTGGTCGTCAAGCATCTGTTCGACGAAGCTTTATCCTGAACCCAGAAGCAACAGCTGAGGACGAATACGATTCGCCTGCAGATCGTGACGACGAAGAATCTTCCTATAGCACAGATGGGATTGAAGAATCCGTCGACAGAGAAATCGTTTATGAGGCCGATGATGGTGAAGATGATGACGAGAGCGAGCCATCTACTCCAACTCAGGCTACCTTCACGGGCTTCACCTCCGTGGAGACTAACACCTTGAAGGATCAATCTCTCCCTGATCTTGGGCCTCTTACCCTTGGAGATCTAGAGTTCCGACACTCAATGCCAGGCTCTACTCCCTCGTCACATACATTCGTGAATGAACAACAAGGGGTTCCTTCCACTGCCCTCGCTAGAGAATTCTTGGCTGCTTCGGGGGCTGAAACCTTCTCCGATTCCTCTGATGGAGAGATGGAGATCCACGACGACTCGATGAGTATCTGCGGATCTGTTATCCGTCACCAAATTTATGATTCCGATGATTATGATGAGGATGGAGAGAGTATGTGGGATGCAGAGTCTATCCGAGCTAAAACTCCCTCTCCCGTTCCAGAGCGTCGGGCCACAATCAGATCCGCCAGCGGTATGAAGTTGAAGACCCGTAAGAGTTCCACACCAGCCGATATTGCTACCATGGCTGCTGCAAGACGTGAGGTCAGCCGCGCAGAGTCGATTCCACCAGTCCCAGCTCTTCCACCAGTTCCAAAGGTCGATGCGGCTTTCTTAGAACCTAAAGAAGAGATTAAGAAGGCAGAGGAAGAGGCCAAGGAAGAAGAACGCCCATCCTCATCTAGCTCCCAAAAGACAATTGGTGAGGGAGAGAAGGAGGCGAAGAAGGAAACCCCACGTCCTTCCCAGCTCGCTCTGCCATCTCTAGGCCTCGACCTCAACATGGGTAGCAGCTTGTCGGTTGAACTCGAGCGCGTCATCGAGAACCAAAAACGTGGCTATCTCATGAGAGAGAACTCTAAAGTCGTTCATGCTTCTACTCGGGATGAGCCGACCGCTGAGGGAGCTCAAGGATCTACCCCAAAGAAGACTCAAAGTTGGACAGTTGAACCGTGGCAAGGCTCTCCGGGCTCCGCTCCCCGCCGCCGTAGTGGTAGAGGCGAGAGCTTGAAGCGAAAGCCAATGGATCAGAGCCGACAACACCATACCGCCGCTATGGCCTACGCTGCAAAGTCCAATGACCTCCCTGTCGTCGAAGAGAACGAGAATAAGGACCCCGCTCCTGTTGAGACGGTCGAGGAGCCTGTTGCGGAGAGCAGCACGGTCCCAGAAAACACTATGGGTGGCGAGGGTGCTGAACGTGGAAGACTCTTCGTCAAAGTCATCGGTGTGAAGGATCTTGCCCTTCCTTTACCACAGGCTGAGTCTACCTATTTCTGCATGACTTTGGACAATGGTCTTCACTGCGTCACGACTTCCTGGCTCGAGCTAGGCAAGAATGCCCCCATTGGACAAGAATTCGAATTGGTGGTTCTCGACGATCTCGAGTTCCAGCTTAGTCTGCAGACCAAGATTACGCCACCACCGGTTCCGATGACCCCTCCTGAGGCCATCATTGTCACTCCTCAGCAGAGTCCGACAAAGCCGAAGTCTAAGTTTGGTAACCTCTTTAGCTCTCCAAAGAAGCGCAAGGAGCAAGAAAGACTTCTCCAACAGCAGCAATTGCAACGCCAACAGCAGGCTGCCGTCGCTGCTGCTCAGCGCCGTGCAGCTCCACCATCCGCCTGGGATTTGCTCCACAATCTTGTTGGAAAGGATGGAAGCTTTGCTCGAAGCTATATTAGTCTTAAGGACTTTGAGACCAAGGCTTATGGTCGCCCGTACATTGCTGAGATTTCTTGCTTCAATGAATGGGCTGTTGAGATGAGCAGCGTTAAGGGAAAGAAGAGCGTTCCAATCCGTAAGCCTCCATATAAGGTTGGAAAATTGGAAGTCCAGCTTCTCTTTGTCCCTCGTCTGTCAGGAATGATGGACACCGATCTGCCAAAGAGTATGAACGCAGCTATCAGGGAGCTGAGGGAAGCAGAGAGCATGGTCAATCAGATCCACGAAGGTTATTTGTCTCAGCAAGGAGGCGACTGCCCTGTAAGTATTGATGTAACCATGATATTTCTGATTAATTACACAAAGCTAACATTCTTTTACAGTACTGGCGCCGCCGCTACTTCAAACTTGAGGGGTCTCGCTTGACAGCCTACCACGAGAGTACTCGTCAGCCAAGAGCCAACATCAACCTCGCTAAGGCCGCTAAGGTTATTGATGACCGCAGCACCTTGACAAACTCGTCTGGGTCTAAGAAACGCCGCAAGTCTGGGTTTGCAGAGGATGAAGAGGGTTACATGTTCATCGAAGAGGGCTTCCGCATCCGCTTTGCCAACGGCGAATGCATTGATTTCTATGCTGACAGTACCGATGAGAAGAATGGATGGATGAGGGTTCTGAACGACACCGTGGGTCGTTGCTCAAATGGCAAGAGCTGGTGCGATCACGTTCTTAAGAAAGAACGGGAAGAGAGGGCCAAGGCCCCTCCTCCACCACCTGCAAAGCCCACTGTGACTCCATCCAAGCTTGCCACCCCGCGAGCCCAATCTTTCCAAACACCAAACAAAACCCCTTCCCATACTCGCACCCAGAGCAACGTCTCCACTGGCACTCCCAACTTCCACCAGCTAGGAATGTCGCCAGCTCAAACACCAGGACAAGCCGCAAGAAATAGCAGAAACCCGCTACCACCACGAGGTGCGGGACGACCCCAATCTTATCATGCAGGCATGGGCGGCATGCGGTAAATGAGGAACGTTTCAAAAACGAAAGCTTCTCTTCTCTATGATTCTTGACGAATTTCCTGGTTTTGCTTTATTCCTAAAAGCTGTTCCCCTTTTACGGCGTTTCCCAGAAAAGGTTGGAGTTTGTGTTCGGAGATCTCAGTTTGGTTTGCAAAAAATATTTATGCATACTCAAAATATCTTGGGCTTTACGAATATAAGCGCCATCGCCCCAAAGACTTGGTGTTCCGTTGCAGTTGTTTTGAATGGTTTTTGATGCATAGCGGTCATTTTTTCTATTTCCTATCGTTTGATTTTGCAAGTTACGTAATCTTCTCCAGCCTATTTTTTACTTTATCCACGCATGTCTACAACCTTGTAATATTGCGTAGTCTTATGCCTCCTACCGATATTTCTTATGTCTTTGATGTTTTTCTCATATCTCTTTTGTCTTGATACTATGTTCTCATGAGCAATTTTATGGGCCATGAGTACTTAAACACACACCTTGTCTCAAAAAGACAGATTTTCTACAAAATTTGACCGGATTTCATTCTTACCCTATACATATTACACACCGCTCAGATGAGTTTTCAATTGATTTCACGCTTGCCCTGTCCGCTGTGATCTGTTGCGTTCGTTAGTACCATGCAATGTATTCTTTAGTTTTGAAAAATTTACCTAAATTCAAAAAACTCCCGTGCGCCATTATAAATTCGTAGACATGATATCACCCGAGCCAGATTTCCCTCCATTGCCCGGCCAAACCTCTCCTCATATGTGCGACGCCGGGGATTCCTCAATTATATCTCCAAATATGATTTCTATGTTTCCAGAGCCGGAATAGTTCTTTCTATCTTTCTCCCTCTTTCCTGACCTTCTTGCTTGGTGTCCCAGCAGCCGCCTTCTCGTTCCCTCCATTGTCCTTTCTCTTCTTTGGCTGTCCGACGAAAGTCTGGACGGCTACACTCCTTGTGTCGAACCATTGGCCCGTCTTTAATGCATCGGGAGCGGCAACCTTTCCCACAACCGCTTCCCCATCGTCGTTCAAGATAGTACCCCGCAGTTCCTCGATCCATTGGGTATCGTTAAAGAGAAGGAGAAATAAAACTCTTCCATTATCCGGCTTTAGCACATTCACTAATTTTTTCTCCGAGTTTTTGGGTAAAGGGATGAGGGGTGTTGAAGAGAGGGAGCAGAGGAGTGGGAGGTGAGCATGAAGCTGGGAGGGCTGGTCGGAGCGGGTGACAAAGACGGCGAGGGGTTTTCGAAGCTTTGATGATGTTGAGTTTATGACTGCTGGTTTGTTTGTTTTTGGCTTTCGTTTGGATTTTGACGAGGCAGCTGGGAGAGTCGGTGGAATTGAAAGAGAGGCCAGTTGCTCGAGGTGAATAGTGACGGGGTTAGGCCCGACTAGGAATGGTGGCCCGTCAAGGGTCGAAGTGGAGGTCTTTTGAAGCTCCTGAAGGTCAGTCAAGATCTTCAACAGTTTCGTGAGGATGTCATTGGAGACGGTTGGGGATATATCAGGCCATTGAGGTTGCAGAAAGCTATTCGACGGGGTGTCGAGCGTGAAGATTGTCCTGGCCTTACGGGAGCAATCCTTAAGGGACGCCATGACGGCAAAAGGATTATTCGGATGTAGATATTCGACGCGCTATGACATGATGCATCGACGATGATATGGTCTGATCTGACGATAAATTGCGGAGAGCTCCGACCCAAAACTTTTTTTTAAAGCTTGGTTCGTAGCTACCTCTGTCGCTTAAAAGCGGCCCAACCCCACCAAACAAGGCAACTGAACTCTTCGCAAATGGAGCGGTCTGCAGGGACAGCATGGGCGAAATGCATGCATGCACGCTGCAAAAATGATGCTAGAATGTGGTACAATCACGAAAAGGTTTAAATAGCGAATTGGAGCCCTAGAATTTTTTAAACTCTTGCTCTTTTCTCTATTTCTATTTGATAGTTTTAGAGCAAGCGGAGGAGACTTTTCGCGGGCTTTTCGCAGATATCCAAAGGCGAATAATATCGGTTTCTTTACAACATTCTCAACGCAGGAGTGGTATATTTATATCTAGCAATAGAGCTTCAATATAGCTTCACCCGCTCCCAGCTGTAGCCCAGAGGACCAAAGGACACTAGTTCTCTCCATATATAAAAATCGCAATTATGGCGGAAGCCTTCGAAACAATAACCACCACCCTCGCCTCCCTCGTCACCGGCGACAAATCCGCCCCGCCAACCCGTTCCCCACCCCCAATCGCATCCGACATTCTAGAACACATCGGCTACACACCTCTAGTCAAACTCAACAGAATCCCGCAATCCCTCGGCATCAAAGCCACCGTCTATGCAAAATGCGAATACTTCAACTCCGGAGGCTCCGTCAAGGATCGTATCGCCAAGCGAATGGTCTTGGAGGCTGAGAAGAGCGGGAGGATAAAACCGGGTGATACGCTTATTGAGCCTACTAGTGGTAATACGTATGTATAAAGGTCTTCATAGGCTGTTGTTTAGTACAGCCTGCAATTGACATAGACTAATACTTTGGCATAGTGGCATTGGTCTCGCCCTCGTCGGCGCGGTTCGCGGCTACCGCACAATAATCACCCTCCCCGAAAAAATGTCCGCCGAAAAAGTCGCCGTCCTAAGAGCTCTAGGTGCCGAAATTGTCCGTACTCCCACCGAAGCCGCATGGGACTCTCCAGAATCCCACATTGGTGTCGCCAAACGTCTCCAACAAGAAATCCCGAACAGTCATATCCTGGATCAATATGCCAACCCGGATAACCCGCTGGCTCACGAGTTCGGCACCGCTGAGGAGATTTGGGAGCAGACAGGTGGGAAGATTGATATGCTTGTTGCTGGAGCGGGTACCGGTGGAACGATCACGGGTATTGCGAAGGGGTTGAAGAAACATAAGAAGGACGTTAAGATTATCGGTGCGGATCCGCATGGAAGCGTTTTGGCAGTACCAGAGAGTTTGAATACTAGCACCGAGGGGTATAAAGTGGAAGGTATTGGATATGACTTTATCCCAGATGTGCTGGATAGAGAATTAGTGGACGAGTGGTATAAGTCCGCGGATAAGGAGAGTTTCTTGTTTGCGAGAAGATTGATTAAGGAGGAGGGTCTGTTGGTAGGCGGTAGTTCTGGGAGTGCTCTAGCTACTGCTATGAAGGCTGCAAAGGATTTGAAGGAGGGTGATGTTGTGGTCGTTGTTCTTCCTGATAGCATCAGGAGTTATCTATCAAAGGTATATCCTCGAAACTCATGCGTTTTATGGGTATAGGAACGCTGACATTAGAGTTATAGTTTGTGGACGACGACTGGATGGTCAACAATGACTTTTTGACCCCAGAAGAACTCGAAAAGCCAGAAGCCTCGAAGTCACCATATCAAGATGCAACAATCAGATCGTTGAGATTAAAGAATATTGTAACTGTCCAAGACGATGCGCCTGTCTCCAGCGCAATCGATATTATGCGAGAAAAAGCTTTCGATCAGCTCCCCGTGCTCTCAGGTTCCCGCCTAGTCGGTCTTGTCACTCTTGGAAATCTATTATCATTCATCTCTCGTGGAAAGATCCAAGCTACATCACCAGTTGAACAGGCCATGTTTGACTTTAGAAAGATCACTGAGGTTGTTACCGACCCTAGCGAAATCGGGGCGGTGAAGAAGAGCGGAAAGGAAAGCGCAAAGAAGAGGAATTTTGATCAGATTACTTTGGATACGCCTTTGAGCGCTTTAACAAGGTTTTTCGAACACAACAGCGCCGCGATTGTGACGGAGGCGAGACCGGAGGGTGGGCTGAAGCCTATCCATATTGTCACAAAAGTGGATCTGTTAGGATATTTGGTTAGACAGGAGAAGAAGGAGAAGGCGTAGATGGGAGTGAAAACCGTCCACAGCTCGGTTGCCTGAATTTTGGTTTCACATGCATTTTGGTCGTATGGGTGTCTTGCGCGGTTCATCACATAGAAGACAGGTTGAATGTTCAACAATTCAGCTGTAGCATACAATAATATCAGATTACCTTTGGATTAAATTTCCATCTCCTGTCAAGATATTATAACAATATAGGCATATTTTCAGGAGAGGATATATATATATATATATACGCCTAAGCAATTTCCGTGCTGTATAATTTCCTATGCAGCCGGACGTCACCCTGCGTTGTGGGGTAGGCATGTCCGGGGCAGTTTAGCCATGACGAACAAGCGAAGCATCCTGATCCAATATCCAGCGTCTTGGATTATTATAAAATATCAACATCCATAGGAGTGAGACGATGGTAATAAAATGTTTACTGGTATTATCCGAAAATGCAAAATGAAGTAGTAAACTAGCTGGTAGCACGTTGGAGGTTTTCACCCTTGAACTTGCAGGTGACAGGTTTTAATAAACGATATGAGAAAGGTCCTGGCTCATTAACGTAGCTGAGCTAGCTGGGGGAGCTACCCACCCTTGACCGGTCTGGCTACCATCAAGGCCCCACCACTACTACCACCACTCTGCAGCAATAGTTGACGAGTGCTGGTTCGAGCGGATAGTTTTTGTTCAGGTGACAGAACTGCAAAATATTGGCTGCGCCATCTTTTGGTCGGCCGCTAGTCGGATGCCTGCATGGTTGGGCAGAGGTATACTTGGTAGGGTATAGTTTGGGCTGGTCTGGTTCCGCCTGCTTTGACCGACCCGCATGCATGCACATTTGGGAGGCTGTACTTGTATAGGGCGAAAGATTGCGTAGATGGACCAACCACCATGGCAATTTCGATGGAGGCTGATTAATAACAAAACGGTGATAATGGATCTCCTCTCAGAAAGTGTTTCCCGCGTTTTGAAAGAACAAGCTAGGGCGAAGTATAATATTTAGCGTCGACCCTGCCGAGCATTCCGGTTGGCTTCCAGAATATATATCATCTACTAATCCCATCTTCCTTCTTGATTTTATATACCCTTCCTCTCTTGCAAGATACTTATTTTATGTCTGTTAAATATATTTTCAGATAAAAGCTATTCATAGTTCTTCCCTGTGATCCATCCTACCATCCTGCGCCGTGTCTTACTGATAGTTGGCTTACGTCGCCACAGATTGCTGCAGACCAGCCAGCCGAACTTGACCGGGCGAGAAAGACAAAGAGAGTTTTAATATTAGCGAACCGAACCCACAGCCTTTTTGGGTCCCACCCGGCTGAGAAGTGAGCAGCACGCAAACCAAAACTGAAAAGAAAAGAAAGAAAGGCTGCTGCCCGGCGAACAAGGTTAAATATTATTATTCCTACCATCATCATCATAGGCTTCGAACAATCACCCGACCGCTCTCCTTCCTCCACCTTCAACCTAATCTCGACTCCTCCTCCTCCTCCTCCTCCACCCTCGCGACTTTCGCCTCTACTCGAACCCGATGAATCCAGCCAGTTCGGCGGTTCCTGCAAAAGGAAAGCCAACCTTGTCAACCACAACAACAGATGGCGAGAATGCCGACCTAGAGCTGTCCGATGTCCTCCCCACAAACCCGCCTCCTCCCGACGTCATGAGAATGGCCCAGGTTGGAGATGAGGCGGGTATTCGACAACTCCTGGACTCCGGCAAGGTTCCTGCAAATTATTCGGATGCTGAAGGCATCACCCCTCTACATGTTTGTCCCCTTTTTAAAACCTGAAATTTCGCTTTTGTTCGCATTGAAAGGAGCACTAAAAAACTAACGTTATGGGTTTGTCGCGACGGGATAGTGGGCAGCAATCAACAACCGCTACAACGTGTGCAAACTCCTGGTGGAAGCTGGAGCGGACGTCAACGCGGTTGGTGGTGAATCCGTCGCCACGCCAGCCATGTGGGCGGCCCAGGAAAAGCATTACTACATCGTCGAACTTCTCACGCGATACGGTGCGGATCACCAGATTACCGACGGCCAAGGATACAACATTCTCCATCTCGCGACTTTCAACGGCAATCTTTTCTTGATAATCCTCCTACTGCACCAAGGAATCAGCGTGGATGTCCGGGATGCACAAGGCCACACACCGCTCATGTGGGCGGCGTACAAAGGATATCCAGCCTGCGTGGAGCTATATCTTTCCTGGGGAGCTGACGTGAACGCCATTGATGACAAGCAGCTTACGGCGCTGCACTGGGGTCTCGTAAAGGGAAATTTCCAATGCATCCAGAAGCTTATCGAGGGAGGGTCTGACAGGTTCCACAAGACTGATACTGGTAACACACCACTGCAGGCCGCGAAGGAAATGCAAACACTGCACATATTCCAGGATGCCCTGGCGGAATGCGGCTACACGCATGAAGCGCGGCCAAAGCATACCAACGCACCTTTCTTCCTTAGCGTTCCCGAATCAAGGGAAAGTTTTCTTAAGAAATTTTTATTCTTTTTACCGTTTGGATTGATTTGGTTGGGATTGATGGCGTTATCGATTTTCCCGGCAATAATTTCGATACCGATGCTTATCGGGTTGTTTCTTGCTTCACAATGGGGGACTACGAAGGCGCTCAAGGAGTTTGGCGCGGCCGGCCAGAAGGCGACGCACAAGACGCCCTTTTTGGCTGGAATTTTTGCTGGAACGGCGTTTTGGGTCGGAGTTAGGTATCTTACGCATATATTTCCTAGTGAGTATCTTCCTACATTTTCAGCAGATTAAATAGTCACTAACAAATTACTTTGCAGCTACATTTGAAAAGCATCCTATCTTAAATTTTGTATTCGTAGTTCTGTTCAGCCTTTGCATGTATTTTTACGCCTTCAGCATGAGGGCTGATCCCGGATTTGTTCCGTTGAACAGCTCGAGAGAGGATCAGAAGGAGATTGTCCATGAACTCATATCTCAATGGAGATATGACGAAAGAAATTTCTGCGTGCATTGTATGGTCAGGATGCCCCTGCGTTCGAAGCATTGCAGAAGGTGTGCGAGATGTGTCGCAAAGCATGACCAGTAAGCACTCTATGCGACCCGTAAGTCTAGTGAATTGCAGCTAACATGCTATAGCCACTGCCCGTGGATCTTCAACTGCGTTGGTGTCAACAATCACAAACAATTCCTTGCATACGTTGTTACCCTTCAGATTGGTATTATTGCATACCTAGCCCTAGTTTATTTCCGTAAGTGCCTATCGAGTCACAGCCTTTCCCTCTGAGTTAAACTAACAGCATATAAAGATTTCTCTGATCTTCCCGAAGTTTCCGTCGAGAACTGTCTCTTCCTTTCCGCTGAGCTTTGTCAACCAATTTGGGCGGATCCATTCACTCTATACATCAGTGTCTGGGCTGCGCTTCAGCTGACATGGGTGTCCATGTTGCTGATTGTACAAACAATACAAGTTTTACGAGGACAAACTACGTATGAAAACATGCACAGCGTCCACCAAGGGTTCGACGATCATCAAGTCTCGGGTATGGTGGCAAGCATGATCTCTAGTGGCAGTACCTCTCTAGAGGGCGCTAGTCTAGGTCCTGGAGGAGCGGGCCCAGATCCCGTGCTCACCACTCCTGGGCGCGCACATGGACACGCTCACGGACACGCAGGACACGGCCATTCGCATGGTAGACGGGACGGTGGTATGTGGAACAAGATATTACGATTGTTGGGCGTAGATACTTTCCTTGCCACCGCGAAGGATGGTGTAGCCGACAATAAACACCGGTCGAGAAGAAGGCAGAATCCATGGAACAGAGGGTTCATTGGAAACTGTACAGATTTCTGGTGTACTGGTATCGGCGAGCTGTTTAAAGGTAGCCCAGGCGGTGAAGCGATGCTGGGTGGGCAGAGGGTCGATTATTATACAATGTATGAGACACCAGCAAGATTGAGGAGCGGTGGAGGAGGCGGCAGCGGGGCATACCAGAGCGTGGCGGGTGATGAGCACGTTTAGAAAGGTTGGGTTTGTACATGATGGTGTTTAAATTCGAGTATTATATATATATCTTTGTGGCATTAGTGCTCGGTTTGCGGTCTGCATTATCAACTAGCTTTGATTGAATGGTTACCTATTATGAATATGAACCTCAGGGTATTTTGCCTATTGCACAAGTTCTGATAACGTTGTTTGCCAAGGATTGTGGTATATATTTAAGTGACCAAGAGGCGGCTAGCAATGCAATGTGCTGCCTAAACTCGTGTCGATTGATCTAGACGGGTGCCAGGGCATCGTCGACTAGCACGCATCGACATGCCTTTAAATATCCAACAGTGAACAACGCAATAGCGGAAACTGCCTAGTGCTTGGGTACATACACTACAATCAAGGCGCAGTCAATCGGGAATCACCTGGCCGATACGAGCGCGCTGTTAGGGCCCGAAATACCTTACAGCCAAGTTTTTAAAAACATCTCAAAATGCGGGATTCCGTAGAATCCTTTGGGTCCTGATTTTCAGCCTCGCTGTCAGTATCATCCTGTGGGACAGCCTGTGGAACAGCCTCTGTGGGCCCCCGTTTTTGCAGGCCAAAATGGCATGTTCCGACCGGGAAACTTCGCTAAATGCTGCCGGCTTTTTCGGACCAATGGTGGTTACACACGGTTTCCGAGAATATGTTGGCTTTGCAGACCAAAGAAAAGACCATAGCATTTTAGCAATCCAGGATGGAGTTTTTTTTTCCTTCCTCCGCTCCACTCAACGTATGCTGAGGAAACCCGCATCCCGGTTCGCGGCTGGATTTTTTTTTTCTTTCTCTCGACTGTAACCTCCCGCTTGAAGAGAACTGATCCCCGCAGGATCGGAGGCTTTTTTGCTTCTTAATACTGGCGGGCTAACGCTTTTCGAGATGCATGCAAGGATTTGTGGAGATGGTGCAGCGAGATTGAAAGGGAACGAACGAGGCTGTCGTGATGTACGATCAGGCTGGGAAAAAAGAAAAATAGGCCGACAAGCTTGAGCTTACCAGACCTTCATATTTAAGGGCTTGTATACCCCAGGGCCTAAAAGGCCCACTCTCTGTGGATACGTTTCTTTCAATTCATAATTGTTTCGAATCCAAGGGATCAATATCATCCCGCCGATATCTTAGACGGTGCCCACGACCTTACAAACCCACCCCGTCAGTACACGCGAGGTCGATCCAACATGAACCTCCTCGTCCTCCTCTTCACCTCCCTAACCCTCCTAGTCCGCCCAACCCTCTCCCAAGGCGGAGGCGAAGCCCCCGAGCAAATCGAAGTCTCCTTCTTCCCCGCCATCCCCGCCCTCTCCGAAATTCTCCAAAACTCCCAAGTCGACGGTTTCGCCGTCACCCCGGACCGGTCGAGCACCATCTGGGCTCCGGAGGGCAAGCGCGCTCTCGGCGAGCAAACGTACAATCCCCTCACCTTGACGGTTACCGCCTACCCCTCCAGGGACGTTCAGGTGTTCACCTACCAACGCAACCCGACCGATGATGATGAGGAGGTAGCTGCGACGGAGGTCGAGTGTTCGATTGGAACATATTCCACCGCGAGGTGCACGGTTACGGTATCGGACGACGATCCGAGCACCAGCACTATCACCTATGGAAGAGAAGGATTCGATCTCTACACCACCTTTACGCTCCTAGGCTTCTTTTACGGTTCTTTCGGAACAGAGGAAACGACGCAGACGTGGACTAGTGGAACCGGCGCCACGACCCGTATTCCCAACCCAACCATCGACGACGAGTCCACGTGGAGCAGTTACACCAGAAGCAGCACGAACAAGGAACCAACAATCACGTTCAACCCGTCGTTAACAATCACCGACGATGTGACCGCGACCTCGACCGGTGAGCTTGAATCTGAAATTGAAACCGAAACTGAAGTTGAGAGCGAGACTGAGACTAAAACTGAAGCGAAAACAACAGAATCGGAAACGGAATCGGAAACGAGCACCAGCTCGAGCGAAAGCGCGGAGAGCACGGCGACGGAGGATGAGACTTCTTCGACGACGAGTGGACCGACTACTACGTTTATGTTTTCACCGACGACCAGCGGTGGAGAGGTGAATACTACAACGTCGGCGTTGAGCGGAGGACCAGTGGTGCTGAAGGCTGCTTCCCAGATGGCGTTAGGAGGAATTGCGGTGGCGGTGTCGTTCGCGGTTATACTTTTATAAAGAAGCTTTATCGATTGAGTGTTCAATTTAAGGAAGGAGCATCACAGGGTATTTTATCGCATACTGAGTCGTACAGTTCCCGTTTGTGCTGGCATCGTTCTCTACGGTCAGTGTCTGATCATGAGGGATACTCATCCGCACCATTATCATTTTCACTATTGCCTGGCTATATACCTAGACAGGGCTACAGAATATTTATTTGGGTATTATTCTGAATTTGGTATCTAGATACAAATAACTGTACGAGCAATGATCTTGGTGCGAGTGATAAATCATATAGTAAAAGCAAATATAGCATATCTGGATATCCCCTGGCTCAAGAGAAGAAAAAAACCCCGACGAACCATCACTAAATCGATTTAAATCCGCAATACGACTAGCAGCTGCGACCTATCTTAAACATGAGAAAATAAAAACAGTAAAGCCATCCCAGAAACTCCCTGAAAATGCGTGTCAAGACAAGTAGTACCTTCTTCAAAAACTAGATAACCTTAATATATGCCCCACCAGTATATATCACCAAATACAACCTAAAAGATTAGTCTATATACAATTCCAAAAATAATACCCCCATAAGTCTAATGCGAGTGCATTTCAAGATCTTTCAGGTACTGTAAAAAATCTTTTTTATGCACCATACCAGCAAATTGACCATCTTGTGTGATACAGAGGAAGCGAAGACCTAGTTGATTGTTAGTAAAATGTTACTCAATCCCTTCATCTTTATATTCAAATAGTGTAACTTACCCAACTTGACAAACAACTCGTACACCAACTCCATCGGACTCCGGATTTCCAATGCAATCGGCGCTGGGTCAACATAAGAAGTAAAATCGGTCAATGCTTTCGTCCCATCCTCGCTTTCGAAATCGTGAGGCGAGTCATCCAAGGCCATAAGGCACAGGTCGGTTTCTTCATGCTGTAGGTTATCTAGAGCAAACTCTAGATCAGGTGCCGGGATTAATCCAACAAGGATTCCGTCTCTCAAGAGGGGTAATCCGCCATCGAGTTCCCCACTAGCTTGCAGCGATTGCAGCTTCCTTCGAAGGTCGACAGCCGGTACAAGGGGGCTATTCGATAAATCGATGATCCGTTGTGTAGGAAGGCTCGAAATAATATCGCTGAGTTCGCTGGTGAAAACCGGTGTGAGTTTTGCATCGAGATATGGGTATCCGTTGAGATCAGTCAACAGATCGTAAATGCTCAAAGGTTCAACCCAATCCGAGACCCATTTAGAAACCATGACCGCCAAGGAGAATGGAAGTACATAATCCAAGCTCCCCGTGAGTTCGAATAAAATGACTACGAGTGTAACAGAAAGTCGGGTTACACCGCACATGGCTGCACCTGCCGTGACCAAAGCGTACACACCTGGAACGATGCAAGGGAACTGACTCTCAACCGGGCAGGATTCGAACAAAAAGAGATCTGGGTACATAAGGTGAAGATACTGGAAGGAAAGACCAACCATGTGACCAATAATGCCACCGATAACCATAGTTGGTACGTAAACACCAGCGGGAACCTTCGTACCGAATGTAACGACGGTCAGGAATGTCTTGATTGCAAGCGCAATACCTAGCTCCGCAACCGTGTTTGGAATGTCTTCTACCTTGGGGCATAAACCCCAGTCGGCACTCGGGTTGCGTGAACAAGGTTTCGCAAGCTCGAACAGCAACTCAGTGACTGGTAACTTTGTGTAGGGGTTCCAATAACAGATTATGCCAGTAATCAAGGCAACGATAAAAACTTCGAATGCAGGATGCCTCTTGACCAACTTTATCCTTCTAAATGTGGTAGCCCAGAACCTACTAGCCTTGATGAAAAAGGCGCCAAAAAGTCCACCAACAACGCCCAGGAGAGTGAAGGCAATAATCTCGAATCCATGCCAACGAGTCTCGTAGCGGACCTCGAACATAACAATCTTAGAAGTCCCATAAGGATCCAGGAACTTTAGGGACATCGCGGCGATGATACAGCAGAAGAAGGTTCTGAAAAGCGTCTTGGGAGGAAAGTAATAGCTCACCTCCTCCAAGCTGAACAATACTCCACCGATTGGAGCACCGAAAGCGACAGCCACGCCGGCCGCAGCACTTGCACTTAACACCTCACGGCGCTTTGCATCGTTGTAATTGTATTTCGGAAATAATCTGCAGCAGACGTTTCCTATGCAAGTGGCAATATGAACATATGGCCCTTCCTTCCCGAGACACATTCCGGACGCGACACTCAGAATTAAACCGATGGTCTTCATGAAGAGTGTCTTAACACCAAGATAACCGTGCATGACAAACCCCGAAAGAATAACCTTGACTTCAGCTACACCACTACCACTAGCAGTGTAGTATTGTTTCAGTTTTGGAATCTCTCCTTTTTTGACTTCGATACTTGGTCGGCTTGCTGCTAAGTCCTCGTCTAACGCTGAGATCTGGATTGAGGATGGCAAGTCCGTTCGGGTAGCCATAGTGATTGCCGAGGAAGCCATTGCGAATAGCAAAGTGAAGCATATGAATACCATATAGTCGTTTACCCTTCCAGCGAAACTCTCAGAATCTCCTTCTGCTCCCCATTTATGCCAGGAGCTGCAATACTCTTCGGAAACGTCGTTTAAACAGCATTTTCTCTTGCTAAAATACCATCCGTTTCCACAGTAGCCGTCTTTGATGTCGTATAGGACGCCTTCGGAAACATCGACGAAAAAGGCCATTCCAGCTGCAAGAACGCCAACAATCGCTGCCAACAACCAACCCTGTGATGCATCGTATAACAGGGCTAGTCTCCCTCGAATATCTTTCCTGGCCCTAAGAGCCTTCATTCGGAACGCTTCTTTCACCGCATCGTTCACCCAATCAGTAGAAGTAAACTACAACACTAGAGTAAGCAAACATCCTATCCAAAGTTTAAATCCAGGGTCTAGGCTCATACTTGATCATACCACTGCTTGTGATATGCCTGATCCGACGCGATGTATCGATCCGAACTCCCATCTTCGAGTTGGGTTAACGCTCTATTTAGCCTCTGCACAAATGATGTCGTCCTGTTGCTCCTAATTAAACTCGGTGACAAAGTAGATTGATGTCTAGATAATCTTGGGTAGGTTGATGTCGTTCTCGGGGTAACAGGTGCTGTTCTATAAGAGCGACCTGTGTATTCCGTACTCCCTAGCAGGGATGTAGATTCGTCTAGATCCGAGGCACGTATACGTAATGGGGGTCTACTTCGTTTTGGTGAATCGTCCTCATTGTCTGCAATCTGAATTCTGGAAGACCGGATAGATCGAGCGTCCGACGCCATTTTCGGCCGAATTATGTAAACAGCCACAGCAAAAAGGCTGTTTAGGTGAAAGAGTAGATGCCCCAGAAGTCAACGACGATACTAATAGAGAGAAATCAGCAAGCTAAAACCTAACTTACTCACGAAACCAAGAAACAAAGAAGGGAAAGACAGAAACTAACCTTCAGGTGACAAAACAATAAAAGAAAACCCCCAACACTATGTAAGCAAAATAATAAAGGAGTGTCAAGATATCAAGACAAGTTAGAAACACTGAATTGTCATATGCTCCCTCATCCTTGAATGTGGACCAGCAGTGTTAGTCTGTCTTTGCAGGTCCGAAATGGTACGGATCTTGTGATGTTGTCCGACTTGGCGGGCGTGTTTGTGCCGAGCGCGAAGGGACCTGCTGCCCGAGAAGCTGAATAAACAACAAAAGAAACCAGATGGAACTAGAATGCAAGGAGAGACGTTAAAATTGCGAATCTTCATTAGTGCTAATTGTGCATCGATGCACGCTTCCCAAAAAAAAAAAAAAAAA
>LDUD01000052.1:500529-545441 GCA_012184295.1 Dactylella cylindrospora
TCAACATCTTCTGTATCCAAGAAAAACCGAAGGATGGACAACGGATCTATTCCCTTTTGGCCGCTCCTTAGCAATTAACTCTCGTGCGTCTTTGCTCTGTTGATCAAGGATCGATTTGAGGGTTGGCTGTTTGACTGTCTGAACGTGACATATTTGACATCATGCCGCAGCAGCAAACACTTGTACCCAACTTTGCACTAGAGTAGTATCGTAACACTGCAGTGAAAAGGAATAGAGATGCAGGGCAAAGCATGGGGGTAGAAACCCGATTGCTGTCACGGAGAAAGGGGGAAAAGGGTGTGCGTGCTTACCAGTACGACGTTTGTTCCACCGACAATGCTTCTTCAAAGTCGAGAAACGCGACCAGAAGGCTGAATATAAATCCCAAAAAGATGGGACGAAAAAGGCCCTTCGGTGTCGAGCAAAAAAATAATCTCGCAAAATAGTAGTTTTTATGGGGCTGGCGAGAACATGTCAAGGGTGAGAGGATCGTGGGATATATAAGACCGGCCATACCACCACCAGCAGCAATCAGATGGCGTGAACCACGAGACCCACCCAAACGTGGGGCAGTGTTGCTACCCAGCGACCGGCCTGAAATCTAAGAAAGGTATTCCGACAACGGTAAGTCCGCCCGCTGCAAGTCTCGCACTCGCATCTTCCACTTATTGGACGCCAATTTTTATCTTGGTGGTGGGGAGATGGCTTTATTTGGCGACCGAAGACTCTTATCAATTCTGGGCTGAACGTGAACAACTGAGAATTCCGACGGAGCAAGCCATCATGCATCGGTGCTCCAGCTGAGATTGAAACTCGTCTGTCGAACCTTTCGAATTCAGAGTCTTTGAAGCCGCCAGATTTACCCGTAGCCAATGTAGGGAAGTTAGGGAAGTTAAGGTTGACCCGATGCAGGGTCCAACCACCACCACCACCAAACCGGTTTTAAAACCCCGCGACGGTCATTATGAGATATCCTAGCTGAAGATCTTGAAATAATAGACCTGGAGAGTTGCGTCAAGTGAGACTAAGCTTACTCGAGTTGTTTTACCTAGTAGCGAAATCGAAATGCGACATGAATACGTGATGATACCTTCTCTACAATTCAGTGACCACTAAGGAATATTAGATCACGATATGAGAATGCTAGTCCTGTGTAACAGAAATGTATTTTTTCATCTCGAAGCGTATCGATATCGTATCCCCGCTGCAATCGGCTATTCTTCGAACTAGAAATGTTCCATCCACAAGACCTGCACTCATTCAATCCAATTCAATTCCGCCAGTTGTATTTTAGTCAACTCTTTTCTCGGCACCATGACCACCGAGCTAGAGGGTCCTATACCTTAGATAAAATCCATATAAAAGCTTTGCCAGCGGATCCGGAATCATTCTACTTTGAGCAACTGACTTTACATTCGGAACTAAAACCCTTTCACTCGACATTCCACTTAAATTAACAATGGGCACAATAGAGTCAGGTCCGAAACTCCCAAAGGGCTGGCCTTCATTGATACTATTTGGAGAGTATGCTCCACCTTCGACCCCAGATTTGCAGTCAATAGCTCTATAGCTCTAACAAATCGTTCAAAACCTATAGTAGCATAACGGAACGTAAGATTTTGGTGCAATGGCCATTGCAGTTTCCAAATGATGCACTAAGAACCATCCTCATGACCTAGGCATCTGGCATCAAGATGGAGGCTATTCGTTTGGAGCAGCCGTCACCAATTTCTTCTCTCGCAGAATCCAAGTCCTTGAACGCGGTTTCTCGTAGGTTTAGCCAGCTAGCGTCTCTTTGAGGGTCTTGGGAAACTTGCTGACCCCAACTCTAAGCGGCTACAACACAGCCAACGCAAGAGCGATTATCGACGATGTTATTCCGCCTCCAGGGGATGCAATCGATTTAAAACTGGTGGTATATATTTGACCCTTCCCTATGTTGCATTCTATAGTGTGAGGTATTTTAGTGCGTAATAATAGTTCTAAACCTTAACGCCCTAGATATTCTTCTTCGGTGCGAACGATGCTTGCACCCCAGGAGACCACCAGCATGTTGACCTCGCGGACTACGAAGCGAACATCAGGGCTTTCGTGAACCATAAGAATCTAGTAGCTCATGGTGCCAAAGCTATAATTGTTGCTCCTCCCCCATATGATGAGCATAAAGCGAGAGAATCCAGGAAGCGAAACGCTGCAACCACGAAAAAGTACGCAGAGGCTGCTGCTGAGATTGCGGCGGAGACGAAAACCCCCCTCGTGGATCTCTGGAACATCTATATGAGTTATGCTGGGTGGAAGGTTGGGGAACCCCTTCTTGGCGATATCAATGTCCCAAAGTCTGACAAGTTGGACGAGTTGCTAAGTGACGGTAAGCAGCGCAACCTACTTTACTCCACTATCAGATGGGCCAAGCTAATATCACTGAAATAACCGTAGGGTTACACTTTAACCCAAAGGCATACCAGTTGTACCTGGACGCCCTTATACAACTATTAAAAGACAAGCTCCCAGAGATCTACGATGCTGACCGAATCTTCCCTAACTATGATACGGCACCCCGGTATGCAGAATAAAAATATCATTTTCTATTGACTTCTAGACTCAAGACGGACCCCTATAAAAAAGTAGCTAGTGCACAACAACATCAAATAGAAATAGATATAGAAAGCCCGATAATTTCCCAACATCATGCACTAAAATAGTAATTCAAACTATTCAGGAGAGCTTAGCACTCATAGAAATATAGTCCTTGCTAGAATCCCACGAAATGGATATACTCTCTGGCTGCTTGTTATTGTATAACCTTGGCCTTGCGGCTAATATCCTTGCGATTATAGCCATAGGTTGAGTCCCCAAGCAGGTTAGGTACGCCTCACGCTCGTCTACAGAACCTCCTTCCCTTCTAAAAGTGTAAATCGTCCCATCTGCCTTGAGCCCCTTCTCGCTCAGCAATTCTGGGATAATTCTCTTAGCCTCAGCATTCTGGACATTGCTGAGCTGAAAGTATTTCAAGTTTCCAATCGTACTTGCGTCGTTCCGGCACGCTTTAACCCATCCTCCGTGGATGGCTTCCGATGCCTCCAATTTCTTGCCATCAGGGGTATTATCGTCACCTTTGTTTGCCGTTTTAATAACAATAACGCCATCTTCGGTGGATACCTGACCTTTATAAGGTGCAGAAGACACACCACCGGCTCCAGAGCTACGAATTTCCATGTCATTATAACTATTCAGCCTCACAGGATCGGAACCCGATTTGGGGATCATGCCCACGAGAACATGGTCTGGTTCCGCTACTCGGCGAGTGATCGAGACGGTATACCCGCTAGAATCCATTTTCTGCAAAGCGGGAGGGTCTGGAGCATTCCTCGCGATACTCTCCCGGAGGCGGCCCTCGAGGACTCGCCCCGCGGCGGCAACCTGTCTCTTAGATTTCCCGCGATCAACGAATGCGGTGTCGCGGGAACCTCGCGACGAGGATGCACCGTACGGATTAGGGAGTCGCAAATCCGTTTCGTAAGATGAAAGCTGTCCATAACTTCTACCTGAATCACCGCCGCTGCGTCCAGAGCCAGAGCTACCTCCAGAGCCAGAGCTGCCAGAAGTACCGGGTCTATGGACATCGAAATCGTCCCACGGGTTAAAGCCTCCTCTAAATCCGCCGGAAGCACGAGGTATAAGGAAAAAAGAATTGGATTTTTTATTTAGCTTAGCATCTTTGATATGGGGTAGCACCCGAGCTTGGAGCTGGGGGAAGCATAGCACCCCGGTGAATATGAGGAATAAGAGATTCATTTTTCGTTAAAGATTAAGATATCCTGTCTAGTTTAGGAAGGTATGGAATCGAGGAGGATTTGATTGCGGCAGATTTGCGTACATTGGGTTAGTTGCGCTTCGCAGGAGGGACGAGGCCAAAATATATAGACCCTTCGATTTCGGCGAGTCAGTTGATGTTAATATTAGTATCACATATTATGCTTTAAACCGAGACACAAATGAGGCTATTCACTGTCCGTTCATATCGAGGCATTGGCTTTCGGTTCCATATACGAAACAACTGGCAACTGGTGGCCTCGTATGTGCCAGAGGGTTGTGATATAGAGCAAATCTAGGCAGTAATTTAACTAACTTTCAACATGGCTTAGAATTCACCCGGAAATCTAAGCACTCATACGAGAGTATGGGTGTTGGAATGTTTGTAAAGAGGCTTGGATCCGGGTCTATGGAAGATATTAGTTGGATCTTCGTGCCTTCGATTTAGTCTCGAGGACCTTCCTTTGCCGTGGAAATTCAACAGGCAAGTGCGTTGTAGAATTTGCTAGCAAAGCATCTGTGAGCAATGTGCAATGTTATGAGCCAAATAGTTTACTAGGTCAATTTGAAGTCGATGGGCCTAAATTTCAAGAATGCTACCGCGCAAATAGTAAATCCGCTCTAGATACACTGAATATAGAAATCCGATTCTATGGCTCTCTGAAACACGATATCCCAGAAACTCTATCCTTTAGATTCAAGACGATCCTTTGTAACGTTATAATGTGGTTATTGTGTATCAATGTCAACGTCAAATATTTAAATAGAAAACATGTACGAAATTTCAATTGTCTCTCCACGCCGTACGATATATACCGTAATATCAATTCGAACCACCGCGATCAGGAAAGCTTAAAACTCATAGCAAGATTCTGAGTATCAACATTCCATGAAACGGACACGCTCTCCGGTCGCTTAAAATGATACAGCCATGACCTGGCAGTCAACATTTCCGCAATTATACTCCCAGGTTGGCTCCCTAAACAGGCCAAGTACATTTTTTGTTCCGATTCCGAACCGCCTCTCCTGAATGTATAAATCGTTCCGTCCATCTTGAGTCTTCGGTCACCTAACATGCTCGGTATAACCGTCCTCGCTTCAACATTCGGGGTATTGCTTACTTGAAAGTGCTTCAAATCTTTAATCCGATTAAGATCATAGGCACAATCCTTAACCCATACTCCGTTTAATGCCTCGTGTTCTTTTAAAGGCTGGATCTTGACCTCGGTACCGTCACGAAGTGTAATCGTGGGAGGGGTATAGTCAAGACTTTTATCAGCCGTCTTGACAATCAAAACGCCTTCCTCAGCGGATACTTGACCCTTATAAGGCGCGGGCGTACCAACCGGCCCCGTGGTCCTGACCTCCATATCGCGGTATCTACCGAAATTCGGAGGGAGGCCGTCGAGTTGCGTGATTATTTTAGCGAGAACGTCATCTTGCGACTCTAGTTGCCGGGAAATCGTGAGGGTAAACTTGCGATGTGGATCGGTGAGGCTTTCTACATCGCTAGAGTCACCCGTAGGTTTAGTAGATCTCGCGTTGAGTTCCGCCTCTAGTTTTTCTCCTTTGGCGATAAGTCTCTCCTTGTCCGTCCCGCTGCTCCCGCCGGCGTTAACCCTGGCGCGCGGCGAGGTTGGACCGGATGCGCCGGGGGATAGAAGGTTGGTATTATACGTTGGATAGCGCGGATTACCCGAAGTGATTAGATCATCATTACCACGGTTTCGAGAACCCGACCTATTCCTGGAGCGGGAACCGCCAGCGATAGTGGGCCTGTCGAAATCGTCGAGGCCGCTGATCTTTTTAAATCCACCCCCGGATGCCCGGCGTAGAAGGATGTGAGAATGGGATCCCTTGTTTAGGCTGGCATGCCCTATATGGGGTAATGCCAACGCTTGGAACTGAGGAAGGAATAATATTCCGGCAGTGAGGAAAGTAATAAGATTCATGTCTGACTAATGATGAAGGTATGGTGTCTGGGGTAATATGGTGCCAAATGGGATTGGTTTCTTAGGTTGTAGTAGCTTTGTATACGTGTATGCATTAAGGATTCCCCCTTCTAATGTGAGTTTGTCCTGTAGAAGGGACGAGAGCTGAAATATATAGGCATATTGACATCGACTAGTTACGATGTCGATTTTAATATTAGCTTCCCATAATATGCCTCAAACCGTAACTCATGATATGCAAAACCAGGGTATCCGCTAACAGTTCACTTTGAGTAATTCGACCGGGACACGAAACAACTGGTTGCGTTGCATTTGTTAGAAAGCCGTGCTTAAGCAGATATAATCTGCTAGTATACAGAGGCTTAGTGAAAAAGACGATACGCTGTAAAGCGATACTACGGTATAAATATAGCGTAATAACTGCAGGAAAGAACCCTGGAATATAGATATATACCATTGATTTACTAAATTAATAGGTTACTAACAAGTTGTCGACAGTAGCTGCAGTTCAAATGTTGTGATATAGGGAGGACGGAGGCAGTGGTTTAGTCGGCTTTCAACATGGGTTAGAATAGATATCAAGAGCCTAAGCTCTTATATACTTAAGTAGCTTATATGAAATTATAGATGTTAGATTGTTTATGAAGAGGCTTGGAGACGACTAGTACAAGTTGGATCAGATCTTTTGTGCTCTCAATAACGAACAAAATGCAACAGGCAAGTGCGTTGTATATTTGCTAGTAAAAAATTTAACACTAATGGTATGTCGTGAGTGAAATAGTTTACCAAGTTAGATTAATTTGGCTTTAGAATACCTGCAAAAATCTATTTTAGGCAAAGGAAGTATAGAAATCAGATTCTATGATTCTCTGGAACAAGATCCCGCCGGAGTTTCGATTTATCCTCGAACCCTTTCCCTCGTAATCCAACTCGCAGCCGCCTTTAGGACAAATTTGAAATCCATCAACATGTTATCACTATCTATAGATATCTTTACCATTAGAAAGGGTAATAGCAACTTCTCCCTGGCTATCAAGTAGATGAGGTCTCGTTGCAAATATCCTCCTAGCCAAAGCGCCGTGCTGGGTCCCCAAAATTGGGTAGTATGCCTACCCATTCTGCCTAAAACTAGGAGTAGAAGAGCCACTAGGCTTTGAAATAATAACAAGTTGGCCGTCTGTGGGCCGTTCACTTGTATCGAAAACCTCCTTTACCGTTTCCTCCGTCTCAGAGTTCTTAATTTTAGTATACGATCCATCCTGTCTATTTCAAGCCTGCTAGTCTTATAGCTGTTCATAATTACGCCTGTTACGGCTTCTGTCAGCTTCGGGGGTTGCTGTCACCTGTCTGCTTTTTGTCTGAACTTCTTCTATGCAGATGAGATGATTAATAACCCATCTTTTAATTGATATTTGCCCGTTATATGGTGCATTAAAATGTTCGCCCTTACCTGACATCTGCTGTCGTGCTTATAAGTTTGGAACCTAGATAAGAGCTTCTTTGCTGGTGACCTTCGAGTGCCTCAAAAGCACAGTCTAACAGATGGACTTGGGGAATCTGGCTTGGGTTTATTGGTAAACTTATCTTTGGACAAGATTCTAAGGTAATCGTTGGTGCTGAGCTGCGGCCACCCAAGTCCCTCTTCAAGTTCGAGAGCGCGAGCCTGGGCATAAGGAAGTTTGAATCCCAAAAATTTCCCATTTTGAACGAGTTCCTGTAACGACTGGCTTCGCTTGTATCTATCGGGGGCCCGACTGTCAGCCGTCTGCTACCCAGCCTGTTTGGGCGATTAGATTAGCCGGGTCTGGCGGAGCGATCAAGGAACTCAGGTCTTCCGCCCCTTGAATTGATAGCTCCAATGAGATGAGCGTTTCCTGAGGGTCAAGTAGGAGTGTAAATTGTGTTACCTAGCCATATAATAGAAGTTTTGTGTATACTCCTAAATACTCGAGGGGAGACAGCATTGCAAATTTGGTTTTTGGCGTGTAAGTGGCGCTCAAGGCCTTCAGGGATTTGTATTATCACTGCCTAGCATGTCGATAACGAGTAGAATATTAAAATAAGTACCATACACAGCGGATATGCCACTAGAGATTTAGAGATTAATCTGAGTGTTCTTCCTTAGGCCTACACGTGTGCAGGACGTTTCCCTGGTTAGCTAGAGTCAGGAGACGAGCCCAACAGAATAGAATATCCTCGACATCTGCATTATTTATAAATTTATGTTGCTATTCTGAACAGTTCACCGAAAATTCCCAACTTTTAGTATTTATAAGCTGAAGCAGTAGATAGCTGAGTATTATTTATATATACCTCCCAAACTTGCGTTCGGTGACATATTTCCATTCCCTCATGAGCGATACTTTGGCATGGGAGAAAAACACTAAAAGAAAGATCAAAGATATAAATATTCTGTACACGACTCGCCAACCTAGAACCCACATAGGATACAGGCTCCCCCGCTATAACTAGGCCAGGGCTAACTTGAAATTATAGGTCCGAATTCTAAAATAAAAAAGGATATCGTTCTTGTGGCTTTCATTGCAGTCATCCAGGTTCAGAGTGTTCAGCATGCGCATGGATTGTAAGACAAATAATTACTTTTGATTATCGTCTTATCTCCGGAGTAGATGGTCAGGAAGATACATGGCCGATATCTGAGGAGGGTCTGCAATGCTTCGGCGTCAAAGATGTGAGTGCAATTAATTTTCCTAAGGTCTAGATGTATCTGTTTATAAACGCATGCAAGTATGAATGTATAAACTAGAGACTTCAAGACGGGGGCAGGTGTTTGCTCAAGTGTTACGTATAAAATCTGCCTAGACGTCGCACAGGTTAAGCGGCCAGAGTGAGCTCTTCTGCAGGTGGCTGGCAATGAACTAGACGTCTCGTCAACCTTTATCTTGTTCCAAATCACTTCTGTTATAACATGCCCTTTTACTTCCCATTCTTGAGATCAGGCTGGAATATATAAATCTTGGTGTTGTGTTGAAATAAAACCGGCTTAGCCCAAACTGGGTTCTTCCGATGTGACCTGACCTGACCTGACCTGATACACTCGCAGGCTGTTCCCTCCTCCTTATGCAATGCTATACATAATACCGTACAGCGGCAGGATGCAATACAATCTCATCCAAACAGATTCTGTGGCTTTGTATTGGCTGCCAGGCACTGGATGTGACCTGCATTTGAGGGCAACCCTCATACTCAAGAAATAAATCGTCCACTAAGACGTTTAAAAAAAAAAAAAAAAAAAAAAAAAAAAAAAAAAAAAAAAAAAAAAAAAAAAAAAAAAAAAAAAAAAAAAAAAAAAAAAAAAAAAAAAAAAAAAAAAAAAAAAAAAAAAAAAAAAAAAAAAAAAAAAAAAAAAAAAAAAAAAAAAAAAAAAAAAAAAAAAAAAAAAAAAAAAAAAAAAAAAAAAAAAAAAAAAAAAAAAAAAAAAAAAAAAAAAAAAAAAAAAAAAAAAAAAAAAAAAAAAAAAAAAAAAAAAAAAAAAAAAAAAAAAAAAAAAAAAAAAAAAAAAAAAAAAAAAAAAAAAAAAAAAAAAAAAAAAAAAAAAAAAAAAAAAAAAAAAAAAAAAAAAAAAAAAAAAAAAAAAAAAAAAAAAAAAAAAAAAAAAAAAAAAAAAAAAAAAAAAAAAAAAAAAAAAAAAAAAAAAAAAAAAAAAAAAAAAAAAAAAAAAAAAAAAAAAAAAAAAAAAAAAAAAAAAAAAAAAAAAAAAAAAAAAAAAAAAAAAAAAAAAAAAAAAAAAAAAAAAAAAAAAAAAAAAAAAAAAAAAAAAAAAAAAAAAAAAAAAAAAGAGTTAAGGTAAAGGAAATAATTTGGGGTGCTTGTCAAATAAAAACAAGAGAAAGCCGACATCTTTCCTTTCGCCTGCTAGCAATAACAAGGTTAGAGAGGGCAGAAAAAACAGCAAGAGAGGTGCCTGCCCCCATCAATCAATCAATCAATCAAACATATTTTCTCTTCCCAGAAACAAAAACCACCTCTTCACACTCCTACCGTTTCGCCCTGGATATTCCCATACCTGCCCAGGTCCTCCGTTATTTAGCAGAAGGTGCCAGATGCTTCCTGATGCTTCCTGCAGGCTATTAGCATTGGTCCTGGACTCTAAAACCCAACTTTTTCTCAAACTTTTCATTCCAAGATACCAGCTGGACCACAGCTATCTCCCTTTTCCTCCCACTCCTCTTCCCCCCTGCTAGCACAGTGAAGAATATTTCCTGCAAAGATCCACCACTGTTCACGACACAAGTGGCATTGAGAACTCCCACGAAACCTCCCTACCTCCCTGCTCACTCAGAGTATATCCAACCAGAATAATTGCTTTCGGGAAGACAGTTTCATCTACATCACTACCGATTTTCTCCCTTTGACCTATAAGATTATTAGAACGAGCGCACCTCTCATCCCCATACGATCCAGATGCTCCCTTGTAACGACTGACCGTGCGATTATTGTACTTTTGTCTCCTCTTCGCGGGATCAACCCGCCAAACATACACCTGTCAAGTTCGACAAGCCACGACGGAGATTTAGACGACTAGAGGATTACCTTCGATTTACCTGATTTGCTTCCTGTGGACCTTTGTGATACTTTTTTTTGCCTGCTTCTGGGCGGCCTTATCGTCAAGGAGGCCTCCAAATCCACTGCATCCCGATATAACTCTCCCTCGACACCGATATAGAAACACATCGATACTCACCGAGCATTCCTATCAACTTGGGTGTACATTCGTGAAGTTTTGCGTGTAATATCGAAGACTTAGTTCAACATCACTGAGATAGTACCGCAGAAGAGCAAGGAAAGCATACCTCTCACTCCGCGTGGGAGTTTCTTCTCCGTGTTGTGAGGGATTCGGCGATCCCCTCAAATGAGAGTCCTTTGATCTCGCTTTTGCAGAGATGCTGGGAATGGCGCAGTTTGGAGTCGATGATTTCTGGAAACTTCAGCATGAAGTTAAAGAGTTAAAAACTTCTCAAGACGCCATCATGAAACGATTGCAGCGTATCGAACGCCGAGATGAGGAGGCTACTAGGATAAAGTCATTATGGAAGAGCCCACACCTGTTTCCGATGCTGAGTTCGTCCAGCAGCGTAGCAAACCAGGCTCAGACTAATGGTGAGCATTCGATCCGCTAGTTCGACCGAAGGAATCCAGAAAGCAGGTCTGATTCTAACAGTTATCGTGTAGGCATGACCTCTAGTTACCACCAAAGCTCGCGTTCAGAAACTACAAACCTGCATTTCGAAGACCTCGATCCCCAGCCATATGCTGATCTGGAGGGAGAATTACCAAGACGTGGAGCGTCCCGGGCGAATAGCGTTAGATTCGACGATGCGATTCAAAACCACTGGTTCCATGACCCTCATGATTCCGTCGACGAGAGTTATTTCCCTCCATCTCGAAGCATCAGCCAGCTCGGCGGACACATGCTGAGTGAGCGATCCGCTTCTAGCAAGTCTGATGGGCGACACAATTCCTTGAACTCTCATAGCGTGGGGTTCGACAACCAATCGTTTTTCGATGCCGACTTGGGAGTCCCTCTTGTCAACAACGCCTCCCACAACAGCAGCGTCATTTCAAAGCCACCCAAAATCGAATGGGCCACCAACGCTCAAATATCATGCCGTCTAAACCCATATGCGGAGGAATCCTTTACCGCCTACCTCAGCAGCGCATCCGTAGACTCTGTGATTGATTTCGACATTGTGTCTAAGCTTAATCTTCGAGATAGCCTACGGCATCGTGACAACGGGAAGATTCAAATTCAACTCGGCCTATATTTCTTCGAAAGTGATATTCTCAGCTCGACCCAGGCAGACAATAGCATGTCCAAGGTTACCGTGGAGTTCACCGTTCTTGTCAGTGAAAAGGATGGAATCTGCCCCTGCAGCATCGTCATGGGTAACGATATTCTGATGTCTCGACAAGCAGAGATCTCCTTCCGTCGACAGCAGTTAGAGATCCAACTCGATGATGGGACTCGTGCAGCCATTCGTTTTGCCGGGGCACCACTGGCCGTTACACACCCGATCCTCGAGAAGCCAGTGAATAGTATTGCACCAATTAGTGCTGCACCTGTCAACGCGATTGAGCGTCCCTATACCACTCAATCCATTGGTCGTAAGGATTCCAGGTTTACCCGAACCTTTCAAGAGAAGGCAGGCTCTTCACATGGGACCCCAATGGGTGGTAACGACTTTGAATTCGCTAGCAGCCAACTGAAACCACCATTTGATCCCCCTCAACCTCCCAAGCCTGTCCCCGAAGTGACTCCAGAGGTTCAGGACGAACCTATGGGTCAAGGTAGCAGCGCAATTCTGAACTCGGTAGAGGATACCCAGAGCCCGAAGGCACCAAGTGCAGATCTCATTGGAGCTGTGAACCCCCAGCCGGTCAAGACCATACCTACAAGCCCTTGGTCCTTGTCTTCAAATGCCGCTCTTTCCCAAGAGGGTGGTCTCCAGGAACCAAAGAGCCCTCTTCCAAAGTTGGATAGCACAGTCGACTCGACCCCACGCCCACCTCAAGAACTGACTCCAACAGACAGCGAGCCACCCAAATCCGACGCTAGTGCTGCGAAATCAGAGGATGCTTCAAAGAATGCAGAACAGCCTCGTAAGCGGCCTGGGATGAAGATCCTCCGACCATCGAGGCTCAATGCTACTAATAACGGTTCTTCCCAACGTACCCCTTCGTCTACAATTTGGAACGTCCCCAAAAGTGCTATCGAACCAATCTCCATTAGCCGTGAACTCGGTAACGATAACAAGTTAGACTCGCCGCTTCAACCAATTCAACCGCAAACACCATCCGAGTCTAATCGACGAAAGTCTGATGCCACGTGGGGTTCCATCCGTACCCCAGGCATGAACGTCGTTAATGGAGGACAGAAGAAGTATTCAACTGTTAAGGAGACCGTCTCGAACCCAATTGGCGGGGCGTCTGCGTTCAGCTGGATGTCACCAAAACAGGGTTAGGTACCAGACCATCGCTCTTGGTGGAAGCTATTATCGTTTCAATCATTATGTTACCTTGTTGTACCGTTATAGCGACAAGCCCTTCGGACAGCATCAAAAGATGGTCAATATACCTTGGTTGAACTCATTAATTTAACCGATGCTTCGATTTGCTTTTTCTTTCTGGACGCTTTTTTTTACACTTTCCCCAGATATCCTTGAAAGCTGGTATGAATTTTTATCCAACGGGTTACTTAATTACCCACCAGTTTTACTCGGCGATCACTCGACCACTATGGACCGAGGTACAAAAGCAGAGTTTTATTATATCATTGCTGCAAAGTGATTGTAATTTACCACAATAACCCCTCAAGAAGGAGAACCCTTGATGGCGTTTAGTTGATGACCCGGCCTTACTTAGAGCCTGTTATCATATTGTGCTTTTGCTTTTCTCTTTCTCTATACTCCGTTGTCTGCTAAGAATACACCCTTCCCCTTACCCCTCCTGTTTTATGATCCCCGTCACCCTTAGCTTTTGTTTTTTTTTAAAGTGGACAAAAAGAGCCATCGTGTAGAAACTCTCGAGAAAGAGGACAAAAAAGATCCTTTATTATCGAAATCGAACGACCCTACCCAGCTATCACAAGATGGTTGATGCTGGAAGGGGATAAATATTATCACATTATAATTAAAAAGAAAACCATTTGCAAATATCTTGCTATATTTTGACTCTGTAGGCGTGAAGGTTAACCTTCCTTCCGGATAAGCAATAAACCGCCAGATATCGCCTAGTTGTATGGCGTGCTTTTTAGAAGATCTTGGTGCAATCTGAACCTGTAGGGATACATCGAGGGATGGAAAGAAAAAGCAAGTAAGATAATCTACACTCTTTTTTTAAAACAAAAAAGGGGGGGAAGGTGCAATCGACATTCGCGATTGCTGTAAGCAAATGTGTGTGTTTTATATCTTACTGATGCCGCCAGACTCTTCACTAGATGAGCCGACTAGAGCTTCGAGGCTTGCTTTTGTGGCTGTGGGACGGATGATGGTGGTATGTTAGCTTTGTGGATTGAGGGGATTCTGGGAGGAGAAGGGAGCATACCTTGCTTAGATTCTTTAACCAAGGTGGAAATTTGTTTAAATCTGTAGTAGGGTTAGCGAATGGGGCAAACTCGATTCACGGATCGGAGGGTGAAAATTGATGGATGTACTCTTTGCGGGTGCTGTCTGTCATATACTCGAACAGCCAGCTTTCACCTAGATGGCTTTGGCATCAGTATCTAGACTCCCTAGAAGCCAGCCTGGGGGAGGTTGAGAGAAGGTGAAAACATACTGGTGGTAATAATCGCACCGGCCTGCTGCATCCTCGCTAACGCGGTTGGTATTTCCTGCGGATTGCAGCTCGACACGCCATCTCTGATCAAATATACCTGTTCCCAAAGTATTCAGCATTCTCTCCACTCCCCTTCCACCCTCCAACCGACACCCTACATATCCCAAAGACAGAAAGAAGCAATAGTTACCTTATGCCCCAATTCCAACATATCCAACGTCGTCTGCAACACGCAAATATGACTTTCAATCCCCACGATTGCAATCGAACTCTTATCCTCCAGCTTGCTCACAATCTCCTCCACGCACATGCTGAATTTCGTCTTATCCGCCACCACGGCATTGGAGGGGATATTCAACTCGGGAACGGTATTCCCCAGGGCTTGTTTGTTCTGCGTAGTTACGTAGACTGGGATGGCTAGGATTTCGGCCGCGGAGAGGAGTTTGCGGGTTGTTGCCAGTACTGCGGGGAATTGGTGGATGGCTCCTCGGAAGCGGTCTTGGATGTCGCAGATGCTGTTCCGGGGAGGGGGAGTTGAGGTTAGGGTTTTGGTGGAGTGGAGGTAGGGGGGTTGGGAGGTAAGGGTGCTTACAAGAGCGCTGGGCGAGCTAGATTTCGAGGTCAGGCGGGTTAGATATTGCTGTGAATTATGGGAGTATGGGTATGGCGCCCAGGTGGGGAAGGGTCGTATACATACCAATTCGTCCAGTCGACATGTTGCGTTGTTGTTGGATTTTGAACAGCTGCGGTCCAAAGAGTTTCTGGTGGGATTGGTATCGGAAGATGGATCGGAAAGCTTGATATCGCATAAACCCAAAGTTTTAATCCGTGTATTCAACTATGTCTCCTTGTATAGAGAATATGACTGAAAGCTTAAACTGGTCGAACGCAGCTGTTCAGGTAATGTACAGTTAGAAGCTATGGATCGGAGACGGAAATGATTTAGTATGCTTGAACCAAAGAGCTATAGGTAAGTTTCGGGTCTGGGGAAGTTGATAATGTCTAGGATCTGTGGAGCTGCACATGCGGGCGTCGTTACGAAGCAGCTCCTTTTGTGCGCCACTAGCGGTCGATAATTGTCCCAGTGTTCAAATCTATTATCCCATATTTAGGTTATACAAATTGAAATAAATGTTGATATCAGTTTACTATGAAATTTGAGAACTAAGTTTACTTTACAATTGTTTTGTGTGATCGGATAGGAAGCAATGCTACGATAGGAGAGGATTTACATGCTTCGGTTTGCAGGAAGGAAAAGTCGCAAAAGGCAAAAAAAAAAAGTGGTATGAAAGGAAATGAGAACTCGCAAAGCGGTTGATCAGTAATCATGTAAAACTCGTATCCTAATATGCTGTGGGATGCTTTTTTCCCCTGGTGTGCGCGAGCGCCGTTGACATGCACTCATGGTATGCGTTTCGCAGAAATCATTTTTGCCGCCAAAATGAGACCCAGAGTTCTTACTTCAAGTGCAACAATTTTCGAGACTACTTAAAACCTCGATTGCCTCTGGTTGGCTCTATATATCGTCCATCCAACGTATCCACCAACTAGAACAACAATCCACAAGATCAACTTAATGAAGAACCATCCCCATCCACCACCTTCAGAGCCGCTCCTGTCGTCGTATGATGAGTAAGTTTCCTTGCCCTTCTTCTTGCCGCCCTTTTTGCCAGTCCCAGAGCTTGGAGTCGATGGACTGGTGTAGAGGTTTCGAGCAGAGATTGTGATGATGTCGTGGTTGTCGGAAAGTTCGCCAGTTTGAGCTGTGAAGCCGAGGTAGCCAACGGTTGGGAGGGTGACATTGGGGACGTGGAAGCAGGTGGTCCAAGTATCCGGTTGCTTATATTGGAGCTCGAGGGAGAGGAAGCGGTCCTGGAAATAAGTAATTTTGGCTCTGCTTGCCATGTTGGGGGCGCGAATTCCGCGGGCCTAAAATTATAGATCTATTAATAGCTATATCCAATACCTCCTTGGAATTGTGGAGCTTACGGAGCACCCAGCCAACTCTTGCTCTTTTCCATCGGTGTCGTGGTCATACTCGGTGTTTCCGTCTCCCAACATTGCCATGACGTAAGGGAAGATAACTCCAGGTCGATTGTTCTTGTAGGTATCAAAGAAGATACCGAGTCCTTCAAACTTGTTCACGGAGCCGAATACTGGACCGGCTGTCGCGCGGTCCTTGGTGACCCAGACGGCGAACCCATCTCCGTGGAGGTGGCCGTCACCATGTATGCGGAATTCAAACTCAATTTCCCAGTTTGTGGCGGTCAATGGAAGTCGAGACCAGAGCCAGCCGGTCTGATGTTGGCGGTCGGATGTTATCCGAATATATCTAGAAGAAGGGCATGATGGTGAGCCAATGCAACTTTCGCATGTCGGATACTTGAACCGGCGGGAAGACATACTGATCAGCTCTGACTGTGCGTCAAAAAATAATCTGTTAGCTGCTGCTGTATGGTCATGCGATACATTTCCGGATCTCTCGTGTTCGCTAAGGGAGCATACTAATTGTGGTTCCGCCATAATCGAACCATCTAGACTGTAAATCCGAATCTAGATAGGGCTGGTATAAGGAATGCGTTCTCAAAGGCACGGTCTTGTATCCTTCATGGTCGTCTGCTGTAGCAAACCCCGAAAACGCCAGGGAGCAGAATGTGGCGGCCGTGAACAGGCTGTGGCACAAACCCTTCAGCATTTTAGCTAGCGACGAGCAAAACCGGAGAGAGGAAAAATTGTTGCAGCTGCGCCTGTTCCGAGAGAAATTTACTCTTTGTACGGGCGCAACAGTACAATACTAAGGCAGGTGTAGCGATGGCCGATTGTAAGTGTTACCGAAGGATGGAAGAGTAAAGGGGGAAAAGAACGGAATTGAATGGAAGCTCGTGATGTTGATACCAAATATGTTGGTTTATTATTTTCTGGCAGGAAGGAAGGTCGACACGCCTGGCTGGCCTGTTCGTGCATACTCCACCACAACCTTTTTTGTCCACATTAACACTGTGGCAGCTTTCTTTCCTTCCGTTTCGGTTTCAATCCTCCAACAAACACCTTCAGCTTTTTTTGGGCTCCCCGGAGGTTGCGGTTTTGCTCCCGGAGTTGGTCTGGATGGCCTGTAGCCCCACTAGCGGTAGTTTAGAGGATGGTCTGTGCGTCCTCCCGTAGATATCCTGGGTCTGATCTTAATACCCGTGCTGGCCTCAAGCCAACTGGGGAGGGGACTTGTCACGAAGGATGCAATGAGAGGGGCGGCAGGAGGAAGGGAGGGCAGCATGTTCCTGCCCAGATTCCAGGCCAGCCAGGCAGGGCAGGCGGGCAGAGACCCACCCAAACCAGCCCAGCTGGTCAGCCCAAAGGGCAAATGACGATGAAGTGGAAGGCCCAATGGCATCACCCCAATTTCTTGTTTGCTTCCTTCTATCCATCTTCCTGCCATCTCTTTGTTCCTCCAAACAATAACCTTTCTCTTTCAATACCATTATAACCTACCAATCTCATTTATCAACATGTCTTCATAAATCCTCCATCTTTTCTTGCCAATATCAATCCATCAAATCCAATATCCCTCGAATCTGATCGCTTTCCAACACCCAACTTTCCAAGGACGGCCCTTACCTCCCGCCCGCCGTACGCGAGACTCCAGCCTCGTCGTCTGACCCTCTACCTATCTCTCCCAAACCTTAACCCCGTTAGCCGGAGAAAATCCTCCTTCTCTTCCCCTCATCTCTGAAAATACTCGCTCGGAGATTTTTTCAAAATCATTTTCTAACCTTTAAACCCTTTACCTTCAACTCTCCCCACATATCCTTCATGTACTAAGAAACTCATAATCACTCGAGTGAGGGCGGTGTTGAGTTCATAGGCGGAAAGAATGACGATGGAAGAACGAGACGCCAGGGGCTGGATCCTGACGGCATGTTCAGCATTAGCATGCTGTGCCGGTGCTTCAGTCATTTTCATCGATCTACTACCCTGGAAGCGTTTTAGTATCCAGTCAAATTCCACTTTTCTGGCTGCTTGTCTTTCCCTCAGCTTTTCGGTAGGCTGCATCGCGTCCCAATATCCCCGATATGTAGGCTGGCCAGCATAACTAACAGCTATTTGCATGACATAGGTCCTCTCTTTCAGCAGTGCTCGGCTGTTCGGAGAAGCTATAGCCTATCTCGAGCGAGGCTCTAGCGGAAATTCATACTACATCGTCACTGTCTCCTTCTCGGCTGGATTCCTAATCTGCTATTACCTCTTCAAGTTCCTACATCGTTTCATCCCTCATAGGACGGTAAACTGTGACGACGACAGCGAGGATGAAGACAAGCTAGATCGTGACACCGAATACGGTAGTGGCGGTAGTGGGGCCACCACCCTCGTTGGTGAAAGGTCTCCCATAACGGGAATACCGTCCAAGGGTACTAGTCCCCGAAACTTGGCCTTCTAGATAGCCTATTTGCTTACCTTTTTTGCTTTTGTAGTACCAGACGAAGAGACCGCTTTGCTTGGGAACGGAAACGGCCTGGAGCGGCGACCAACTTTCACGAAACGCCTTACTGAAACGGTTGGAAAAATTACTCGACGGTGCACGGAAGATGGGAGATGCTATGGGTTCATAACCTGCCCTTGCGAGGGAAAGTGCATGCACCAGAAAGGTGGCCCCGCGAAGCTACTGCATGCATGCCAACCAGGTCACTGTAAACGGCATACATCAAGTCATTCTCATGATCAACACAACGAGTGCATCGACGAGTGCGAAAGCAGCACAAATATAACTACACGGCCGCTGAGAGAGGTCCCAATACTTGAGGATGAGGACCACGATCACCACGACCATGAGCATGAACATGAAGAGTACCACCAACACCATCCTCACGGGCATGATGGCCATTCCCACGATGAGGGCAGCGATGGGTCACATAGACACTCGCATCATCATCATATCGCGAATAATGCATTTGTTGGGATTGGATTCCAGACTAGTCTAGCCATCGCTTTGGTATGTCGCTTCTTCCCTGTCCTCCCAAGCGGAAAAAAAAAAAAAAAATTCTAATTGAATAAACGATAGCATCGGTGTCCAGATGGATTCATTACATTTGTCACGAATCACGCTGATAAACAACTCGGCTTCACGATTTTCTTATCTTTATTCATTCATAGCGCTGTTGATGGGTTTACAATGTGTTTGCCACTATATCTCGCACTTCAGTCTGCTTGGAAAGCAGTTTTGATTACCTTTGTCATTGGTGGTTTGGCGCAACCTTTGGGTGGTTTGTTTGCATTTATATGGTTAAAAGTTGGGTCGGCTCCCAGCGAAACGGTTTACGGTATTATATTTAGCTTTACAGGTAAGCTTAGTCTCCAACAAAAGTGTACTATACATTTAGAAAGCTAACCTCTCTCTATAGCTGGTTTGATGTCGGTGGTTGCGGTCCAGCTCTTGAGGCAGATTCCCTCTGACCATAATCATCCCGATCTTCCATATATTTCTATGCTAGCGGGAATTGTCCTCATGTGCCTTTCGGTGGCGTTGACGAGTTCTTCATAGGTTGTACAGGTTTCTGTAAGACTAGGCTAGGCGGCATGATATACCAATACACGGCTCTTTCTCTTTGATGCTTGGTTGCGACACTATCTTTTTTTTTTTTTTTTGGTTGGAGAGTCCTTTACTTTGGAGGTTTAAGATAATTTGGGCATTGAAGTCACTAGAGGCTTAAATGGAATGGCAACGAGTTTTAGACGTTTTCTCCCGGGCTAGGGCCTTTGAGAATTATATGATTGTAAAGTTGGAATGTAGTAGCTAATAGTACCTGTATATGAGTAGCCCACCCGAAGTCTTATCCCCGGGGGCAGCATTGGTATTCTCGCTTGGCCAGCCAACAGCCCTGGGAGTTGTACCAGCTGAAGACCCTGAGAGGCTGGCCGGCCCAACCCCAAACTGGAAGTAATTGACAACCACAAAGATATTTTAAGCCTTCTGGACCCTTTGGATTCATGCGACTTTGGCACAGCTACTCCTTCTCCTTCTCTCCCCCACAGCAAGAAACAGCCAGAGATTCAGCCTCATCCCTTCCTTTCTTTCGTTCACTCGTTTGTTCATTTATTTCTTATCTACTTGTACTCATATTTAATTTTTATCTTGTTCTCCTTCTCTTCTATTCTTTCTTGCTTTGTTTTCAACCCTCGTTCGCAAGCACCTACACCGTAGCTTCCCCAGATTCCATGCTATCACCACTTCTTAAATAGAAAACACACAACAAACCGTCCAAACAAAAAACAAGAAAATAAAAAATGTCCTCAGAATCCGACCCAGACGACCTCTCCCCCTTCGCCAATCGCTCCCCCTTCTTCCCCCGCTTCCTCTACCCCTCCGAAGAATACGCCCTCGACGGCATCGCCCTCCGCGCCAATCTCCTCGGCCTAGCTACTGGTCTCTCCATCTCCCTCTCCATCCTCCTCTACCTCAACTCTAGCATCTTTCACCTCGCCCTCTTCCTCCTATTCCTCTCCATATTTCACTTTCTCGAATACTACGTCACGGCGAGGTACAACACACGCAGGGCCGACATTGGCGCTTTCTTGTTCACCAACGGAAGGGCATATACCGCTGCTCATACGATTGCTGCGGTGGAGTACCTTGTCGAGTTTTACTTTATTCCGGTAGTGAAGGCGCCGTCGGGGTATTTATTCTGGGCCGGGATAGTGGTAGTGGTGATTGGACAAACACTGAGGTCGTTGGCGATGGCTCATGCGGCGACGAATTTTAATCATCACATCGCTTACAGGAAGGAGATCGATCACAGGTTGGTCACGACGGGGGTTTATGCGTATTTTAGGCATCCGAGTTACTTAGGGTTTTGGATGTGGGGGTTGGGGACGCAGATGGTGATGGGGAATCCGGTTAGCTTTGTGGGGTATGCGCTGGTGCTGTGGAAGTTTTTTAGCAGGAGGATTGCAGGTACGTGTTTTCTCGATGGCTGTGGAAAGGAGTTGAATTGCAGTGGAGTTACGGAGGCTAATGCAGTGGATTGGTATAGTCGAGGAAGAGTATCTAGTCCGTTTCTTCGGGCAGCGGTATGTGGACTACCGGAATACAACGAGGACTTGGATACCGTTTATCCGTTAGGTTCCATCATGCATGATCGTAAACAGCATGTTCAAATGCCTTCTATATTATATATATATTATCGCCTACAGAAATATACACAAAAACAATATAAAACTGCTATGCAATCAAATGCTCGCTAAAAATTCTTATTCCTCCCATATACACCTTGTGTTATTGCGTAACATCATGCAGCGATCCCCAAAACAGCCTCCCTGCCGCCCTCGCTCCACCACGGTATCGCCAACTGCGACCTCCCTACATCCAACTCTCCACTGATCACATCCCAAAACCTTCCTCTCAATATCTCTCTGCTATCAACCTTGGTCGTTGCACCAACATACCCTGCCGCGACATCCAACCACCTGCCCAATATCGCCTCTTCCATAAACGGCAACGAGTCTAGCATCGCTAAGACGCACGCATCATGTTCAGTAAACAACTCTGGCTCTGGTCGAGCGGCTGGTGGCGACCCATCAAGCGTAGCCTCGGGCGGTCGATAAGCCTGCACAGGGGTAACGCTATCCGACCCATCGATTCTCGCACACAGCATTTCCAAGATCACATCCGGCAGATCTCTTTGAAGACCGCTCAATGCTGTTGGTGGAGAAGTATATTTCACCATGCTGCTAATCGCCAATCTGAATTGTCGGGTACTTAGGAAGCTTGGATATGCCGCAAAAACCGATTCAATATAGGACGGCAGGACTTTGTAGCTTGATTCGACAAGCTGCGGAGCACCAATCATTGCGAGCATTAGCGAGTGTGCGGACTCGAATGGTTCGCGAAGCGAGTCGGTGATTTCAGTCGTCAAGTATGGGGTTAGAGATGGTGAAACAATGGAAGTGCAGAACCTCGACGAGCAAGCGATGACGAGGTGTTCAAGAGTATTAAGGAAGAAGAGGTCACGGAGACGGTCTGTTGGATGAGGGGGAATAGCACCAACTATGACAGAGGTTAGATACGGCCTAATTTATTAGATTGATGGATGGCATACCTTGAATGGGAGCTAGCTGGGCGGCTAAGCTTTCTGCCTGGCCTGGGTTGGATATCACAATGTCCACGCAGGCGTGGTAGACAAAGTTATAAGTACCGAATGCAGCAGGATTGGTGCGATGCGTAATGAAATATAAATCTCGCATTATACACAATATCTGTCCAGCAAATGTATGGATTTCTGTATTTCAAGATATCGGTTAGCAGGTATTTTCAGAATATAATAGTCAATACATGTTGATGTATGCATACCATGATTCCTTCCAAAGCTATGGGTTTGCAGGAGCATCCTCACAATGCTTTCGAGAACAACTACCGCACTGAATAGCGATGACTTTAAGATTTGCCATAACTGAGCAGAATTTGTTTGAGTAGGATCATTCGAGATTGGTGCATCGCCCTCGATTGTCGAAAGTTTTGTTTCCCGCCAGATGGACACCAAACTACGAGAGTAAGTAGCGAGAACACTCAATGCTCCATTGACAGTTTCATAATGGGCAGATGATGCCATTGAAGTGCTTGCTAGCCTTGCCAGAGTGCCCATGTTCATTATAAACGGTCGACCAAGAAATTCTTTCAAACTGAATGACGGAATGACAGTAAGCCTATCAAGTTTCCCGTCAACCGGAACAGTTCGGTCAATTTGTCGGAGAAAGTCGCCGGTTTGGTAACCATCCATCGAAAGAAACATAGCCGGGAGAATAGCACCAGTCAATGCCTATAAATCAACACGTTTAGTATTCAGAACCTTCGACTCCAACCGGAATAAGCAGACCTACAGGAAAGTTTATAAGATACTTCGAGTCCTCACTAAGCACCCTAAAAGTATTCGATATCGCCAACACGCACGCATGACTTTCAATCCCGCTCGTCAAGAACTCAAAATGGAAGTTTACAACTTCAATAACATGCGCCTCGAGTTGCGTTCTCGTCGTATACGGCAACCTCGCATCGTTCGCTTCAAACGCGGTGAGAATCCCACCGGACGTGAGAGCATGCTTCCATCTTGGAACTCTTGCATCCGCACCGTTTACCACAGCTTCGATCCATTCGGTAAGGGATAGCGCGAGGTTGGATTCTCTGGCTCGTTCCTGGGCCGCGAGGCGAAAGATGTCAAAGACGGCTTGACAAATTGGAAGGAGGTCTGGTGCGTTCCAGAGAGCAGGAGCGGCGAGGACTTGGGTGGTTAGGAGGGAGACGTTGAGGGGGTTTGTGAGGCGGGAGAGTGTTAAGGCGGCATCGTTTATGAGAGAGCTAGAGACGATGTTTTGTTAGCTTGTTCAGCTATGTTTCTGAAGAAGTTGTTGTTTACGGACCGAACATTGGTGTTCCCGTCGGCAGGGGCTTGGAGGGTCTGCAATATAGAAGTAAGGAGTTGAGCACTGCCGTTCATTCTGGCTTTCTTGAATAATCTTGAAGTACCACCGACGACGTCCAGGCTATGTTGGTGATATGCTGTGATGGCGAGGTTGCTGGGCTCGGGAGATCATAGGTTGGCAACGCGAGTTACAGACGATAAAAGCTGCTGATTTCTGTTGGCACATGTGCCGGGCGCCATTTTAAACCGAACAAGCAAAAGCCCAGAAGTCAAGTCTAACTAGAGAATAACCAGCGTATAGAGAGCATCTGAAGGTTTCCGAGAGGACCTATTCTAAATATTTGGCAAGACTGGTCTCAGGTCCAGACGACACAAAGTGCAAATAAAAGCTAAGTATCGACTTACGTATTTGCTTATTTTCTCTAAGCATAAGTCCTGCATTCGCTTTTTTCATATTTACATCAAACACAATTTGAAGTGGCTCCCCTTTGATCCAGAAGCCAAATCCAACATGCGAAATATGGCTTTACCATATATATAAGGCTTATTCAGACAAGGGCTCTAAAAGCAAAAGGTTCAAATTTTATATTCTTTTACTCTAATATCTTCTCTATTATAAAAGCTTTAAAGGGTAAGTTAGCAATCGGCCTAACTATAAACCCAAACGAACAAGTTTACTAATATGTACACCAAATTTAAGTAACAGATTATTCTCCACACTATACACGTCTCTCTAATATTCGGCATTGGCCTTTCCGGACATTTTGACTTCGGGTAACTACAACCTTACAGGTAAAAAAAAGATTACTGATGCCATTTCCCTAGGGAACCAGGCTAATGTAGACCAGAGTTTCAGGTTGCACGGTTCTGCGGGCCGGCAACAGCATCGTCTCCCTCCAAACTTGTGTTGTGATCGCAGGCTGGCCCTTGCAGCGTTCGTTTCCAATCTTCTCCACCAAAATACCGAGTGGATCGGTATAAAGATCATTTTAAATGAATGAGGTCCCCACTGGATCTGTTGAAAGGGAAAAATGTGCGCAATTCGCCCCTGGTGACATGTACTGGATCTTAGAACCGGTATACGCAGTTCCCGAATGGGATCACTGCCTCCGTTGGAATATACCAGGATATGAATTGAGCATTTGGGAATTCTATGGCTTCAGGGAGCGGTTATGGATCTAGAAGGGACCGACAGTGCTAGAGGCCACGGAGAAATGATACAGAGAAAATACTTAAGAATGCCTTCTCCCCGTCTCTTGAAATTATAATGCATGTTATCTTTTCATCACTACGCTTCAATTCTTAATCTGATCGATAAACTAGACAACGATGAAGGCTAACACTTTGCAACTGGCTTCAGCCGTTGCCCTCGGGCTCAGCATTACGGCCGTCAATGCCCAAAGCGGAGCTTGGGGCCAATGCGGTGGTGTCACCTATACTGGACCGACTACTTGCGTCTCAGGATACGGCTGCAAGTACTTGAATGACGTGAGTATAACTTAGATGTCTTCACGAATAGACATCGGTTTCAAGGCAGAAGAGTAGTCCCTACAGGACTTAGACGTAGGATGGCACATTTTTCTTGAAATAGTGCTTACACGCTTTGATACTAGTACTACTGGCAATGCGTGCCCCTTGACCAGCTTGGAACCACTACTAGCCGAACGACGACCACAGCAAGCCGAACGACTACTACCTCGTCTCGAACCACCACAACTTCCTCTCGGACGACCACCACGTCCAGTCGAACTACTCTATCGACCACTACCAGCAGTCGAACCACCACAACGTCGAGCCGAACTACGACGACATCTTCTCGTACCACCACCACTTCGTCGAGGACCCCGACGCCTAGCCCAGGTGGCATTAAGTACTGGTTCAGTTTGTATGATTGCACTGATCCACTATGCCCCACACTGCAAGACGCATTGCTAACTCCAAACATAGTGGTGATTCTTACACTCAGACAGGATTCACTCCAACCGGAGAACAGCCCTCCCTTTCCAACCCAATGGGCAACCCACCATACCCCGGCTGGACCTCTGCTGGTGGTCCTAACTGGATCGATGTTGCTACTGTCAAGTACAACAAATCCCTCGTCTACACCTACAACCTTGCCTATGGTGGTGCTACCATTGACGCCACTCTCGTCCCGCCATACGCTGGCGACGTCCTCTCGTTGACTGACCAAACCAACCAATTCTTGACTTACTATGCCAGCAAGCCGGCCAGCGCTCCATGGTCTTCTACCAACACTCTCTTCTCCGTTTTCATCGGTATCAACGATATTGCCAACTCGTGGTGGAAGTCGGACTGGTTAACTTTTATTGATACCCTCATGACTGCCGAGTTTGCCCTCGTTGAGAAGATGTACAATGCTGGTGGACGCCAATTCTTGATCTCCAACATTCCAGCTATTGAGAAGACGCCAATGATGCTTAGAGATACCCAGGCTGCCAGAGATGGTCTCAAGGCTGCTCTTGATCTGTGGACTACCAAGTTGCAGACTTACATCACCAGCTTCCAGTCTTCTCACTCTGGCGTATGCTATTCCCTTACCAAGCTATTATTTGAGCTCTAGCTAACTAATTTACTCACAGACCACCTTCTGGTTCTACGATTCCTATACCGATTACATGACCGTCTTGAACAGCCCAGCCTCTTTCGGCATGAACCCAGATATCACTCTCTACGGATCTGATCCCACCTACGCTTGGTACAACGATTTCCACCCAGGTGTCATCATCCAAGACTACATGGGGAAGAGAGTTGCCGACAAGTTGGTCGGGTTCTGGTAAACAGTTCCTCGTTTCTATCTATACGGTTCTCCGGTAGCTTGGCCGCAGAACACCAAACTTCCAATTGTAAATATATAAGTGTGTACCGGTGGGTTGTGCAACATCCTTGGATTCTAGGAGCGAAGCTTGTAAATATTCTTGATATCCTGTTTATAACAATATGACTAAAATGCGTTGAGAATTGTTGTATATTTTGGTGTCCCAATGTGCAGCATGCAGATAGTGGTGGAGGGAAGTAATAAATACACGAAGGAACTCTTTTGTGACCTAATTTGCCTACTAAGGCGGATTTGTCTCATTCTCAAGCTTCCCCTAAGGTATAGATGCTTTGTTTGAACCGAGATGCCTGGATATTGGGCTACGGCACAGATATCTGTCTCTTTGTTCTCTCCTGACCCCCAATGGGAACAATCGTCTCAGCTTAGCTTGGTCCGCGTGTCAAAAATACGTTTTAGCAGGATAAAGATGCGGATCCTAGGTATCGGGGATATTTTAAGTCGTAGAGTATACACCAATGGGGGTATTTATCCTATATCTAAAGCATTCCCATTCCACGTTCTGTTCCTTGGATTTATATACATAGGTAGTTGCACACATTGTCACAAATCCCGTAAAACAGACTTCAACTAGTCTATCTATATCACCATATCACCATTCGCTTCTAGAACAAATAGACAAGACTACAGATTCTCAAGTTCAAATAGCTAGCAGTATCAATGGCTGCCAAGAAGAAATCAGCGGTAGGAGTCACTCCGAAGCGAGGACCAGGGCGACCAAAATCTCAACCTGCTATTGATCCGGAGAAGAAGCCCGTAGAAGCAGAACCCAAAGCTCAAGATCAAGGCGAAGCACCTGAGCAAGATGAAATCACAGACACTGAAATTAACAAACGCGGAAGCTCGTTACGATCCTCAGCCCCAACTAAAACGGAACAAGCCAGAAAGCTCAACGGCGTATTTTCCCGCGCCCAAAGTCTAAATCGCAAAGGGGAGAAGTATCCAACAACAGTAAACATCGCTTCAAGGAAAGCGCAGAGAAGAATCGGGACACAGGAGACCTCTCCGGAGGGTGAGTCCGAAGTCAAAAAAGACAAACCAAGCAAAAAAAGAAAGGCAGAGTCCGAAATAAGCAGAAAAGGTTCGAAGAAGTCGTCAAAGAGTAGTACAAATGTGTCTCAAATAGCGGTGGCAGACATCGCTCAAGTTCCCCATACTGCAGGACGCCCTTTCCCAGCCGAAAAGTACGTTGAAGAAATCGAGGTCATTCAAAGGGACCCTGTTTCCTCTCCTCGTATGGCAGTATGTCCTTTCCCAGCCGAAAAATACGTTGAAGAAATCAAGGTCATCCAAAGAGACCCTTCCTCCTCCCGCAGTGCACCTAGTAGCGAAGGAAATGGCAACAATGGACAGAACCCAAATAACGGAGGAAGCAACCAATGGAGTACGACCCAAGGGAGCATAGTCGGTGGGAGGAACACTAGTGAAGGAAGTGAAGAAAACAATAATAGGGAAAGCAACAGTCCGGAGCCAGAAGGTATAGTTTCCATCCTCTACCAAAATATGTATTTCCATTGCTAAACTTCTCAAAGTTAGGACTCGTCGCCCGCGTCGCACAGAAGCTCAGATGCTAGCGGAGCACGCCAATAACTTGGTTGGAAAATTGAGTCAAGGGAGGACTTTAAGGAGCGGGAGGAAATTTGGTAAATAAACCAAGGTCGACAGGTACCGTCCTTCAGGCCGATAGAGATTGTAGATGAAGCCGAGGATGCTACTGAGACCCCCTCCTATCCCAATAACGCCACCATCCACCGCATTCTATATCTCGCTGCTTAGTCTTAAACATGGCGTCACGCAGCTGGCTTCTCACGACCAAGGTTTCCATCACGAATCTTTCCCCGAATCCATTCAATGACAAACTTTGCGTCTTCGTCAACCGGATCATTTTCCTTGCCCTCAGCAGGAGTCCAATTCGAATTTTCGCCGGTTTGCGATACATCCTCGCCCATTTGGCCAAAAAGCCAGGCCTCTTTCAGAGCTCTGGTAAGGGTTAGGAGATCCTCAACTGTTTTAATCTAGAGATATTGTAAGAAGGCAGGATATCACGCAAAGGTTCTGTCATGAAACCTACCATCGAGGCGGTGTGGACTTGTATTTGATGGGCCTGAGTAGCTGCCATTGTTAAGTCTTGCGTATCTTCCTGTAGAGCACAATAACTTTATAAGCTAGAATGTTGAGGGGACAGAAACAAATCATAGGGCGTACTGTAGCTAGCTCTACTATATTTTGAAATTTGAGTAGCAAATTTGTTTGATAGCCATTAAGTTCTAGGTGCAGATAAAATTAGCCTTGTGAAGCTCCCTGTTGTTATTGACCCAACAAGCTTTACTTGAGAGAGCTGCGCTCTGTTGCGAGGGAACATTATAGCCGGGATTGTCCATTGCTCCTGGATTCTAGAGACGACTGCGCGTCTTCGCCAGATTCGATGGGATGACGGTTAGGTGGGTCGTTTGTATGCATATACTGCACACAAGTCGCCGTGGTAGATTAATGTTGAAGGATGAAGGAAGTAGTACGGCCGGATCAGAGTTGGTGTTGCGGTTGTTCAGCCTTTTGCAACCGAACACTTCGCCTTCTTCGACCTCAAACCTCATCACTACATTCCGAGCATTCTCCGCTCAACTCTCATCAAAATGTCTACAGAGGCTCCAATGTAAGATACCAAGGATCGCCTTGTACTACACGACCTTCACCCAGTTTTTAGCCTGCTAACATGTTTCGTCCCTAGAATCGCGTCCGCCGTCGTCATACCTCCAAACGCGACACAGCCGTCTCCACCGCATCGCAAACGTCGCGAATCAGCCGATCGAACATCACTCGATGAGAGCATCCCATCGAAACGAACGCGGCTGGTGGCCGCACCAGGTCAGGATGAGAAGAACCGTAGTCAAAGGCTGTTCGGATCGATACTCGGCAATCTCGGCCGAGTGTCGCAGGATAATCGGACGAAGAAGCGATTGGAGGTGGAAGCGAAAATGCAGGAGAAGCTAAAGGCGCAGCAAGAGGAGGACAAGGCAGATATCAAAAGAAATAGGGAGGTGAAGGAAGAAGAGAGGAAGCTATTTGCTAGTCATGCTGTGAGTTACTTTGGCTTTGGAAGAGATGGCCAGGATGCTAATCCGTGACACAGGCCCAGGTTAGGCGACGGAATGAGAGCCATATGGCGAACTTTCTAGCTACCAAGTCGAAGCCAAAGATAGTAAGAGAGAAACCTATAACTTCCCAGCCCCAAGCGTCTGCTAACTCCCAAATAGTATTACCGGCCGTGGAAGCTGCTTCAGTCCCAGGAGATTGTGATTGAGAAGCAAAAAGAAATGGCAGCAAGGAACCGGTCTCCCTCACCATACAATAACGCAGAGTCCTCGGGATATCGTGAAGAGACTGAACCGATATCACCTACCGACACCCGAAGCAGGAGCAACCGAGATCGAGAAGACGGTGGAAGGGACACAACAATGCGGGAGGATACCAGCGATATAGATGAAGATCTCCGACATGATACGAAAGGCGACGAACCTAGAGATAAAGAGTCCTCTCCCACCCCTAATGAGCAGGCCCGAGACGAAGAGGAAGAGATGGTTGAATACTGAATTGGATTTATTTGTAATGTCGTACTCAAATTACGTCTAATGGTTATAGGGAACAAAAAGTATACTAATGAGCAGAAAACATGGCGTTTTGGAGGTCGGTTTATGTATCATTTTTGGTTATGCATGTACCTAGGAGTAGGTAGACTGGTTGAAGCATACCGACTTCTGAAGTACCACTAGCGGAGATCAGCTTGAATTCAGAAGTTATTATTGACAAGTATTATTTCCTTCACTACCACATTCTGAGTGAAAATAAATTCGTCTTGTGAAGCTTCAAGATGAAACGGTGATAAGCTTAATAGAGCTGAGGGGCATTGAAGTAGTAGTAGGGCCTGATTGATAGAACATTGGGAAAACCGAATCCAAGCCAGACATAATGTGCCTCAATACATGCGGAGTAAGTGTGTATTTTGGATGGTTGTATATTTCTATTGGGCTTGTAGATGCTGCATGTACAGTTCTTTGGTGCAGCTGAGCTATGGTAGTAGTGTGTTATGGTGGAGTTGGTGCTGGAATGATCCAGGCTGCATTAGATTTGGTGGGCAAATGGCTGTATGAATTAGAAACCCACACTAAAAGTTTCGCGATTCATAGCTACATTCTCTTCCCTGTACAATCGCCAATACCAACTTTACATTCGACACATCTCTCAACGATCCCAATTCACCCAACGGCTTGTTGACTGAATAGTCAAAGTAGTAACATCCGGACTACTTATCGCGGAAGAAGCCAACGGGATCTTCGTCGTCATCGACGACTAGCCTTCACAATGTCGCGACATCATCCGTGAGTGTAGAATCCTGACACCTCGTAGCTCTTACCCTTTAAACACTTACTAACAATATTTCATTCATATAGAGATCTCGTAATGTGCCGCAAGCAGCCCGGCATCGCGATCGGTCGTCTATGCGATAAATGCGACGGTAAATGCCCAGTATGCGATTCATACGTCCGTCCCACCACGCTCGTTCGTATCTGTGACGAATGCTCCTTCGGTAACTACCAGAACAAGTGTATCGTTTGCGGCGGCGAGGGCATATCGGATGCGTTTTATTGCTTCGAGTGTACACGGCTGGAGAAAGATCGGGATGGATGTCCGAAGATTATAAATCTGGGTAGTTCGAGGACAGATTTGTTCTGTAAGTTCTTCCTCAAGAATGCTTCTAGTGGATGGATGGATGCTAATGCAAGTGTATACCAGACCAAAAAAAGAATTTCAGGAACCATTAGGTCGTGGTGGAGGTTTAAAGGGACTTCTGTGTAGCTTAATGGGATGGGTATGTGCTCGGTCGGAAATCCACGACGCGACTTTCTTCACAGTGTTTCGGCATACGTCAGTTTCTTTTCGAGAAGCGGCGTATTTAACAAGCCTTTCAACATCTCGGGGCGAGGTTTAGCCAAACGAGTTCAGTTCTTCAAGTTCGAACTTCACACGGCGAGATTTCACAGCCTATCCAGCATAAGCAACTCCACCACGACCGGCTTGGACACATAGACATATAATCGTTACATTTAGTATCATTACTTACGATAGCATCATGATACCACCAGAAAAAGCAGTGAATATTAGAATTTTGGGTCCGGGCGCTCTTTCAGGTTTTGGTGTTTTATATACTTAATTTGATGGAATTCAGACAGTCATGTACGATAGGGATAAATAGAAGATATCATTGCGGACCATATGATTTTGAATTGCCGGTGACTATGTGAATTTCCTATAAAAAAAAATCTATAGATCGTATTCTATTAATTGTGATATATCTGCAGGTTGTGCTAGCGTGCTATGTCCGTCGCGCGCAAAAATCCTGGCAAACCAAACCTTCAAAACTTCAACCTCCAGAATCCAGTCATCAGCTCGCCCAAACCCGACACAACTTTATTTATCAAAGTATCTCAGCCTCAATGACGACGGCACATCGTCCGACCTTCGATCCCGTAAGAAGTTCTAACGATCCCCACGATCGCAAACCTCGCATCAAGCTAACCCAATGCTGCTAGGCACAAGGGAAAGAAGTCCGGCGAGGACCCGCCTACCATCAGCGCCTCCTACCCGCACACACCGTCCTCAAAGTTCGGTACGCTTAATACCCTCAGATCTGCTCACACATTTCGAACGCTAAACTTACCATTCAATTCAGGAAACCCGGCCAAGGAGGCGATGCCGATGCTAAACGCGACCTCCGAGCGGAGCTTCTCAAGGCCGAAGCCGCACACTACGCAAAAGTCCGGGGAGAGACGGTCACCGACCGCGACGACGATGACCTAACCACCACGACTACTACACGAAAGGAAATTGATAGAAAAGGGCGAGATGCGGATTCGGATGATGATGAGGACGAAACACCCGAAGCGAAGCGACGACGGATATTAGAGGAGACCCGCGATTTAGATGCAGACAGTGACGGGTCTGGCGATTCGGATAGTAGCAGCGAGGAAGAGGACAGCGACGACGACGACAGTGAAGATGAAACTGCAGAATTGATGAGGGAGCTGGAAAAGATTAAGAAGGAACGAGCGGCTGCAAAGGAGAGGGAGGAAAGGGAGAAAGCTGAGGAAGAAGAGGCCCAGAGAGAAATTGATATCGCGAGGGGGAATCCGCTGTTGAACCCGAAGAGTTTTAATGTTAAGAGGCGGTGGGACGATGATGTGATTTTCAAGAACCAGGCGAGAGGTGTGGAGGAGAAGGGCAAGAAGAAGGAATTCGTCAACGATCTGTTACGGTCGGACTTTCACAAGAAGTTTATGGTGAGTTTTGAACTAAGTACCTATAGAGGTCCGAAGAGCCTATTGATCAATTGGACGGATTGCTAACATGTATTACTTGCAGAACAAGTATGTTCGATAGCGTCCGACTCGAATATCTGGACTACCTCCCTAGTTGAGAAGGTTGATTGGCACGATTGGATATCTACAATTGATATATTGGAAATGGCATTATGATTGTATTACGTTTTCGCTGCATGGGATTTGTATAATATGCGTCCACCAGAGGGGCTTGAGGTTCACGATCCGCATTCATAGACCATTGAATTAATTCGAATCAACACCAAACAGTTATACCCCCGTCCAAAGTAGCGAATTAATATTGCTCTCGTGATAGGCTTCGCTCTCTACTGTCGCCGCCGCACCAATTAGGTGTCGCGTGTAGAGCTCGAGAGAGGGAGATAAGGCGATATCGGTTGGACTCGCCAACGGTTTCGCATTCATCCTATCTCCATCTGGCTCCGCTGTATATCTCTCTCGCACACAGTTTGCTTCGTTTAGAACCAGAACTAGGATTGTCGTAAAGATAATCGGAACTGATAGCCCACCTGGTGCACATAAAACAGCCCGTCAATGCAGATAATAGAGCTGCTCTGCGAAAGAGGCGTGTGACTCAACAGTGGCTATTCATAAACCGGTTGTTCCTGCAGAGTAGTGCACTCCTCCCAGTCCCCCATTCCCTTCCTCTTCTTTCTCCCAGCATAATATATTCTGATTAACTACATCATTGCCAAACTAAGCGGTGCTGTCCTTTTCGTCCTTTATAGAGCTATCGGTAAGTCCAGTCAACTTCAATTGGACTGGTCTCGTTGTTACCAGACAACACAGCATTCACGCTGTGTGGATTGGACTATCATTTTAACCTTCAGGCCTTTACAACACACTCAACACGACCGCAAACAGGGAGTAATTTTTTGTGTTTGTGCTTCCCGCTTAGCTCACCCACCACAAACATACCTACCCCACCATCCCATCCCATCCTGCATAGATATCCTAAACTGATAAGAGACCATCATACCCGCAACTGCATTCGTTACAACATTGCACCCGAGGCATAACCGGTAGAGCATAGTATCAAATCCGCAATCATGGCTGACGTCGAGCCATCAACCTCGACCTTGGGAGGCTCATCAACTGACCATCTAGAGATCGGTAAGGGCCACCCGGCCACTACAGAACCCACCACCAAGGTTTCCATACTCACTACCGGTCTTAAATCCAGTTTACATTGACGAAGATGTCGGTGTCAATTCTACTGTGCAACCAAATACTCAGGATACTCCTTACCAAACCCTACTATACGCACTATCGCTTGGCCACTCAGCTACAGCCACCAACTTCCAAATTCGCAGATCGAAGTCTACAGTACCACCAGCTGAAGAGCCATCATTCGAATACAAATCCGTTTCCCCAACCGCTCTTAAGAGAGCTTCCAAGCTTCACGATGCCGCTGTCCGAAAAGCCGCCAAAGTCGCAGCCTCCGCTGCTCAGCGAGAAAAGGAAGCTGCAGAGAAAGCAGAGAAGGAGAAGGCCAAGTTGGAAGCCGCCGCCGCTTTCGTTCTGAAGGAAGATCCTAGTCTTCCAGCGGCAAAACTCATCAAGATCAGGGACGCCACCGCCAGCAGGGGTACCCGTATCAAAGTTTCCGGTTGGATCCACCGTGTTCGAGTGCAGGCACACATGATTTTCATTGTTCTCCGAGACGGAACGGGATACCTACAGTGCATCTTGACTGGCGATTTGACAAAAACTCTCGACGCTCTTCAGTTAACTCAGGAAACATCTATGACGATATATGGTGTCATCGCAGAAGTCCCAGAAGGTCAAAAGGCACCTGGCGGCCACGAACTTACCGCAGATTTTTACAAGGTGGTTGGCAAGGCGCCTGGTGGATCCGACGCCATCACGACTATTGTTGCTCCAGATGCGGAACAGCAACTAAAGCTAGATCAACGCCACTTGGTTCTCCGAGGCGAGGGCGCTTCGGGCGTCCTCAAGGTCCGTGCAGGTGTCCTTCGCGCTTTCCGCAAAGCCTACGAAGATCTAGGATTACTCGAGGTTACCCCACCATGTATGGTGCAAACTCAGGTCGAAGGTGGTTCTACCCTATTCGAATTCAACTACTACGGAGAGAAGGCATACTTGACTCAATCATCTCAGCTTTATTTGGAAACCTGTTTGCCGGCCCTTGGTGATGTTTTCTGCGTCCAGGAGTCGTTCAGGGCGGAGAAGAGTGTCACCAGAAGACATTTATCGGAGTATACGCATATTGAAGCAGAACTCGCCTTTATTTCTTTCGACGATCTGTTAGTCCACTTGGAGGAAATGATCTGCCGGGTCATCGATTATGTCCTCGCTGATCCACTTTGCAAGGACCTTATTGAAGAGCTCAACCCAGGTTTCAAGGCTCCTTCAAGACCTTTCCTCAGAATGAAGTATTCCGACGCCATCAAGTGGTTGAACGAGCACGACATCAAGACGGACGAGGATAAGGACCATGAATTTGGCGATGATATTGCTGAGGCCGCGGAGAGAAAGATGACGGATGAGATTGGAAGACCAATCTTCCTAACTCACTTCCCGGTTGAGATCAAGGCGTTCTACATGAAGAAGGATGAGGGCGATCTTAGAGTAACAGAGAGTGTTGAGTACGTGAAATAGATCCCCAAACCCTGGATTATTGGGGTATATATACTAACTACTTCTTTTTTCAGCTGCTTGATGCCTGGTGTTGGTGAAATTGTTGGCGGATCCATGCGTATGGACGATCTTACAGAGCTTATGGGCGGCTATGCACGTGAAGGAATCGACCCTGCACCATACTACTGGTTTACCGATCAAAGGAAATATGGTACCTGCCCACATGGTGGATATGGTTTGGGACTGGAGAGATTTTTGGCATGGTTGTGCAACAGATTTACGGTTAGAGAGTGCTGCCTATACCCAAGATATGTGGGTAGATGCACACCTTAGAGTGGAGGTTGGACTTAGGCGGTTCATCGAAAGGGTTTATGGGCTCGTTTCGATTGAAGATAATATACCTCTTGGGTTTTTAGAGTAGATGGAGACGGACTGGCATGATTGCTAGTTGCAACTGCATTTTGATTTTTTACAAGCTTTTCGTCGCGAATGCATATAGATTTCTGTGGTCCTTCAGAGGTTCCATTATACCTATGACTTTGAATCATGTTCATGAAAAAACGAATGAAACGCATACAATAGAATTAACAAGCTTACAATATTTAAAAAGTTAAATTTGGGAACTGAGCAGCCCGCACACTGTCGCCTGATCTTCAAGGCCAGGTGGATGGTGGTAGTGTGACACAAACCCTGCTGTCGAGTTTGCACTAGCAGCCCAAGGTGCAACACAAACCCTTCGAGAAAATACAACACTAGGTATACCGCTCACATTGCGAATCGATCTTATAGACCCACTCATCTCGGCATATTCTATCCGACTTTTTTTCTAGTCACAGTGTACGGAAGGACAAAGATATTTGAAGCAGGAAATTTGAAATTTTCATTCCTATGCTACTTCATTGTAGGAAAATAGAAAAGAGGAGACTACATATTGTGCTCAACTCCGACAAAGACCAAACATATCCCACTTCCAAAAAAGCAAACTCCATTATTTCCCAAGTATTATCCTAGCCCAGACTATGGCCTCTTGTCGATGACAGGTAGCTCCTCAGGAAACTGGGCTACTTAGTAGTCATCTCGGCGACCATAGGAAGAGGATTCATTATCACGTCTTCCGTAAGAGGAGGTTTGGTTATCGTCATCACCGTAGGTCTTCTTGCTGCTGCCGTAGCCGGAGGACTCATTGTCATCACCATAGGACTTCTTGGTTGAAGAACCATAACCGGATGTCTCATTGTCGTCGCCGTAAGACTTCTTGGTGCTTCCGTAACCCGAGGTCTCGTTGTCATCACCATACGACTTCTTGGTAGAACCGTATCCCGAGGACTCGTTATCATCACCGTATGACTTCTTAGTAGAGCTGCCGTAGGTGGAAGTTTCATTGTCGTCACCGTAGGACTTCTTGGTGCTTCCGTAACCCGAGGTCTCATTGTCATCGCCGTAGGACTTCTTGGTGGAACCGTATCCGGAAGACTCATTGTCGCCATAGGACTTCTTGCTTCCGTAGCCGGTGGACTCCTCGGAGTCTCCGTATGACTTCTTGGTGGAGCTACCGTATCCGGAAGTCTCGTTATCGTCTCCATAAGACTTTGTCTTGGAGCCGTAGCCCGAGGACTCATCATCATCACCATAGGACTTCTTCTTGGATCCGTAGCTAGAAGTCTCGTTATCGTCGCCATAAGACTTCTTGGTGGAGCCGTATCCGGAAGACTCATTGTCATCTCCGTAGGACTTTTTGGAGCCATAGCCAGAGGACTCGTTATCGTCGCCATAGCTCTTCTTAGAGCCATAGCCGGAGGAGGTATTGTCGTCGTCGCGATTTCGGGATCCATAAGAATCCTGTGTTCAAAGTACAAATTAGCACCATTACATTAGAAGATGCAAAGAGGGTAGAACCATACCTCATTGTCGCGGCGGTTGGATCCATATCCACCGGATCCGTAGGAGTCCTTCAATGATTAAAAGATTAGCATTTGGCACCAATTCCCACATCAATGGAATATAATAGCTTACTTCGTCACGACCGTATCCAGACATGTTTTCGATTGAGGTATAAAGTAGAAACTTTATTTAAGAAAGATACTTGGTATAAAATTGGGTGGAGTAATTGAGGCTTGGTCTTTGGATTATTGCTTGGTGATTCAGAATTGAAAAAAAAGTTCCAGCAGGTTGGGAACCGCTCAATTTATATCCGTTTACTTAGTGTCTATAACCGGCAATTGGCTTCATATACTGTACAGCAGGAGATCGTACGATTGCCCCCTCCACTTGCGTAACTTTCAGCTCCTTCCCCTCCTCCTCTCATCGCGCGTTACCCCATTGGATTCGCGCCATCATCGCTACCTACACTGACCACGGAGCATACCACAAGTCCCGCACTAACCATAGCACAAACTGCAAGCCTCGAATTCAAAAACCTTTTTACTCTCTTGCATCTAGCATTCCAACGAGTCTAGCGAATCAATTCGGCTTCTCCACTCCATGCATCTAGCTGCATTCGGATGAGATCACTTCCTGCTTTCAAGAAAGACTAAAAAAGCAAAAAGCAAGGAGAAAGAGGGGAAAAAAAAGGAACAATGCTAAGCTTCAAAGTCCGAGAATTCTAGCTTCCATGCAACAAGGGATGAGAAGAGGAAGAAGAAAAAAAAAAATATACCCAGCACGGTGCACATTATGCCATCTTGAACCATGATTGGCAAATACCGACACGTAAACTCGAAAAAGTCGCTAAAAAAGGACCGTGGGTTAAAAATGTCTCGTAGCGATCGGGATGTGCGCGCGGTGCAGAAAATAAGGCGACGTCACTTAGGACATTTAGTGTTATAACCCCGCTTTCTTGGAAGGGGGACTTTTTTTCGAAGGGATATCCACGGAGAAAAAGGTCTTCAAAAAGCAATGGGAAGAAAATTTCGCTCGAAATATGCAAGCCAATTGAGGCTGTACTTGTCTAGATATTCCAAAAGTAGCCTTCACAGGGGAAGCTGGCGGTGGGATACCTAAATTGAAAATTTTCAAAGGTCCCTGTTTATTGCAGCTACTTGGTGCCTTGGGCTAGGGAAAGGTTAGTCGGAGGAGGGTGGGGCTATTGCAAGAATCCAGATCGTTTACAGTGAAAAGGAGGGGCCGGGACGGTCGTGGCGCTAACTCCCAAGATGAAAAGGTCCGAAAATCGACAGCTTGAGCGGAAGAAAGTACCTCAAGCTCCACAGGATCGCTTTAATGGCGGTTGTAAGGTATCAGCGAAATAAAACTTTGTAGCTGAAAGTACGTTAGAAACAGGAAAGATCATTGCATTTTCTGCATTGCATGGTCACAGTATCGAAAAATAGGAACAGCTTAAGGGATCATGCCATTTACCCGATACCATTAAGGGCGGCCATGTCGATCTGGCAGCTAAAGTCAACTAGGATATGACAATCGAAGAAGTTAAAATACCTGAGAATGCTGGAAAGAAATATTTTTGTTAAGTCCGAGATCTGAAGCGTGTCCCCCAAGTCTGGTTCCAGCAGCAGGATGATGGCATGGCAAGGGTGTTGAACTGAACAGATCCAGGCCAGCTCAGGAATTTTGCCTCAACCCGCAACCCACCGGTCTAGAGCCCCACCAGCATTCTTAACCCACCAACCTGCGAGAAGAATGCAACAATTGCAACCTTTCAACTGGGGTTAGTCGTCATGCATGATATCTGAATCCTGATAATCATATTATACCCCGTTGCATTGCATTGAACATCAAATATAAAGTTCAGGCCTATTAAAATCTGAATAGAGGTTCTAGCCACTGTCGTGGCGTAATGGCGTTGGGGCTGGTGCACTTTTTGTGGCTATCGGCATATGCGAGATCACGCATCACGCTTCGGAGAAAAGCTTCAACATGGATGTTAGACGTGCATTGATTGCGTGTCCGTCGGAGAAACCGTGAGGTAGGATCACGATGGTTTGATTCGGAGCTCATTGCTTCGCATGGGAGCAGCTGAAATGTACCAACATCAATTGCTGCGCTTTCGTTAAACATCTAGTCCAATCCTGAAGTTAGATTTGAAAGGCTACAACAGTAGCTTCGTTGGCGGTGGAAACCTTGGCTTTGGTGATTATCTAGGAGTCAATAACATGCTCATCAGCAGGAATACTTAGAGCTGAACTTTACGTGGTCCGGAGGTCATTCCGAAATCAATGGTACACAAGGTAAAGCTTCAAGAGCAGCTGCAAACTTGTCTATCAATGCCTCGCGATAGCACCACACATGTTGTTAACGTTATAAGTTGCAAGTTGCTCTGAAGATACAATTCTAACGTTGAATTTACTCTTTGCCGTGACTCTATGTTGTCCAGATGACCGCAAACGCGAATTATCCTGAGCTTTGTCAGTATCCGTCGGGCGCCGGAAATGGAGCGATCCGGACCAAGCTACTCTTCCCATGAAAGGGTTTTAAGAAGCACAGTGGAGACGGGTCCCTTCCCCTCGACAAGTGCCCCCCGCTGCAAAGCAAATTAAAATTCCATAAACGCCTCCCAGCTACGGTTCGAATAATTCTTCAATATCGGTATTATCACCTTCTGCTCATGGAACTTGCCGTTCATACTCTGTCCATCAGCTTCATAAACTTCGACTATTCGTTCGGTGCATTAGATTAATGCACGAGTTTAGTTCCAGCCAGAGAGCTAAAGCCCAAGCTCCTTTCTTCTATCATCTTTTCCCACAAACTGTGTAAAAGCCATACCATCCGATGAGCCGATTATAACTTCTGTCAGCAACTTTGTTGGGCTTTGACCGGTTTGACATACTTTTATTCACAACTCGGAGACCGAAGGCCGGAAACTATCATCACCGCCTCACCGTCTACGCAATCCCCTCCGCTTTATAATCATTAACAAGAAACATTTTAAAAGATTTGAATCAACTTGAAGGTAAAATATAATCTACGGGTGGATTTCAAAATGGATATTCGGTTCCGACACGGCCCTACCGGGAAAATCTGCCGGCCTGACAGGTCTTTCAAGCCTTTCCAAGCTACTCCGAGGAAACTCAAGCTACTCGAACTGTTTCTACACAATTACAAAGCATGCTATGGTCTGCTTTTCGAGCCACAGTTCAACCACGTGGTATTGTAATATTCATGGCTAAATGTAAGTCTCATATCTAATATGATCATATCCTACTTTATTTGATCATAAAATATCTTTTTTTGAATTCGATCGTGGCCAAAGTTGACATGACGTCAACGGACCATCGGCCATCGTCATGCCGACAAACAATCCCGACTAGCACAATGGGGTTTTTCTCGGTCCCCTTTTGTTCACCCAGAAATAGCGAGAATATGGAGCGGATGCGTGATCAGAACCTACGTCTATATGACACGATCAGGCTGCCAATACCTGCCAATGCATGGATTTCTTATCTATCCAAAAAGTGGGTATGGTGGTTCAAAGGTGTTGGCCTGGTCGCACCATGCGTCTAGTGGCCCCTAAAAGGCAGCACTGGCTTGGCCTTCTTGCTTGTCTTCGAAAGAACAATCGAAGCAGATAATAACCCAGCTTCCAAGACGGGGTATTTAGGCGGGAAAATTTCATATTTATCGGTGGCGATGTCCGTCTGGTATTGCTTTTGCGAATGGTTTATATAATCACTCAATAGCCCGAAAACAGACGATTCTCGTATTATCGACTGATCCTTTAGTTCTATTCTTTCTATTCTGCAATAAAATAAATTTTTTACCGTTCCATTCGAGCGTGGGATTTTTTTCCATTTGGAAGGGTATCCTGCAGGAAAGAAAAGAAAGGAAACAAGAGAAAAGATAGCGGCAAGCACAGCCCAGTTTCATATTCTCAGTCAGGAGAAACAAAAGGTTACGTATGGTTAGCAGCTTGGGGTGTCTCGTATATGAACACTTCCAACATTGCTATCCTTCTCAATCCTTCTCTGCATTCTCCAGCCATTTGCCTTCTCTTCGTATATTGTGAACCTCATTTTTTTTACATTCACCGAATAGAGATATTTTATTCTTCTCGGCTGATATTTAAATGCTTCAACCCTTCAACCCCTTTTTTTCGGCTATCCTTGAATTCTTCAACAAGAAATTCGCAACCTGTTTGTCCAACAATTCCCAAATACAGCTGAGTCTTGTAGACGGATAACCTTCAACACATCTTCAGCCGCTGTATACAACAACAGCATACAGGAGTCTTCTCCAATACAAAGTAATCATGGCGACGGCCATATTACCTCCCAGCATCAGTGTCTCAAACTTTTCAGACCTGACCCTCACGGAAACAAGATCCATAGCTCCTCTCAACGACAAGACAGACTGCCTCACCGTCCCTTGCAAACAACCAGCCCTCGAGAGAACGCAGTCAACTCCCAATGATTCAACTCACCTAAACGTGCCCACCCGACCCGAGATTCGTCGCTCAATCTCGAATATCTCCAACGCCTCCAGCAGAACTACAGAATGCATTGCCAAGCGTTCAAGATGGTCCCTCCACCTCGAAGCTAAGACATGGAGAAACCTTATGGCTATCGGAATGTACCTCCACACCAGGGCGTACCCAAGACCTCCAGAGCCAACGTTTACGAAAACGATCCCTTCCACTATATCACCTACCAAGGGGAAAATAAAATTACAATTCTACTGCCCACCTGGATGGCCTAACAAACCTCGAGGAAAGAACAATGACGTCTACGGCTTCCCGGCCATGATCAACTTTCACGGTGGCGGCTTCACGATCGGATGCGCAACAGACGACTGCCGCTGGGCCGATGCTGTCAGAAAAGCGGCCGATTGTATCCTCGTCAGCGTCGACTATCGAAGAGCACCGGAATACCCCTTCCCGACAGCCGTCGAAGACGGAGTGGACGCAATCTTTTACATTGTCCACCACGCCAAGGAACTCAACATCGACGTCAACAGACTCTCCGTCTCCGGCTTCTCGGCCGGTGGGAACATGGCTTTTACCGTTCCTCTGAGATGGCAATACGAATGCCGTGCGTTGATGGGTATTCCGACAGACGTTACCGGGGGTAGTCCACTTCCACCGGACGCTGCTTCGGAGGGAACGTTCAGCAAGAGTCGTCGCGGGGGAAAAATCGTCACAATCTGCGCTTGGTATCCTTCTCTCGATTTCACAAACCCAAGACATGAACGACGAAAGACAAACATCAGGCCGGACAAGGGTATGCCCGAATTCTTCACCAATTTATTCGACGCTAGTTACCTCTACCCGCCGAAGGATATCGATGTCACCTCGCCGTATTTGAGCCCCGGGGTTGCTTCGGATAGTCTTCTGCAGGGTCTACCGCATGATATCATGATGTATACGTGCGAATACGACGAGCTTTGCGCGGAAGGGTTGAGGTTCAGGGATAGATTGCAGAGCGTGCCGTTGAATAAGAATGTCATGTGGAGGATGGTGGAGGGGCAGCCTCACGCTTGGGATAAAAGTCCTAATGGGAAGGATCCTGAGAGGGATTTGTTCTACACGGAGGCTTGTAAGAAGTTGAGGGGAATATTTTATGGGAGCGAAGAGGAGCTGGATTCATCGTCGTAAATTTCATTGAGGAGGTAAGAGGGTTGTAAGGGACATTTGATGTTTTAGCGGGAGTTTTTGCATTTTTGCATTTTTATTACTTTTGGTTCTTTCGTTGTCATTGGCTTTCGTCGGCATGATAGACCTTTTTTTCCTTTAGCTCTAGCTTGAGCATTGTTTTTGCGGAGGCACATGCATGCATGATTTCACATAGCTGCCTCTCTTTTGCATCGTCATTCATCCTCTGCGTACCATAAGTTATGTACGATATACTGATGAAATAACAATGAGAAAAAAATAATAACGAGAAAAGAAAGAAAAGGGAAAAACATATTATAAATACTACCAAATGCTCGATAAGAGTAAACGCCGTTTCTATCTCCACTTTCGATAAGCACCCTAAACGCCGGTGATAATGATGATAACGTAGTACCATAACTTTTCCCCAAATCCCACCTCCTCACCACCGACTCCCCTCCTACCTCTCATTCTCCGCCCTCCCCTCCTTCAACCAATCCAAATTACCCTTATTCCTCTCCACCTCATCCCTCCTCAACGCATCCGCAATAACCTTATCCACAACCTTCGCCTTCTCCGCCGCCTTTCTCGCGCAACCCATCAAAACCTCCGCCTCAACCGCAACCCCTCCGCTCTTCGCAATCTGACAAACCTCCCCATTCTTATTAATCGTAATCGTCATATCCCCCACCCTCAACGCCTCCTCCTGCGCCGTCGCATCCAGCGCCCAAATCATCTCCCCCGCTTCATCCTCCCCGAAAAAACTAAACGTGATGCATATCGGCCAGTGCAGCAGACTCAAGGGGACGGGAACACGTTCTTCGATACCGTGGATTGTGATTTCTTCGCCGGAGACGGTGACGACGGGGAGGCGAAAGTGGGCTAGGGCGGTGATGACGGCGATGCAGGCCACGTCGATTAGGTTGCCGTCGTGGCTGAGGAAGTGGACGTCGGCGCGGAGGGACCAGACTCTTTGTCCGGTGACTATGCAGAGGGATTCGACGTCGAGGGCGTTGCTGCGGCGGATGGATTTTTCGAGGAGGCGGGAGAGGGTGTTGTCGAGTTCGGTGGGGCTGGTATTGGGGAAGTAAGGTTAGATTGCGGGAATGGTAGGGAGGGGTATATAGGAAGGGGGGTCTTACCGGCCGACTTCGAATGCCGGTGAAGCCATTGGTCCCATTTCTGTGGTTATGGTGAATGTTCCTTCGAATTGTCTGTCTGGTCTAGGTTTTATGACTTCTGCAGATACTCTCGCGAGCACCCTTCAGATTACAAACATGAATCAGCAAAAACTTCAATCTTGCAAGAAATAACTTCTCCCAGAGAGAATCAATCGGTTGAAACTCACCTACCTCGTCTTCCCTAGCCTGACATCCACGTATCCGTAATCATCCCCAAAGGTCAGCTGTATATCGCGATAGGATTCGAGGTTTCGTCCATCGATTCGCAGGTTCTGCTTCAATGCTTCGAGGACGAATGTCTTTTCGGTTAAACTGATTTCGGGTTCTTTCGGCATTGTAAATAGTTAGTTTTTGACGGGCGGAATGGAAAAAGTATTCGAACGGCTCTGACGGGTGCCGTTGAGGTGGTGATTGGTATTTCGGATAGTGGTGGATTGGAGTACGAGTGCAAGGTTAAGCTTGAAATTTTTTGACGGTGCACAAACCGATACTCCATAGTTCCACCAACACATTTCTACGAGGAAAATCCCACACGACATGCGGCTGCATCTGGGGAGTTAAATTAGGCCTGGTTGCTGCTAATCATACTGGAGATTACAGGTGGGACCGGGCAGATTTGTCTTCGATAAACCCTTATTCTTCTTTCCGTTTACTAATACAAGGGGTGAACCAAAAAAAAACTTAAAGAAAGAATACAGCCGGGAAAAAAAAAATTTACTCATTTTGCAGACTGAGCTACTTTCCGAGGATAAAATGGATAATAGACGTACACACATCACTAGATATATCTATGAAAAATATGCCATGCTTATTATTGAATGACATGACCTTTTTTTGATAAGATATCCAAGGTAGAGGGGGTATATGCGGTTGGGGGGGG
>LDUD01000052.1:549477-608067 GCA_012184295.1 Dactylella cylindrospora
AGCAACCAATTTACCATGCCTCTTGGGTTTTCTCCAATCTCCAGTTTTGTAGACAAAATGGCGCACCTTCCGTCAAGAATGACAAGAAGAAAAGGAAAAAGGCGCCGACGTCAATTTCTGGTGATCGGTTGACAAGGAATACGGTAACCCTGGTCAAAGCAGCTCAGAGCGTTCCGCAAACAGCAAGCAGTTTAAGCTGATTTCGCGGAAAGAGACCGTCTATAGCTTCTCCCTAAATTTTTTGTTTTCTCTTACAAATGACTCCCCGAGTAGGTCGAGGCGATATGCAAGACGCATGCAAGCCCTCGTAAAATTATGACTACCCTTGGGAGATATTATAATTGAAAGATGCAGCAGATATTGCAGGAAATTGCTCCCTCATAAAAATATATGGTTTTCTTCCCATGCTGTGCAACGTTATAAGCAACGTCGCCCAAGACGTATGTCCATATGCAGACGACATCATGGGACAGGAAGGATTCGTGCATAGGTAAAATGCAAGGGGCAGAAAATGGGAAATACGGGAAAGGGTACAGAAAATAAATATCATTTTTGCTATTGGATTTTCCACTTACGTCGTCGTATACGTCGCGCCGTTAAAATCTTTGCTAGCCTTTTGTACGCGAACTTTTTGGGCTTTGCAGAAAAGATCCACCAAGTATTCCCCTTTTTCGTCGTCGCAAACAGAAGCAGAAAGTGCGTTGTCCGGATATCGAAAAAAAAGAGGTATCCACTCCTAACCCGGCTCTGTTAAAGGTGAAAAAGAAAGGTCGTACGGGAAGATCGAGGCGAAAGAAGTTGAAGAGAATCGGAGAAGAGAAAAAGGGAGCCTTCTGTAAAAGAAAAAGAGAGAAGTCTACAGAAACGAAAGAAGTATAATTAAAAAAAAAAAGATGGGTAGCAATGGGAAGAAGTCCAAGAGCTATCGTGAGAGAGAGCGGGAAAGGGGACCAATAGGGATATTATAGAGAAGCGGGCAGGGAGCATTTCCTAAAGGCAATACTTGTACCTTAATATTGCGCACAGAAGAACGGGAATGAGAAACAACAGCCGCACACCAAGAAAGCAGTTTAGCGTCAGCAGCATATACAGGTAGCACCCAGTCAGATAAGCACCGGAGCTTGTCCGCTTTGGCACCCCAATGGGTGATATTTCCCACGCTCGGCTCGCGATTTCCCCTTCTAGTACCCTTTTTCTTCTAGTCCCCTACTGCGCAAGGAAGCATTTACTCTTGCAGCAAACCCGCATACAAGGAAAATGGAATGACCAAGCACCCCGTAGAGACACAGAGAGTCAGGCGTCAAAGCTGCAGCTCCAAATTGACAGTTTAACTGCTAACCACGACGGCAAGGCGACAATGCACAAGGTACTTGAACCAGGGTGGAGAGGAGAAAAAACGGCCAAGAATAAAGGGGATGTTGAAATTGAATTAAAAGAGCGTGAATCAAAGGAACCAAATGCAAGTATCGGGGAGGGCAGCTTTTATTTCGGGAGAAAACCATAGATTGGCTTGATCAAATCCCGTGGCAGAGAATGAAAAAAAGGAAAGAAAGAGAGTATGCGCGCACAGTCGAAGATGGGATGAAATGCAGCCATCAAAAAAAACTGTGGAGAATCGACTCTGCATGCAACGAGAACCTCATTAATCACATATACACGTCTTTATATTGATCGTATCATATATATCTTTAGCAAGGCGGACTTTTTTCCTGATGACAGTGCTCGGTTTAATGCAACTCTTGAATGTTAGAATAGCAAGCTCAGGTATTACAATTATACGAGGGTTATAATTAATTAGAGATCAGCATGCCCCCAAGAATACCTCGATCTGGTAAGTATTATATCAGAACGGGTTAAGTAGATTGAGTTTGTATACATTATCGACGAGACAAAATTATGCTCAAAGCTGATCTATTACCGCCTCCGCGATCCATGTGCTCAGAAATATTGTTATCGATACCCGTTGGGAAAAGGGGCCTTTAAAGTTCAAGCTTGGAGAGACAGGTTCCCCAAATAATCATAGCCGCATCTTAATTTTCCTGCATGCATGCACCCAAGGACACCTGCACTGCACTAGCCTACCAATATCGGGTCCCAGGGCTGGGCTAGGACTGGGCCTGCTTGCTTCGCACCCTTCAAAGAAAAAAGCCACCCACAATAAACCACCAATGGAGCAAGTCCAGGGTCCTTCCCCGAAGCAAAAAGTTCGACCACTACAATATGCAGGTGATCATAAAATGATTGCAAGTGCTACATGTTCATTAGAGCAATTTGGAAAGTCTACAGATTCCGCCCCTATTCGAAAAAAAAAAAAAAAAAAAAAAAAAAAAAAAAAAAAAAAAAAAAAAAAAAAAAAAAAAAAAAAAAAAAAAAAAAAAAAAAAAAAAAAAAAAAAAAAAAAAAAAAAAAAAAAAAAAAAAAAAAAAAAAAAAAAAAAAAAAAAAAAAAAAAAAAAAAAAAAAAAAAAAAAAAAAAAAAAAAAAAAAAAAAAAAAAAAAAAAAAAAAAAAAAAAAAAAAAAAAAAAAAAAAAAAAAAAAAAAAAAAAAAAAAAAAAAAAAAAAAAAAAAAAAAAAAAAAAAAAAAAAAAAAAAAAAAAAAAAAAAAAAAAAAAAAAAAAAAAAAAAAAAAAAAAAAAAAAAAAAAAAAAAAAAAAAAAAAAAAAAAAAAAAAAAAAAAAAAAAAAAAAAAAAAAAAAAAAAAAAAAAAAAAAAAAAAAAAAAAAAAAAAAAAAAAAAAAAAAAAAAAAAAAAAAAAAAAAAAAAAAAAAAAAAAAAAAAAAAAAAAAAAAAAAAAAAAAAAAAAAAAAAAAAAAAAAAAAAAAAAAAAAAAAAAAAAAAAAAAAAAAAAAAGAGGCGGTAAACCGGGGTGGTTGAGAAGGGGACAGACGTGGACCCAGTCAAACAGCGTTGGTCAAATTTTAATAAAACTGACTCTCACCAATCTACTCTTTCACTACGTCTACGCCGATAGTCGTGTGACAAACATACCGATCCAGACCATTCATGTTTCCAGAACCTGCTCATGTGTCTCAAGGAGGCTGTTTTTTCCCATTTCCCTTTTTCACGGGGAAAAGATTCAAGCTTTTTTTCCTCTTGCAGGTTCGGAATAATATTTAGAGTGGGGACCATAGCCATCATTATTTTGACTTTTTTTATTTTGCCTCCCCTTTTTTTTTCTGTATTTTGTTTTTCGCGAGCTGCATACATAGCGCGTTCCTGCAGGGTAACGAACTGCTTTCTTCTTTTTGCTGTTTGCTGGTTAATCAGAGCGAAGGTAAAACGGGTACCTTGCATAAGTTGGGTGCGTTTGTCCGGTCGGAACATGCACCGAAGGGAAATCATAGGCTAGGGACAAACCCTTGGCCTTACCCTGCCTGCCCTGTCCCATTCAGCCCCGAGTTTACCTGTGCAACTCGGTCAGGAAAAAAAAAAAAAAAAAACTTTAAAACATATGACACTAACATTGACAAGACATGTCAAGGACACCCGTGAACACCATGTTCGTGGTGAACCCATGCTATGCGGCATCGTATTTCTGAGGCGGATGCTAATATTCAAATTCGTTATCTATAGTACATGATGAGATAGAATTGCCAGATAAAAAATTATTTGCTATAAAATCTACAGACGCCTTACACCTTGACACCTAAAACAAGGCACAGGTCACACATTCAGACCTATACCGCGTAACAACATGACATATTCATCGCGATGACTGCTACACCGCCATGCTGCTTTTCCAGTGGTTTCCCTCTCTTTCTATGAAAGACTCTCTACCTTCAATGCCGCCTCTTCCGCCATGAGGTCAAGATCATCCTCGTTTATCTCATATTCCGTCTCATCGTTCCAGAATATCTCAAATTCAGGCCCCAAGAAAGCCTCCAGCCCTTCAAGCGACTTATCCAGTGACTTCTCATCCCTAGAAGGGTAAATAGCCCAGATAGTCTCTCTCAAACGCTTATGTCTTTCACGATCTTCTTCCATCCGTTCTTCAATAACATGCTTAGGAGGTCGTTTAAACGTGGGTGGTTGCGACGCAGAAGAGCGACGCGGTTCGGCGGTTGGTGTAGTGGCGATTGAACCAGGATCGGCCGTATTCACTGCTGTCGGAGAGTACGGTACAGCAGATACAATGGCTGAAGGTGACCTCGAACCACTATCATATTCCGGGTCCTTCCCAATCATGGTGGTGCTAATACCATTCGGGACTTGATCCACTTCTTCCAGTTCCTCTTCCTCCTCTTCATCTTCGTCCTCCGATTGTTGCTGCTGACCGGCCTTCTCCCGCTCATCAAGAGATCTAATCAAATCCTCGTAAACCTCGGTAGCCATCAGTTTTTGGTCTTTAATCTTAGTAAGGACCTTTCGGGTACTAGCGATGTTTTGGAGACCGGATTGGTCCGGCGGGCTAACCGAGTCAACGATTATCCGGTAGTCGTTTTGGATCATGGGCACGTAATTCGTAACGTTCTTCGCTACAGACAATTCGAGAAGATGCTCGATAAAGTAGAGCAGATTGACACGGTTGTTCATCGAAGACTAAACCCCAGTTCATCAGTACCAACACACATAAAATCTTCCACGAATGGATTGTTGGATAAGGGATACCTTTTCTAGCTGTTCTAGGATACAGCTATGTAGGTCTTCATCGAGATCTTTATGCTTCAGCGCAAAAGCCGCGCAACTCTTAGATGCGTTGACGGAAGCATTGAGCCTCTGCAGCATTTTGGTGAAGGTCAGACGAATCTCGAAGGGGTCCGACATGTTGACAGTATTGGATAAATGGGAGAAATAGCAATGTTTCCGGTAATGGAAGGTTTAGCTGATAGCGAAACCGCTGATATATCGAGCCTCAGGTGTTTAGCAGGAGCGTTCGCGGCGGTTCTTGCGTGGGACGTCCGGGATAACGATGTCGCATATTTCGAGAAGGAGGGTTTGAGAGTCTATAAGCTGTTATTTCCTCTATATGTCCTTCGATTTTGGTTCGGATGGCTTTGGAGGGGTTTGGGGTATTCTATCGGTGATGTTGAAGGATATTCATGATTGGAAGTTTAGATGGTTGTCGTTGAAGGAAACTTGAGGCGCAAGTTACGCGACAACGAAAAAGAATGAAGGTGGGCGGTGCCAAGCCACCAAAGCCGTGTAACCAGCCCCAACTCGAAGCTCCCGGCCGTTGTTTAACTCAGCTTATATATAATAAATTAAATAAAAATCCGTATACCAGCTAAACTTATGCTCCTTGATTCAATAATATCTACTAAGTTACATGCAATAGAATAAAATCGCAATCTATGCAACCCCGGATATCCACTACTCTTAAGCTGAGACCTTAACCTCGTCAGCAAGAATTTCCGGCTCCCGTCCCTTGATGGCAACCCGATCCTCGTCAGACAGGTCAATTTCCCAGTATTCCTTCAATGCTTTTACCCTTTCTTCCTCACTCTGCAGTTCTGGTAACTCATTAGTCTCAAAGTTCAACCTCTTTTTTATACCTTTGTTGAACATCGTGTACCGCCCAACTGGCTTGTTCCCTTCTCTAATCACCCTCGCCAAAACGATATTTCGCATGAATATCTCCTCCTTCGTCGATGTCCAGTTCGACATGATTTCGAAGTCTCTGAAAGTCACTTCATCTTCAAAAAATACATAAAGGTCAATCCAAGGCGATTGTTCCTCCGGCTTGTGTTGCAACAGCCAATGCTTCGTTTTCCTTCGAGTTTCCGGCAGTGAAGCCTTCGTTAATTGATGCTTTTCAACGCCAATCCCGTTGATAATGGTTCCTTCCGCAAGCAAGACCGGACGGACAATATTGGAGCCACCAAAGCCAACATCAGCCATGTATACCGTACCGTCGTCGAATTGGATAAGGTTCACGCAATGCGATTTACCAGAAAAATTGCGATTGGCGATGCTCCCTGTCCATTCACGGGTAACTCGTGCACCTCCTAGCCAGTTATTGTAACCGAGTGTGGCCAGAAGATGGGAGAAGAGGCCGTTCAGTTCCATACAGTAGCCTCCTCTTTTACGCTTGACAATCTTATCGAAAAGATGTTCGAGTTCAATTATAATTTTATGGTCTGGAGAATAATGAATATCTAAATGTGTTGAGGTCCACCTTCATTAGTATATTTGGTATCTGTTACGGTCCGATGGTGGGAATGCACAGTGGACACTCGTGAACTCTGAACCTACCAATATTTCCAAATGGTGCACTTGCCAAATGTCTAACCATCAACACTTCCAAGTTTTCCAAAGACGGCTCGCGAATCTGTTCCATTTCCTCCGGGGTGAACTGAAGGAATTCAAGGTATTCCCTGGTCTGTTCTTCGGACAGGCCGATTGGCTCATTGGGGTTTATTCCCTGCTCGACTGTCATGTCTGTGGTCAAAGAAGGAAGCTTGGAGGTTGGGGTTGCGTTGCACGCTGGGTGGGGAACTGGGGAGCAAGCTAAGTATCAAAAGCTGTCGGGAAGGCCGAAATGCGGATGTTGGATAAGAAGGTTCAATATTCGGCACAAACTTATTCACGAGGGAAACCGGTAGCTTCATGTTCTCGCGGTCGGTTTAAATAAATGATCATATCTCTAAAATACGGTCACTGCAAGGCTCGACTGCTGTCTACGCAGAACCCCGAAATGTTGCCCGTGTAACAACGTTACAACTGCTGAAGCTGGATATTTCATTAGTCATCTGCACTCGGAGACACTAATTTCCCCGTTTAGTCAGTGCAATCCCTAGAGTCATTCACGGGGTCTAGAATTCTGTGGCTTAGATAATAAACCAGCAAGCTGTTTGTCCTTCAGGATGGGAAGGTACTAACGTATTGGGTTAATTTTATGTCAAATCCGTGGAATCGCAAGATATATCCAAAGGCACATCTGCATATAGAGTTAACGTTAACTCGAGTTGAGCTCCCCAGTTCGCGATGTCAAGCTGGGGTAGCCCCACTGGATCTCGTAACGTAAGCCGGCTTAAATGTTAGAAAAAGTTAGACCGTGCTCTGCAGCTCTGCACACCAATTCCAAGGAACCAAAGCATCACTTTAGCACTCTACTGGGACAGGATAGATCGAGTGGACCCTATCTGCATGGCATCAAACTGTTTAGCCCGCTTTGAATTGAAATCGCATTCCTTTCGGCTCTTTCAGCAGCCAGGTTTCCCCAGATGAGCTAGCTAGCCGGCCGTCGGCAAAACCGCCAAACATCCCCCATCTCTTTTATAGCCAGCGTTGTTCCCCTCCAAGTTCTTTTCAAATATAGTCTTCTGCAGCTGTTCTCGCGCTCGCATATATTGTCCTGTCAATTTTGCATACACCCCGGATCTTTTCGACCGCGCTTAGAATCTAGATCTAGATCAACCGTTACACATTATATTCTATAACCAAACATGCCGACGGCAGTTCGCAGCGTCCAACCGATTCACCCAACCAGCGATCCGCGGGTCAAACATGCTTATGTGGATGTGAATGGCTACAAGATACGTGAGTCGCAACACACAAAATTACCACACCTGCTTGAGCTTGAACGCAGAAAAGAACTAACGGCGTGAAATCGAGGTAGACTATGTTATTGGAGAGCCTAAATCAGGTTCACCGCGGGGGACGGTATTATGTGTGAGTGTTGGATAAGAAAATTTTATACATTATGCACTAGCTGATTTGTGATTGACTAGATTCATGGCTTTCCTGACCTGTGGTGTACGTGATTATCAATGCAATGCCTAACGGGAACATGTTTCGAATATTTCTTTAAACTGATGGTGGGTACCAATTTAAATAGACACCTGGAGATATACAATTCCAGTCCTCTTAGACTTGAACCTACGGGTTATCGCACCAGATTGCCTAGGATATGGAGGAAGTGTATGCCACACCTTTACATACAATACTCAAAACCTGTGATGCCTAACATACATTCGCAGTCTGCCCCCAAAGCACCCCTCGCAACCTACAGCCTCAAATCCAACGCCGACGCCTTCTCCGCCCTGCTCACCCAACTTTCCATCCCCTCCGTCATCCTCCTCGCCCACGACTGGGGCTCCATGATCGCTTGGCGATTCTACAACTACCACCCAACCCAAGTCACCCACATTATCTCCCTCTGCGTCCCCTACGCCCCACCCCACCCGCAGGCACCCTACCTCCCCCTCGAAAAAGTCGTCAAAAAGCTTCCAAACTTTACATATCAGATCGGACTCGCCGACCCGCAGACGGAAGTGGATTTGTGGGAGAAGGATAATATTAGAAAGTTTTTGAAGGCGATTTATAGAGGGATCGGGGATGGGAGGGGGGAGAAGGGTGGGAGTATTAATGTGGAGAGGGATATGATTAAGAGCGTGGGGGATATGCCGAGGGGATGGGTTTTGAGCGAGGAGGAGTTGGAGTGGTATGTGGAGGAGTTTTATAGGGTGGGGATGCATGGGCCGTTGGCGTATTATAAGACGAGGAAGGAGAATTATGAGGATGAGAAGAGGTAGGTTTTCCTTATGCTGCCTTATTTGAAGGAGTGAAGGAAGGAAGGTGGGTTGCTAACGAATAGTAGTTTACTGGATCCTCTCATCAAGGTACCTACGCTTTTTGTAGGCGCTTCCCGGGATGCGGCGTTGCCACCAGTGATGGCTCAGGGACAAGGGAAGTTTATACCAAATCTAACATCGAGGCAACTGGAATGCAGTCATTGGATGGTATGGGAAGTTACAGACGAGATTAATACTCTTCTGAAAGAATGGATTGAAGGAGTTGCCTTTGGAGTGAAGGCAAAACTATAATAGATGCCCTGAGTGAATGGCGAACATCAATAATGGCAATACCTTAAACTGGATAAGCGGAATTACCAATGTTCTATAAACAGTTCCAAGCTTGCAAGTAGTAGAAACATAGTAGACTCGAAATCCCTAAAGGTCTTTCGTATCAATCTTAATTCCAGCACTCTCCAACCTTACCACATATTCATCCCCCAAAGATGCCGGCGTCAATATACCTCCACCAATCTCCTTTGCCAAGCTCTTCGTATCGGACTTCACCCCTTCATCCCCAGTCCCCAGTATCGCGAACGCAGCCTCAACAATCAACAACGCCGTCAAAGCATATGCATCTCCATCATCAAACTTGAAGCTACCAAACACCTTCTTCCCGGACTTATCGTCCGCAGTCCCGACAGCTCTCCACTCCAATTTCTCTCTTTTATCCTTATCAAAATTCTGATCCGGACCGGATCCAGGCTGAGCGACAACTTTTCGGGCAATCCAACGGAACGGGGGAAAGATCACGCCAACAGAAAGAACAGCGATGGTGAAACATAGAGCCCAACCTTCGATTAGATTCCTGACGCGCTTGTACTCAACAAACGCAAAGTTGTCACCGTAGGAATCTTGAGGTGCGTATTTCTGGGTCAGACCCCAGGAACGTAAGACTATAGCACGGTCAGGAGTGGCTTGAACCCAGGGAGCCAGAGTACCCAAAGTCGGGTGGTTGAAAACTGGTAGTCCAGGAGGTGCGCTGTACGGTCTATCAATTGGAGATAGAGCTAGTGGAGAAGAAGACCTTGCAAGGAAAGAGAAACTAAACGACTCTATCACACTCAAGAAGGTTTCGATGGTCCCACCAGATGCTCCGCCGCTAATAAACAATTGCGGTTAGTTTTATTGACGCATAGGGAGGAATATTAGCATATATGATTCTAGAGAACTTACTTGAGTTTGTGAAGGGCAAAGGCGATGTCCCTAGTTCCGCAGTTGTACTTTTTACGGATGTGATTTGCAACTGCGCGCGAGGTAAGATCTGCGGGTGCAGATTCAAATGCGCATTGCGGAACGATCTAGTGGAGAGTTAATGGGGGTTTGTGGTGTTATATAACGGAACTTGATACTTACGATGGCGCCGTTCTTCCTGGCTGTCTCGTCGTATTTTTCGATCATGTCTAAGACCCACGGGTGTTCTCCGGTGCCTTTATACGTCAGTGTAAGGAAACCTATGGAAATATGAGGCTTTTGGGAATACTAACAGTCAACATAATGTGTTCCGGCCTCTGCACATGCTTTGACAAGTCCAGAGCCATAGCGGCAGTACTATCGATTGTTAGTCTTATCACCTAGAACTGTTCATTACATACATATGATAAAACTTACAGGTCCGACAGTTGTGATGATAGCTTTGCATGAGGTAGCAAGCCTGACAGCTGATTCCTCGTCTAGGCTGGCTATGATTGTTTCTATATTGCACCCAAGAGAATTAGCCAATGGGATCCTTGATCTCGATTTTGGATGGTCTATTATTGCGTTGTGGATGGGATTCCAACAGATTTCCCAATGCTAGGTTGGATAGGCTCTAGCCCAGGATGCCCAAAATGACGCGATTCCCGTGAAGCAACTAGCTGCGAAAGCAACAGGAGCTACGAAATATACATAGATACTAGGATGCTTCTCTTGTAGCTAGAATTGTTGCTGCTAGGGGTAGTCAAAGCCGATGCGGTGCAATGGATATCGGTACACAAACACGTTTTTTCGTTGTGTTACAACGGGCAACTTACCAGGTGGATTACTGGCTGGAAACTCCTTGCTGAGTTGCTTAACCAACCCGTTCAATTTATCTTGTGATCGAGCAGCAATAGCCCATTGGAGGCTCTTAGCCCCGAATTTGGCGATATACTTTGCTGCGATGCTACCAGTGAAGCCGGTGGCTCCAAAGAGGACCAAGTCGAGGCGGGCGGTCTTGGGCATGGTGTGGTCTTGCAATTGCAACTGTGATTGTGAAATTGATATTGGGACGGGGTCCTGGAAGTGTTAGTTTAGCTAGGAGCTTCGAAAAAGGTAAACTGGCCAATGCAATGAATGCTGCAATGCAGGGGAGCTAGAGAATTGCGGAAGAAAGTTTGTTGATTTCCCAGGATAAAGAATTATTTACGATACAGGCGCAGGCACAGTGGGGCCTTTAATACCAAATATTTTGTAAAACTCAACCTTTGAATCAGTAGACCCAGGCAGGACCGGTTGCGAGGCGGGGCGATCGGAATTTTATGTAAACGCACAACCTCTCCTTCACCTTCCAGACTGCAGGCCAGATATATATTTTCCACGAGGATGACTTGAGCTCTGTCGCTTTTATCAACGGAGCCCTTCAATCGGGGTTAAGTTAGCCCATCTGTGTATTCTATGACGGGATCATATAGGCCCCGTGTGCCGCCAGTACGAGTACGAGTACTTGCTTTTCACAAGGTCAGCAAGCGGGATAAGTAATCTCATGATTCTGCTTGCACTGCTACTGCTTGTATTGGTGCTTACGCCTTCAAGTTTGAACCTCGGCTGAACCGGTTTACCACTGCAATAGGGTATCTCTACTCGAGTACTTAAAGAGGCGGTTGAAGTGAAGTAGATAAAGTGGAATCGGACGATATGCCAAAATCAGGCAGTTGTGCGTTTAGCCAAATGCGGTCCTGGACAAAAGGTCCATCTTTAATTGATATGTGCAAATGAATTGAAAGGCAGGTTTTGCGGTCGTCGGAGCGGGTCTCCTTTCTGAGACCGTTCGACCGAACCTAGAATTCTCCGAATGGAGATGTTTCAATTGCAGTATGCGAAAGGTTGTGGCGTGCATGCGTATGCTGGTTTTGTAGGTTTCGAGGGTATGCGGACTGCTGACAGTACAGTCCAAGGAGCTGCCTATTGTTTCGGTCGCGATTTTTCGGCCTCGATATCTCAGAACGTATTGTTCTTAGAGACCCATATTTAAATTTCAATACACCTAGTTAGTGTAATTTATATGCTCGGATTCAAGACGCAGAACCCATGCGACTGATCCAAACGGTTGGTGCAACCATTTGTATTTTTACATTTTTGGGCATGCGGTTTCCGGGTTATTGCTGGTCAGCCCACGCGATAAATTTCGTCACCCATTCAACTTTCCTTGTATGAATCAACGTCCGCCCTTCCAAAACACCTCCCATCAACATCATCACCAAATCCTCAGCAATGGCTTTGGTCGCCTATTCCGATTCCGAAGAGTCGGACACTGAATCCCCCGCTTCGGCTCCAGTCTTACCACCTCCTAAACCCGCTGGCAAATCATCTCTATCGTCATTCCTACCTCCCCCAAGCAAGAAGCGAAAACTCGTGGATGACACCCCGGTACCTTCAACCGGGCCTCGAAAGATCAAAGTAGATTTACCAAAGATAACACCAGATGAGTCAAATGAGGAATCGTCATCGTCTCGTCGGAAGATTGGAAAGTCGGGGGGTGGCGGGATGTTGAGCTTCCTACCCGCACCCAAGAGGACAGGTGTAGAAGCAGTTAAAGTCGCGCAGGCGGCCCAGGAGGAAGAGAAGAAACAAAAGGCTCCCGACAGCGATTCCAGTCTTGGTGCCCCTAAGGCTGCACCTAGGATGCTAGGGGGTGGAATGAAGAAAGTCGAGTACGCCGGTACCGCGATGGATACGAACCCTACCGCTGAGGACGAGCCTGAAGCGGAACCTACTCCGATCGCTGTCGAAGTAAAACCGCCACCACCAGCGAAACCGAGTGGACCGATACAAGGACGTGCGATACAGCCGTTTTTCAAAAAAGCAGCCCCGAAGAAGGCATCAAGTGCGAACGCGACCAACGGGGCAAAGAAGGAGGAGAAGAAGGTATCGCTGTTTTCATTAGGATCGGCATTGAACGATAGTCCACATCCAAATGTTAGTAAAACGGCGCCGGGAGAGTATAAACCTCTCTTGGTAGATGAATCCCCGGCACCAGCAGTTGAAGATGTGGCGCCGGTTGGAGATGCATACCAGCAGATGGAGTACACTGAAGTATCAGCCGCGCCCGTCCAAGGACCCCAAACTTTCCAGAGTATCAGCGAAGAGATTGGAATGGACGAGGCATCTATGCGGATGTTTATGGGGCGGCGAGGTCGGAATGCGGAGATTAAGCTTATGGACTTTAATGTTGATGAGGAATACGAGAGAAATGAAAGGGCAAGAGCAGCCGGAGAACTCGCACCAGAGAAGGCAGTTGTCAGGAGTATCAAACCTGGAAAGCATTCTCTTTCCAGCTTGGTCAATGGTACGTATATCTGTTTGGCTTTTTGGAAATTGAGCATTGCTAATTGATATAACAGCCGCACAAAGCCAGAGAACCGCACTCGAGGAATCGTTCGCTGAAGGGCGGCGGAACAAGAAAGAAGCCGGATCAAAATACGGATGGTAGACTACCGCTCTTGTCTATCAGAAGACCGGCTTTTCAACGAAGAAACATTCTATTCAATAACACGTCCTATGTACACCAAAACCAAACAATGCGAAAACTGCTTTTAACAGCATATCATTTACTACCCAAGCCAGAAGCTACTCTGGTAGCCTCTTGGATACCTCTAGCGATAGTACTTCTCAATCTTCCATCTTCCAAAACCAACAACCCACCAATTGTACACCCCGCTGGTGTACTGACTTTCTCACGAATAATAGCAGGATGTTCACCATCTAGAACCATTCCTGCAGTACCCTTCATGGTCTGAGCAGCCATCATTTGCGCCTCGACTCTTGGCAATCCCATCATGACACCGCCATCGGCCATCGCTTCCAACACCAATGCCATGAATGCAGGTCCGCTACCACACAACGCCGTTGAGGCATCCATATGCTTCTCGGCGAGGAATATCGCGCGTCCAATTTGAGAGAAAATCCAGAATACCAGATCTCGCTCTTCCTGTGGGATCACTTGTGGGTCGCAGGATATAACCGTCATCGAATCTCGAATTCTGGAGGCGGTGTTGGGCATGACTCGGATAATGCGAGTTGATGGATCGACCTGCCCTTCGATTTGGGAGATGGTTACGCCGGCGCATATCGAGATGAGCAGCTTACCCTTGAGGGCTGCGTTTGTTTTCGAATCACTGAGGATTTCGGAAACCATTTGAGGCTTGCAGCCTAGAATGACAATATCGGAGAGCTCTGCGCCGCGGGCATTGTCCCCGGCGATTATCGTCACTGCTGGAGACTCGGTTGGGGATAAGGTAGTTTGAGGGAAGACTTTGGCAAGACGATTGGCGGATTCTCGGCGTTTTACGCAGGCTATAAAGGAGGTTGGAAGGTGGGTTGGTGTTGAAGGAGTGGAAGGGAATGGTGAAGGTGGAGCCGGGTGGGACTGTCCTGAAATGGCGGAAAGAATTCCAGAGAGGATCGCGATGCCCATATTACCGCATCCTAAGAAACCAAGTGTCAAGCCTGAGGGCTTTTTGCCGCCTGTGACTTCGAGCGTGGTTTGATCCGCCATTGTAATTGAAAATGATAATTTGAAATGCCTACGAGTGATATTGCTTAGGCGCTTTTGCTGGGCCGGACAAGCTTTGATGACTAGAAGATATGAATTGAGAGTGGTTTATCAGGGAGAGTGGAGGATTGATAACGGAAAGGCTTGAGCTTAATTAAGCTGGTATGACTGTATAGCTCCATGGCGGGCAAAGAGATGGTGCCAAAATTTTTGGGAGGAATGCAAAACCCGAACATCGGCGTTAGCCTGTTCCACCAACCTGTCGACATCTGCAACACGCGACTTTCAAATTCCTCTCACCACCAAACTCGTTCAACATCAGCCTTTCTGTTTTCTGCATTCGGGTATTATACGCAAACTTCAATCACGATATAACCACGATACCTATGCGAACACACTCCTCGATTTCCCATACCATCTAGTAACAATACCAATCGCCTAACATTCTCATAACAATGACCCCGCCGATAACCCTCGTCGTCGCAACAACCCCTCCCCCCACCCTCGCCATTGGCAAATCAATCACAAACAACATGCCATGGCCCCGCCTTCCGAGCGAAATGGCGTACTTTGCCAGAGTCACCCGTCGAGTCCCATCACCTCCCATCCTACCTCCATCCTCGAAATCCTACAAGTACGCAAACGCGGTGATAATGGGTCGCAAAACTTGGGAATCCCTCCCGCCAAAGTACAGACCTTTACCGGGTAGGATTAATATCGTTGTTTCGCGTTCTTCGAGCGCGGAAGGGAGCGGGAAGGGGGTTGGTGGTGGGGAGTTTTGGGTGGGGAATATAGAGGAGGGTGTTGGATTGCTGAGGCAGAAGTTCCCGGTTCCCAGCAGTGAGGATTCTAGCTCTGACGGTAGCGAAGTGTCGGAAACGGGGACGGGAACGGGAATTATCCTCCACCAGATATTTATCATTGGTGGGTCGCAGATATATAAACTGGCGATGGAGCTTCCAAAGGAGAGTATCGCTTATCCGAGGAGGATATTGCACACGACGATACTATCGCCGGATTATGCGAGCGAGGAAGGGGTTGATGTGTTATTTCCACCGATAGATGAGGGGGAGTGGGTGAAAGGAGGGGTGGAGAAGTTGGTTGAGGTTACCGGCGAGGAGAGACAGGTTGTAGAAGGTGTGAAGAAGGAGGAAGGGGTTGAATTTGAGTTTGGCATTTGGGAAAGGACGTAGGCAGTCATATTGATCATTCTGTTATATTATTTTGCTTTATGAAGCACTGGGACATATATGTGTACAATAGCAAGAGCATGGTATGGAGTTTCTTGATCATAATTAATATTTTCGAAGGTGCTAGATAAGGATCTAGACACCTAATTAAACGCTAAACCGCGTCTACAGAACTGTGATAAAATACAAGATCGTGATGGGTTGTTCGTAATAGTTCAATTCAGAAGAAAAAGAAAATATAACGCCTGCAATGCAACTGTAATACAAGTTTCAAGATTCCGTAACACCAGGAGAAGGAGAAGGCAAAGGGGAAGAGGTATCTTCATCATCATCGTCATTTTCCTTCTCTTTATTGCGCCTCTTATCATCCAAAGGCGACATTGGCAAATCCGGAGCACCGCTCTGCCTCCACCTCGGCAGCATCCTCAAATACTTTCTCTTCTCCTCCCACGGTGTCTTCGGGGTCTCCGGAGAGAATGGATCACGACTTTCATCGTCGGCATCATCCTCATCCGGATTGTAGGTTCCGTCCTGAATCATTTGCCTCCTCCTCTCCTTTTCTTGTGTCTTCTTCTCTTCCTTCAATAAATTCGATCGAGTAGGTCTAATCTTCTCTGGATACATTGCTCCGATTGAGCTATAATCGTCGCGCGTATCGACCGTGCGTCGGCGATGGGCTTCTTCGAGATCGTGACGGTAATATTTTGATTTTTTGTATTCTTCCGGGGTGAGTTTAATCGAGGTGAGGCAGTCCAAGCGGATGACGATGTTCGATGCCTAGTCAAAGATCTTTCCACAGGAGCAGCAAACGTAGAAGAGACGCTGTGGGTGCAGCATTTGTCAGCGGTTGGGAAAGTTGGGTAAACGGAAAAACGAGTGTCAGGGAAGTGGGAGAGTACCATCTTTGTATCCTCTTTTCTCTGTTGAGATTGGAAAAAGACGGCTTCCGATTCTCCGCAGGCGGGGCAAGTACGGTTGGATCGCGGGAGCTATAGATAAAAGAAATCATTCATCCAAAAATTAGCCACCAACGATCTTTTACTTATTTGGCTCCCCGGCAGCATCTTCCTCCTCCTGCTGTATGACTTCACCGCAGAACAAACATACAGTAGGATCGCTCCCGACATCCGTGGTGACACCCGCCGTCTCTTCCGCGACAGAACTCAAGACGTTTCGGAAAACGCATTGCGAGGCGGCTTCTTCGACAAAGTTACAGTTTCGGCAGCCGAAGAGAAGTCGATTGTTGGCTCGGTCCTCGCGTGGATATAACATGTTGGAGCTATTTGATAAGAAAGATAGGTTAGGGTATTTAAAAAAAAAATCTTGCCTAGAGGAGGATATCTAAGGGCGGGGAGGTAGCTTACCATTCGCGACAGAATCGAAAGGTGATCTTCTCGGAAGCCTCACGCTCTCGAGGATTCTGAAGAGTAGAGACGTCGTCTTCCATGGTGAATATATGTGAGGCGTATCGGTTCTAGGGGGAAAATGTATTGATACAGATGTTTCTTGCTAATAGGACTCGGGCGGGGGGGTGATGGTTGAAAGTTACGGCTAGAACGGTACCTTGGGGTGATGAAGGAAGGAAGAGAAGGATGAAGCAGACCGAAGAGCTAAACCGATCCTTTTAATAAGCTAAAAATGGTTGTCGCGCAATCAGGCCAGTCAAACGGATCCCCATCCGACTTTGGCAGAGCTGCGTCCAGTTAGTTGGTCGAACGGAGCGGCAAATTTTTGTGCCAACATCACCCAACACATTTTTTCCACTGTTACTATTACTGCCCTTTCATTCTTCACACGACAATTCCTATCGATACCAGAAGACAAAACCTCGAACACCGGTTTCCGCCGCCCCCTGATTGACCCCTCCAGATGACAGCGGCTCCTATTCTTCGACGCTCCCTTCTTAGGGCAGCTACCTCCGCCTCTCCTCGTCCAATTGTTCACATCCATAGAACCTACCAGAGACGGTGGGACTCGACGGCCGCTGCAAATCCGAAGCTCACCCAGATAGTCGACCAGATATCCACGCTTACCTTGCTGGAGACCGCAGACCTGGTTACCTTATTAAAGGTATATTTCCAGTATTCTCAATTGACCTTTACGATAACCAGTCTAATTAACATCTTCACCTCCAGCAACGCCTAAACATCCCCGATTCCCTCCTCGCCGCCCCCGCCGCAGCTCCCTCCGCAGCCCCGGCAGCAGCAGCTGCTGCACCGGTAGAAGAAGAGGCCGCAGCGGCGGAAGAAAAGACTCTCTTTAACGTTAAACTCGCATCCTTCGAAGCAACTTCTAAACCAAAGATTATCAAGGAAGTGAAGGCCCTGCTCGGATTGTCTCTGGTTGACTCGAAGAAGTTTGTCGAATCGGCTCCAAAGATGCTGAAGGAAGGTTTGACAAAGGACGAAGCGGAGAAGATGAAGAAGACCCTAGAGGATTTGGGGGCAAAGGTGGAGCTCGAGTAGGGTGGTTGATTTTGGGGGACGGCTGTTTCGCTGTGTAGTGTGACGGGTGAAATCAAAGGACGAGGCTGTCGGTTTTAGGTACTACGGCAGGTCCTTTCTGGAGGACAGAGAGCAGAGTATTCGCGACACTATGGAACGGGAATCTGATCAAAACTTGCTATGTTATCGATTCCTGAGAAAAGTGCAAACGCCGATGGTATATACATCTGAAAACAAAGAAGAATTGTAAATAACCTTTCCCATAATCCCTTCGTTCCCTTCATTGTATAATAGTACAGTCGAATTAGAGACAAATACAAGGAAAACAGCCCCCTCAGAGTAGACTAACAGGTGTATAAGGAAGGGGTTTTAAAGCAGCCACAAGAGAAAGAAAAAAAAGCTGGGGAACGAGAAGCGAAAAACACAGAGACTACAAGAGACTAATGTATCGAACTCACTATAATACATCAACAAGAGTAGAAACAGGTGGGTATTGGATGAAAGCGTAAACCAACTCCGATGAGAGCAGAAACCCAGTTCACAGCATTTAGTGTCTGTTATAAATTCACGCCGCCCAAAGAGACCTAGTATTCCCCATAAAACGCCGTCGTAACGCCTTCCACAATGCAATGCAAAAAATCGGCAAGTAAATAACATCTACAAAGGTTTGAAACTGGTGGAGAGAGGGAGCCAGAGTGCCGTGATGATATCAAGGTTCGGCAGCAGGGGTTCCTCTAGACTTACCCTTCCGACGCTTCCTTTCCAATTTTCTATTCTCGCGTCGGAGGTTCTTCTTGAAAACCTCCTTAAGCATATTCTCTACCCGATATTGCTCCATTAGCTTTTGCTCCTTCTTATACTGAGCCAAGTTAACAGATCTCTCAACGTCGTCCGGATTCATGATTCGTGGTTCCGGGTCATCTGATTTCAATATTGTCTTTGGCCAGACAAGGCCATATATCTTTGAGTGGCGCTCGCATCGAGGACAGCATCGAGGAATGTGATTAGCAAACCGCCATGTATCCTCATTCTTGTAGATGAACGTAATTCTGCAGTTGAAATTTTGGCAAATACATCTAATCTCGATTTTTGGATCGATGATTGCGTTTTCGGCCAAATGATCCCCTGGGTACCTAATGCCCTCCGGGACTTGGGGGAGAGAAAGCGGATCTGGGTTGATCGGCTTTTGCGGGACCTTTACAATTGGGCCGAACTTGTACTTTTCGTTGAGAATTTCCATATCGGTATCAGAGTAGACTGTCAGATCGCTCTCGTAGCCGTCGTCGTTCGTCGAAATGACAATACTGGAGGATCCTTCAATAGAAGTGTTCGTAGTATCAATGGTGATATCAATGGTCTCAGTGAAGAGTTCACTAGCGGATGAGTCATGATCATTCTTCGGAACGTCGAGAAACCCTGAGGTTTGAGCCACCAAATCTAGAATTGGAGTAGGAGTCTCTGTGCCATCTCTAACCTCGGCTGGTGTAACAACTGGCGTGGGGACTAAAACATTGACGGGGACGAAGTTTGGTGCTGGTGGGGAATCTGCATTACTTGAATTGTCGTCACCGGTACTCAAGGCGGGTGTTGGAAGTGACTTCCTGGCACGTTTCTTTGCACGCCCTGCATAATCGTCATCATCCTTCGTGTCCTCTACGTTTCTCTTGGTTGGGGTGATGTTGGGCATATAGCCGACGCTCTTAGCCCAGCCGCCTCGAATGCCACCCTCACAGCTTTGGCACAGGCATTCCTCATTATCCTGACCGAAGTAGTGATCCGAGTAGTACACTGTGATCTCTTCACCAGGTTGGATGTCCCGTAATGCGGTGAACATTACTGTGCTTTTTGTAACAGAAGTGAATTTGGTATTTGGTGAGCAGTCATGGTTCACAAATCGAGCGGGACCCAGGAATATCTGGGCCCCGGTCTTTCGTGATGACTGAATTATTGAGAAATCCCGATTCGATGCCTCGTTAAATTCATCCTCTTCTTCCTTTGTCATTGTAACCATGACGCCTGAAAGATTTTTGATTACGTCTCCCTTCTGGATTGGTGCGCGTGCGACGATACTAGCCTCGTGCGTCTTGAGAGTGTACCGATTTGTAGTGTGCACTTCGAAGGCGCTATCAGGATGATAGATTTCGACATATCTCCTCAAATGCCTACCAAAAGATGGCCGTGAGTCTCAATCCCGAGTTCCCGCCCAATCCTAACTGAGGACTTACTTGACAAAATCTGCCCTTTCTTCCTTCTTTAGTTTCTGTGCCATTGTCTTGATTCCATCCATCCTATTGAAGGATAGTTAGCGATCTCTTCTCTTAGCAAGTGTGTTGCCGAGGTGTATCCATACTCTAGTAAATAGTCTACTGTCTTCTGAACACTCCGGCCCACGCAAAGATTCGTGCGAATAATCTGCCCAATGTCATTATCTTTGACACGTCTGGCAGACTGGTATCGCGAATGGACCTTGCGGATCTTCGTCCAATAGTAAAGCTTTGAGGTCAAATTGTCAGTGATATCTCGTCGGGAAAAAGGGCGGATTTTTACCGCGAGCTTGTTCAAAACCTACTTTGTCAACCAAAACATCCGTTAAAACATCATCGAAGTTCGACAGCAGCCGCAGGGTGAGAACGTAGGGTGTTTTCGGTTTCGAAGGCATCCTGAAGACAGAATGGAACGTCCGTAGAATTTAGGATTAGGATAGGGGTTTTTCGTTTGGATATTATTCACAAATTATTAGATTGACATTGTCGGCTCGGTCTAAGGGTGGCGGAAATTCTGGTCAAGAGGAAAAAAAGAGGGGAGGTTCTGGTGATGATAAAATAATGACAGTAAGTTGGACTGTACTACCGTGGAGGGTTCCGAGATATTTGTGAGGAGAGAGGGTTGCGGATAGAGAAAATGGAAACTGCAACGTCGAAGGATGATAGTTTATGATGCTGGCAGACCTGGAGGGTTGAAGTTTCGTTGATTGTTGTTGTTGTTGTTGCTGCTGCCTCAGCCAAAAGTCTCCTTCCCGCGCTCGCCCAGCCTGTTTGGATTTCGAAATGGAAAAGGAAAAGGATGCCCCAAAGTGCGCAAAGGGAATGATTATTCTTCGCTGCGGGCTAGCCTCCAATAGCCCAAAAAGGTATCACGAGCGTTCTGGTATCTCTCCCAAACTACAATATCTCAGAAGCCGACAGGAAAGTTTTGGCGGATCTAGAAATAGAGAAAGAAGTTGCAGAGGTAAAAATAAATAAAAAAGGAGGGGAGTGGCGACAATATGTTAAATTGACATTTCATTTAGGGAATCTAAATGATATGGGATGGAGGGGAGTTTAAAGGCTGTTCCTGGGCAGCATCTGAATTGGGTCAGCACTGATACCGATACGCCTAAACGGGTTTCGAACTCTGCAAGCCGCTCAAGCCTCGACCTGGATGCCCCATCGTGATATAAGGGATGAAGCATGCCCTTCGTCGCACACCTGGAGGAATCTGTTAACCATCTCCTATAAAACCGACCGTTCTTATCCGAGCATATAAAGCCATTTCGCCGAGGGAAGAGGGTTAATAGGCGAGTAGTTGGCTTAACAATGCAATGAGGGATAGTAAAGGAGGACTAGAAGGGTGGGTTCCGAGTCGGGATGGACGGCGGCTGGCGAGCCAAGTGTAGTCCGACGACCCCTAGATATGCATGCACGCTATGCATCGGGATCGAATGATCTTACGAGGAAATTGGGAACAAGAATAGGCGAACAATAAGGACGCAATGTCGACATCTCTGATGTATAGAAGTAGCTGAATGGAGAAAACGAATATGTGATATTGATTATCGAGGCTTGCATTAGGCTATTGACCATGTGCCTGTTCACCGAGGCCTCCTATAGGCTGCCCGCTCTCAATATTTTGCTTGTACTATATACACGGACAGTAGTACCTCCACATTCTACAACTATGGAAAGGAACACCACGAGCCTGTACTGTATCTAGTCAAATGAAGTTGTATAATTACCAGAACCTGGAAGTTAACATATTTACGCCTAACAATCTTAACATCTCGGGCAGGATCACCTGATCGTTGCTGATGGCGAAATGAGACCAGGGTTCATTTGAACACTATGTTTACAAAATATGGATTCGGTGATATTTATAGATCGAAAGCATCTACCAACCTTTCGCGTTTATATGGATATCATGATAGTTCGTAAATCTCACTCCCGTCAAATGCGATTTGGGAGGATCCTGGGATTTCGCTGTTCCGATCTGACATAATTCTCGGGCTAAGCTTAGGCCTTCGGCTGTTCACATTGTAGACACGATGTTTGCTTCGTGATATCACCACACCACTCCACATCATGACTCTCGAGAGGGTCGTTGACTGACATTCGTTGCCATCCTCAACGCCTTGAAGCGCGAAAATCATGCCCTGCGTCTAGATCAGCCTTCCGCCCTAGTTGGGCTAAACTGCCAACCTTGCCATGTTCCTCAGAAGGTTTCAAAATAGCCTCTAAACTGTCACAGTTCGGATCAATCGGAAAGGCCTTTCGCTGCAAGAATGAGGTGCATAGCGGGGTTTGGTCAGGCATGCCGTCTGGGCAAAATGGTTGGTGGATTCTTGAGGTGAGTAGATGCAATGCACCACAGTAATTATAGCTGGCCAATACGAACAGCCCCGCAAGCTATGGGTTTTGAGCTATGGGTCGCCCCTGGTCGAATGCGGAAAGCAATCTTGAAGCACGACGCTGGTGTTATTTGCTGTTGAGAAAGGAAAAAAAACAAAAGTAAGGTCTTCCGGCTACCTTCCATGCTGTAACGAGAAGTCTTTGCCTGCCTAAGGCAGAGGTTGTGGGCCTTTGATCCACATGCAGCCACACGATCCCACGAAACATGTCGGTGGATCGGGGAAGAGTGTCCTGACTAGCTAGCTCGGAGTGCCCCTTTCCGGAAATCGCTTTAGCTAGTTGGATGTTGTAGACGCAATTGAAATGGCATAATAACTTGTCGGTGTCCAATCCGACGTTTTCTCAGGTCGCACTTTGGCTAGGGCCAAGGGGACGCGAAGGGAGGAGGAAGAGAAGAAACATCAGCTTCTCCTTTCGGCTGCTATAGAGGCAAGGATTTCAGAACATCTGTTGGCGTATGCATGGGGGAAAAAAGGGAGGAAGAGGAAGAGAGAGAAGAAGCAGGGAAGAAAAGCCACCAGCGCTGCAGCCCTGTTGATTCGATTTCAAAAGTACAAATGTATATATGTTTAGTGGTGTATGATTATTGTCCGACATGTGCATGCAAATAGGGATTTGGATATATTATTTCTCTCTCTCTCCACTTTATCTGCACACCAGCCTCTTTTAATCTTGCAGCTGGTAGGCCCTGCTGACGACGAGGGATATATACACTTGCTGGCTGCATGTATACATATCTAAGCCTATACTTTACAAGTGGGTGGACATCAAATATATATCTTGCACACTGACCCGTCTCAATCCTAAAATTATATTGGACCTTTACCTATTCCTCACCTTGAATGCCACGTTTTTGATTTCAGACTTCAACAATTCGAAACATCGTCTCCTTCGGTTCGGGAGACCCTGCAATCTAATACTTTTACTCTTTCTCGTCGTACCTGTTCGGTTCAACCAAACCGAGAAACGAGAAACGAGAAACGAGAAACGCAAAGCAGAAACACGAGAGACTAGACAGGAGGTAAGGTACTGTATTAATCGAACCAGGGATATAATGCTAAAAAGCCCAGTTATAGGTTAACGTTCCTCGAGACTCCGCAGCAGCTAGGCCGGGTTAATCTATGATATCTGCAAGAGCTCGAAGGGAAAAAACAAAACGGCAGCTGACCGTTGATAACAAGGGGAAATTCCATCTTCTCTCGCACTGAATCCATATATTTGTGTCAACTTCGCTCATTCAAATCTATACGCATTAAAAGACAGAGACCGGGTTTGGTCTCATTTCGGCTGCTGGGTTAAAATTTTTATCTTATTTTCTACGCCAACCGGCCCTCTCCCCAACCGTTAACTTGCATTTTCGGGGCGGCGGCCGCCTGAGGAAGAAGAAAATTAAGTATCCACGACCGGAAAAAAAGTAAAATACGAAAGTCGTTTTGCTTTTTGGGGGTTTGTGGGAACCAGCTTTGGGGTTAACCAAGAATCGAACTCAAACTGTGTTCTGCTTACAGGTGGATTACTCCCCTGACGTACGCAGCAGCAGCGTTGTCTGGCAATCCATCCGTCGATAAACGTCCAACCCAAAAAAAAAACCATAACAGCATCAATTCGACGCATCAGCTTGCACGCCTTTTCCTTCTATTCCATTCTTCATCATTAGCATCGATATTTTACCTCCCGATTCGAAATTCGCGATGCAATTTGGTAATCGAACAATCAATTCCAACCTCGCTACCCGAAAGTTATATTGTTCAGTTAATGCCTGAAAAGTCCATCGCCCTTGTTTCTCTTTAGCCCATCGAGAGCCGGTCTCCCAGTTAATATCGCCATCAATTCTCAACACGCTCGTTTCGCGATCACGTATATTCAGCCTCTATCTCGTATTCCATTCACGCTTTTTCTTTTCTTTTTTGAATAACAACATCGGCTTTTTACGACATTTCAATTACACGCAGAATTAATTTACGAGCAAATTTAACGGCGGTTTCTTTAACCGTTTGAAGAGCAATTATTTTTCATTTCCTCGGCTGTCGGAATCTCTTATTATTAATTTTCAAGGATTGCCTTTGGATATTTGGATTTTAGGGTTGAGATAGGGGTTTTGTTCTCAACATACTCTCACGAAAGCCTCATCAGTTTGGTCTCGGTCTCGATTCGGTCTTTTCAAGGAAGGATTCCAATTAGCGGTCACGATGACTGGACTATCCTGGAGGCTCCGACCTCTCACTAAAAAGGATGATGCCAACCTTCGACGGCAGAGCGTGGATGTTGGTGCATTGTTTAGAGAACAAGAAGGAAACACGCCTGCCTCGGAAGGGACCGATAATGCAGGGACAATCCTAGAGCGACCTCGGACAGCGAAGAGTACGACGAAGGAAGAGGACGCTCCCAGAGTCTCAACATCTACCGTCCGACCACGAGCTAGAAAGTCTGAAGAAAGGACTAGGGCAAATCGATTTTCTATTCTAAGATTCCGAAATGCTTCTGATCCAGCTTTAGGTTCAAAGGCAAGATTACAGCAGAAGGATGACGTCCCTCCGTTGCCGGAACCACCTCGGACACCTACAATTATTACGACTGCGCCTACATTCGATCTCTCCTCTGCTCCCCCAGTTCCGCCAGTTCCTGTTTCTACTGAATTAGTAGAATCCAACAGTTCTCTCGCACCTGCTTCTAGAACAAACCTTTCCGCCAGCTTGAATGCACCCTCCGCATCTACAAGTCGCGATAACTCTGTTTCACCCTCCCCTCGACCTTCCTCTTCCTCACGGAGAGAAGTTTCTAAGAAGAACTTGGGTAGCAATCCCTCCGGCCGAACAAGCCGAGTAACGTTCGACGAACCGGAAAGACCTTTCCCTCCCAACGGATCCACACATAGCTTTGCACCTCCTCCCTACGATGAACATGGCCTCCCTGTACCCCAGCCGCGATTGTCCGAATCTTCGCGTTCTGAAGCTAGCTCTGCCGATGTGGTCGTCACAACTACCACAACGACCCATACCGTATCCACGACCTCAACCTTCTTCCGATTTTCGAGGAGGAAGAAAGATACTCCTTTATTCCCCCTGCCTCCGAAAGTTAGTTCTGAGAGTAGAATTAGTACTGATGCAATCGGCGGGGGTGCATCGAGCTCTAATATCTCGATCAAATCTCGACCCTCTATGAGTATGTTCTCATCGGCACCAGCCACGCCTCGAAGAGTGCCCACATCAGACGGGACCACAACCCCTGCGACAAGCGCCCTTGCAGCGTCTGTATTAGGCACCATGGGAGGAGGGTGTACCCCTATGGTTCGCGCCAATTCTACTGCTTCGAACCATTCATTACACTCCAACAATTCTAGTCCATTAGCGCCTCCGACTCGCTACAGCAGGCAGAGAAGTTCCACAGTAGGATCAATGGATAGATCGCCAGCAGAAAGCGCACGCACGAGTCTTGCTGGCCGAAATAGTTTTTCGAGATTATTTTCCACGAGATCGAGACAGAACAGCGAACCACCGTTCAACATGACATCCCGAACAACTTCGCCGACTCCGTACCTAGCACGGGCCTCTACTTCCCACCCGAACTCATCTGCAGTATCGAGAGAAAAGTTAATAATACCGGAGCGACTAGATGAAGACACCCCAGACCAGTATCTAAGGAAATTAGAAGAGGCTGTAAACAAGAGTGTTGTGGCGAGTTTGTTAAGTCGGACGAACGATGAATTTCATGTTGAGGTCTTGAAGCGTTACATGGGAACATTCAATTTCTACCATGACCCAATGGATATGGCACTCAGAAAGCTCTTAATGGAAGTAGAATTACCCAGGGAGACCCAGCAAATCGATAGGGTTTTGCAAGCATTTGCTGACCGATATCACGATTGCAATCCTATCATTTATTCCTCAAGCGGTATGTGGAGTGACCTTAGACTTACATTTTAGAACTAGGAGCTAACCTGAGCGGCAGAAAATGCCTATTTTATCGCTTTCTCCCTTCTCATTCTGCACACCGACGTTTTCAACAAGAGCAATAAACACAAAATGCAGAAGGCTGATTACGTCAAGAATACGAGCGGTGAAGGTATAACATCCGACATCCTCGAGTACTTTTATGATAACATCAGCTATACACCATTTATCCATGTGGAGGATGATCTGGATATCAATGGCGAGAAGATTGTGCCACACATGCCCAGAAGGCATGTTTTTAGCAAAACAAATACAGATCTGAGGAAGCCCAAGGAACCCGTGGACCCATACACATTGATAATCGACAACAAGCTTGAGCTGCTTCGCCCTTCATTGGCTGATGTTCTCATGATTGACGATCCATACAGTTATCTCGGGACAACTCATACAATGAATATGCGGGATCTGCACGAATCTTTCTTTAGAAGCTCAGTACTACAAATCGTGTCTGCAAGGTCCCGGCCCGATGCATTTCTAAATCCGGCAACCGCACAGAATCCGCAAGATGCGAATCCTGGCGTGGTAGAGATCAAGATTACCAAAATTGGCGTTTTGTGGAGGAAAGATGCGAAAAAGAAGAAAACGCGGAGCCCGTGGCAAGAGTGGGGAGCTCTTCTCACAGGTTCGCAGCTTTACTTCTTCAAAAATGTCAGCTGGGTCAAGAATCTAATGTCGCAGTATGACCAGCACGTGAGAGCTGGGAACGTGGGTATCATTCCTTGTGTGTTCACACCGCCGCTTATGGAATTTAACCCGGACGCAATGTTGTCCACTGATGACACTGTGGCACTGGTTGATAGAACATACAAGAAGCATAAAAATGCCTTCATGTTTGTTCGCCATGGCGGGTTTCAGGAGTATTTCCTTGCAGACAACGAAGCCGAAATGAATGACTGGCTAGCAAAGTTGAACTATGCGGCTGCATTTAGAACAGCTGGTGTCAGAATGAGAGGCGTAGTTGCAGGCCATTACGACGGCCAGCGAAGTAGGGGAATCCGGCGACTAGACTCCACTAGCGGTACGAAATCAGTTCAGACTGCATCTGGTGAAGTTTCCATAGTTTCGGGGAGAATCGATCCTCAACTTGCTGCTCAAATCGCGGCTGCAAGACGCCAGGTCATTGAACGCAAGCTCCAGGACTCAAACTTAAAACTAAAGGATGCACTGGACCAATTAGCAATGCTTCTCCGCAACGCGCACCATCTTAAGCTCCTTACCCCGATTCAACCGAAGACTCGGGATGCAATAATCTTAGCAGCGGGTAGTCTCAATGCAAAGTTACAGTGGGTTCGGGTGGAAATATGGAGACTTCGCTGCCATCGTGACATTCTCGAGTTGGATCTTGAGGAAGAACGCAAGTCGGCCAAGGACAAGCTTAAGAGGCTTTCTATGCTTTATACTCCTCCGGAGACGCCATCTAGAGGCAACAAGTCGCCCAACCTAGCGGATTCACCTCACTCGGCTAAGAGCACGCCGACACAAGCTAGTATCAATGCCTCGTTTAATAAACCGGTTTTTGAAAACGAGATTACTAGACAATCCACCAAAACCACAACAATCAGCAGGACGGCTTCGCAATCCACTGCTAGACCCGGTACCTTGAATTCACACAAGAGCTGGGAGATTCCGCCCCTGCCATTCGAGCTCAACAGATCATCTGTATCTAACATGCCTGCTGACATGGCAAATGACATTGACCTCAGCGCTCTAGGTGAACCGTACATGACTAGTACAGAGTCGCATGAATTTGTCAGTGTTACCACTAGCAGTTCAACGGATGATATCCAGAGGCGGCCTAGTACTGCTTCCGTGATCTCCCACCATGCGATTGCCCAAGCTATTAAACCAGGTGGCGATGCCGAAGCAGACCTTCTTGAGCAGTACAATTCCAAGGAGGACAAGGGTAAAGAAACCGACGACCGCGAGAAGAAGGATAAGGAAAAGGACAAAGCGGGGGAGAAAGACAAGGACAAGATTCGAAGATCCTTGCATCGCACTCTCCGTGAAGGTTCACAACAGCTTACCCATCATCGATCCAAGAAGCCCGGTCCTGGAGCTCAAGGTGATAAGACCGATGGTGAAGGTGACGGGGAAAAGAAGGACAAGGAGACTGAGGGCTTAGCAAGAGGAGCGGGAAGCTTCACCGTTCATGGGAAAAAGGCTAGTGTCATCACGTTTGGGAGTGAGTGGCATACTATGCCGGCTGAGGATAGGCTCAAACGGCACAGAAGTGGAGCTAGTGCTACTATGGCGAGTGCCATGGCAGGTCTGAACGGGGATCGTGTTATTGACGCAGCAAGCCTCGGAAAAGTTCTTGTTTCAGAAACCAGCACGGGGGATTATTCCGATGATGAAGATGCCGCCAGTGTCAGCAGGAGTCAGCTGAGTCGAGGCTCAAGCGTACCTAGCGGCCGCCTCACCGTTATTAACCCAGATATGGAGGAATCTGAGAAGAATAGTGTCAACGATGGTGAAGTTAGCATTATGACTGCATCCGCTATCACGGATGACGACGCCGGTCTACCAGCGAACTTTATTCCTGATGCAATCGCTAGTCCGACTTTTTCGGATTCGACGATTAAGCATCTTGCCGAGGAGGGGCGTATATCGACGGCTAGCAGCCGCGAGGCAGAGGCCGTAGTCGTCGAGGTTGCGAAGGAGAGCGATGAGCAACATATCGAGGAGGTTGTAGTCCTCCTAGAGAAAGAGGGGTCAACTAAGGACGTTGTTCCAGCAACGTTGGAAAATGCCGTTGTTGCCCACCCTGAGCCTACGATAAGCGTTGGCGCATCCATTGATGTGACCAAGGCTAGTGAGCAGTCAGATGCGAAGGTGTAGATGGATCTAGGATAAGGCCTTGGAGTCTATTCTTATTGTTTTACTTGTTTATATTTACTATATGCGTTCTTGTGCAAGCCTTTTTTATGTAGCACAAAAGTTCATAACAGCGAGTTTTCCTTTTATTTTGGATTTGAACATTGTACTAATATACCCTGACCCTCTTCTCATTTTTGCAATCGTTTCGTTCCATTACCGTTCCTCTCTTTTGTTTTTTCAATTGCATGCACTGGGGCTGGGAAGAGCGAAAAAAAAGATGGATTAAAGAATTTTGGCTTTGTGTTTTTCTTGGGGCTTAGTTTTACCTTTTTTGGCGGTGCTTTTTGTCTGTCGTCTTTTTTCTCTTTTTCATTCATCTCTCTATAATCCAAAAAACAATGACGACGGTTGACGAATTCACTTTGTATCATATTGAGAGAAAGGTCTAGATTCCTTTGTTCAGAACATCACTAGAGTACGAAGCGGCCTCAGTGGACTCCAAGTTTAGCCTTTACTCGAATAAGCTTCAATCCCAATCATATGTAGTCTCAATGTGATATGTTTTATTGTACGACAGTCCGTCGCCATTCTGATATACAGGTCCATTCCTAGGTAACCGGGGCCCTCAAAAGCTATGATACACAAATTTGTGAAAAAAGATATTTAACAAAGTAAGCCGCTGCAAAGATGAACCAGGGAAAAAAAGAGAAAGAAAAAAAAAAACGAAGAACGCCGTACGCAACCCTGATATCATATAGTATTTCCCCTTCTCCCCCCCAAAAACAGTCCTATTAAGGCAATCGAGGCCATAAATATCCCAGTTTAGTCCCGTATGCAAAAAATGCCACACATCAAATATACCTCCAGCAAGAATCAGTGGGGGAAAGGAAATTAGGGAGACTGCCACCCCCTTCACGCCCTTCCCCTCACCCCCCACCCATTAAGCATCTTTATATCTTTCCCCTAAACTTGCTAAACTCGCAAGCAAATGCACCGCCCCAAAATTAAAATTTAATCATCCCCGATTAAGAATTTCCCAAAGCTCTTAACCATACTCTCAATCTCCTCTCCAGTCGGCTTGATACTCTCCCTGGGTAATAAAAACCCATAGCTCCCCTGATCCCTCAACTTGATCTGATAAGAATACGGCACTCCAACCTCCCTGTAAAAGTAATCCAAAGCCGATCCGCCACCTCCAGTCTCGGTAAGCTGCAAGTCTTCGTCGTCATCGCCGGCCTTCTTTCCCTTGGATTTCTTTGGAGATTTCTTCTTCTTTTTGTTGGGTTTTTCGGAAGGTCGGAATTGTCCGCCGCCTTGACATGCGGATGAAACTTCGTAGTGTTCGCCGTGCGTGGTTCGGATGGCTTTCGCGAGGCCTTCAGCTAGTTCTTCGAGGTTCTCAAGGTCCGGTGGTGGGGTGGAGCAGGTGTATGAGTATGGGTAGAGAACTGTATACCCAATTTTAGTATGCCATATCGTTAAAATCAATGTACTTTAAACGGTAGCAACATACTTTGCTGAGAGTAAGAGTGGAGGTCCAAAAACCCAACAATATGTGTGTTCCCTTCAGTCGTAATATTGGTTGCCCAGTCCGCAAAGTTCTTTGCTTCATAAGCTTCAAACTCATGTTCACCAGGATAGTCTAGGATTAAAATTATGTTAGCACCGCTTTAGTTTCCATCATTTGAGGGCCCGGAAATGATAAGTAACATACTCTCACTGCACGGATTATTCTGACTTTGCCCTCCCCACTTGAACGAGTAGCTCCTGTCCAACTCAATTCCCTTGCAGAATCCTAGGCTTGTCGGTTGTCGATTCTTTCTCCATAGCCTATCTCCGCTCCAAGTGTACACATATCCGTCCACGTTCAACGTGGGAATAAAGTACCAGTCAAAATTCTCGACCAACTTAGTGATCTCCCTATCTCCAGACTCCGCCTCCGCCTCATCCACGACTACTTTCGACCTGTACCCTGTAATGAAAGAATGGGCAAGGTAGCAGACCGTCGAAACAGATATCCACTCACGAGCGTGAGAGGCACCAGTCACAACAATTGCCCTACGTTTTACATCCGATGGCGGCGAATTTGGGAATTTTGAAATCTTGAGACCGTTGATGTCGCGGCCCTCAAAAGTCTTGCCAATGGTGAAATGTTCGACGTGGCCGGGGAAGAGCGATCGTAATAGCTTCATCCATGGGTTTATGACGGAGATTGGTTGGTAATTTGAAAAGAAGTGTTCGGACTGCGAAGGTCGGTATGTCGATGAAGAGGAGATGGAGTGTGGGGAGAGTGGATTGGACAAGCTGTCGGATGTACCCGGGAAGGTTTCCCGCACAGTAGCAGCGAGGTCATGCATTAGTCGGGCATGGGCTGTTTGAAGTGACTCCGGTAGAAGACCAAGTAAAGCTGGGACCTAATATGGTTTAGCAATGCTATTAAAACTGGCAATGTTTTATATATCTAATAGCAACATACAACATCCTTATCCACCCGAATGTCGGCATGGTCCTTTGTCGCACTCCAGACATCCAAAAACAGAATCTCGGCAGCCTCCGCCAAAGCGGATGCTTCTTCAGTAGTACTAATATTAAATCGTAACACTACATCATTGTCGTATCTCGAGTAAGGGGAAGGTTTGTCCTTTGTTGAGCTATCGCCGAGCGTCTTTTGGTTCGTGTAATGAGGATGACCCGAGGTACCATGATGCTTCTCTCCGTTTCCAAATATCTTGACAACAATCTTATTTCGCAGCTGAGACCATGGATTTCGGAAGTCACGAGGTGGCGGTGCGTAGATATCAGTAGTCTCAGGTTCGTGAAGAGGTAACCGGACACCGGGATCTGAACTAGGTATCGTGGAAGCGAGAGAGTTGGAGCAGAGATGTGCAGCAACGGCACAGTAGACGATTATTGATCTCATGGTTGTGTTACAGTGCCGGCCTTTCCCTCCTATCAACGATAGTGGTCCCGAGTTGATGGTAAAAAAAGCGATTGGAGTTCCCTTCAAGAGGGTGGACGACCCCTCCTGAAGTGTGAAATACCCGGTTTTCCTTGCAAGATTTGACTACCGTTAACTCTTAAAATGTCGGGAATTGAAAATCGAAGTTGCACGGATAGTATCGCGGACAATAAACATAAATATCGAAGAGATGACGGATTGATGATGAAAGAAAAGAAGAGAAGAGCAGAAAAAGTAGGATCACATCGTAAAAAGTAAGGAAAAGAACTTGCAACGGTCTTACGAAAGCGCTTCCCAGAATGGCACCACCACCACCATTGTCCGTCCCTCTCAATCCTGCATTTTGGCCAGCGTAAGCCTTTTTCTGTTTCAGCAGGGACCTCACGCCAGGGAGGGTACTCGTAGGCTAACTCGTAGGCTGAGGATTCACTCTTCTCCCCTTCCCTTTCCTTCCCGTGTAGGCTCACTTTGGCCGGTACCTGTGGCTGTGTTTGTCTCGCCCAGCAGAAAAGGGAAAGTTTTGACAAGCCCCCCGCAGAAAATCTAAACCTCGGCCCACTCCGAACAACCTCACCCGAAAGAGCATCCCACAACAATCCAAATGACTTCACGGTGACCTCGAGTCCACAGATCGCATCATGATTCAATTAAAAGTACGTATAGACATATAGCTCTTTCTCACACTTCAATTGAACATTCACTAATTGCTATTTGTAGACGATGCTTAACTGCATCGACAACTCGGTACCACCTGTTTCCCCGCCTACTCTTATAGGACCCCCCAATCAAGCTCTCTAACATAGTCAATCCCCATCGAACCTGCAGGGAGCCGCGATCGTCGAATGCATCAAAGTCCTCGGCCAAAAACGCCACGGTCGCATCGGTGATAGAATAGTTATCGTCGTTCAGCGTCAACGCGCATTGGGCGCAGCGGACGCCGGCCACAACGCCTCGCAGCAAGCCCAAAAGGTTAGGAAGGGAGATATCAGACACGCGGTTATCGTGAGGACAAGAAAAACCTTGCAGAGGAAGGATGGGAGCGTGGTTAGGTTTGATGATAATGCCTGCGTATTGATAAACAAGGCTGGGGAACCAATTGGGACGAGAATGAATGGTGAGGATGTCTCGATTTTTATTTCATATTCAACTGGAACTTGAGATATGGGGGTAAGAAGAGCCATTGCTAATTATCTGTCTTTCTAGGTGTCGTCGGAAAGGAACTAGGCGAGAAGAAGTGGAGCAAAATCCTCAGTTTAGCCCCGATGCACGTATAGGGAACACACAGTTACATATTGTACCATAATTTCCATATCGTCTGTACATATAGCCTACCGCTAATAGACAAAATTTCAAAGCAATCTCGAGAATAAAGCCAGTTTTGATACTTGGTCCGGGGAGCCTAGCAATGTCGAAAGGCACCAAGCCAGCAATCTTTAAGCTCATTTAATTAAATTTCTGTAAAATCGTCTAAAGAGTCGTATATATATATCGGGTTACGAGATATCAGAAAAATATATAGTACTTTTTGTGTTCTCGCACTCAAGCTTATACCCTGACCTCATCCAAAAAGCTACTTCTCACCCAATGTACGTAAAAGTATCTTCAACTCCGCGCTGTCCGTCCCCTTCCCTCGTTTGTTCCCATTTACTTCTGTTAAAACGTGGTAAGAGGGTCTCGGACGGCAAAATATTCAAAACCCGCCAAATATGAAGAAAGAAAAGACTACCAAAAAGCGAAAGAGAGGGAATTTTCATGTCCACAAGAAAGACAACAAACGCCTGAGGGCAAGGAAAAAGGAAGGGCTTGGGGCAATATCCATTTATTACAGCAGATCATGCGCTCGCCTGGTACAAGAAACAATGGATCCAACGACACAAAGGAGTTATCCCCGGTATTCCGCTGCTGGTATCAAAAAAAAGGATAGTACAGAAGTCTTGAGCAGAGAGCGCTCCTGTATCCTAACTCTCAGTCACCACATCCCATCGATGTCTAGAAATCAGTAAAGAAATGGCCGTATTGATCCGGACCATCTTTGCCATATTCTTCCGTCTCCTCGGGATACTTGTCAAACAAGCTGGCGTCTCCTATTCCGCCACGGACGGGTGGGACATATGGAGGCTCGATCTGCTTACTTAGTAGTCGCTCCCAATTAACCTCAGCGAACCACGGATGTTCAAGAACGGATCGAGACCCATGATAAAGGTTACCTAACTCTGAGTCAGTATTTTCCAAATATACCCGTAACATTCTTAGAACGTACCCAATCGCTTCGTCAAATCCGGCGTGATCAATTGTTGCAGCAAATCCATTGCATCAGGGTGAATATATGCTGGATATTTAACTCTACCACGGAGAATGTTTTCGTAGATTTTCATCGGACTACCTCCATCCCAAAATGGAGTATAGCCACAAAGCATTTCGAAGATCAGGATACCCAACGACCACCTTGAAACCCCCGGTTAGCAAAAAAGGAAGCCCCTAGAGATAATGAATACTAAAATACACCTACCAATCAACCGATTTATTGTATCCCTTGGAGGCGACGACTTCCGGTGCCAGATAATCTGGCGTACCACAAAGCGTCCAGGTGATATCAGGGACTTCCTTCGCGAAACCAAAGTCTGTAATCTTTAGATGGCCATGACGATCTAGCAGCAGATTTTCCGGTTTCAAGTCACGGTAGATGATGTTCATCGAATGTAGGTAATCTAGGGCCAATGCTACCTCGGCAGCATAGAATTTGGCGACGGGGTTCGGGAAACGCTGCGGAGCCACCATGTCAATCGCGAAAAACGTTAATAGTTATGAGATCTATAATTTATGCTTACCTGCGACTTCCGCAGCAAGCTGAACAGCTCACCACCCTCAATGAAATCCATCACCATGTATAAATTCTTCGAATCTTGGAATGTCCCCCATAGAGTAATCAAGAATGGGTGCTTGACCCGCTGGAGCATACGACGTTCATCATTCGTATGCTCTACCTGTTTCATCTTGACCACCTGGGCTTTCTTGAGGACTTTGACTGCATAGAACCGGAGATTATGCTTTGACTGTACCAAATGTACACGTCCGAAACTTCCGGTCCCCAATGTTCGCTGGAATGTAAAGTCATTTAGGGTATATTTCCCCTTGGTCGCTCTATATACAGTTTCAGTCTTCTGGGTCTGGCTTTCTGTCCCTGCTTCGCGTTTGTCAGTTGATGGGCGTATAGCCACAAGTAAACGGCGAAAACTTACTGGCATGACCGGTCACCTGCGTCTGATTTGACTAAAGAAACGAACAAAATGTAAGTATGCGGATCAATCGACAATTCCAAGCCAGTGGTTTACGCAGTTAATGCTCCCATAACATCAAAAAATCATTCCGGATTCTTACTTACAGAGACGGCAGTCTGCGGCTCTGTAGCGACTGGGGTTGTCATCTGTTGGTCCTTGGCCTCGGACTGGCCTCCGGCAACTACTGGAGAGATAGGTATCTGAGAGGTAGCAGTGGTGGTCGTTGATAAAGTTCCACCCGCTTGAGAGTTTGTTGTCGTTGCGGTCGACGGTGCGGACGCCAAAGACTGGCTTAAAGATCTGTCTGTCGATGGTGTAACAGGCGATTCTTCTACTATGGTATCCGGGTTGCCGTTTGTTTTGAGACGTGATGTCTCTTTGTCCTTCTTTTTCTTCTTGAAGACGGATCCTAGAGTCGGCATAAAAGAGTCTTGCTCGGGACCGCTCGAGTCCGAGACGTTGCTGTTACTATACTGAAGGGGCGCTTCCCAGGGGGTGTTGGAAACGGTCGGATCGAGTTTTACTCCTGTGTAACAATCGATAGCATTATATTAGTTCTTTATTACTTCTCTAGCTGGTCTCGCCCGACTGCAGTGTCTCGGGAGAAAGCATGCAGCCGATTCGCTGCAGTCTTCCCCGCCTTCAGCATCCGACAACTCGCCGGTATTCTATTATCCGAGCCATTGGGTCCAAGATTGAAAACTTACGTTTATTCGCCGTAGATTCGGACGTTGGGCGGTCTAAGACCGGGATTGAACGAGTTAAACTGAAGGGAGTCAGGTTAAATGGTATTTAGGGGTATTGCTGCAACGAACGGACTCCTGTTTAAACCGTGTGGTTGAATTTTTGTTAGCCTGGTGTTTGACCAGAGAGATTGTATTTCGCAGGGAAGGCTTGGAAAGAAAAGAGCGGTGAGTGCCTGATATGTTGTGGTAGCTATCTAAAAATTGAGAAAGAAAGGCATTCGATTTCTTCCTGACATACTTCGCTTGCTTATTGGCAATAATATTCGCAGGAGATGTCAGGTTGGTTCTTTCTTTGTCAGCTCCTTGATATATCCAAAGCTTTCACTTTAGACAACGGGAAGATTTGCAAGGGATTGAAAACTAGGCAAGGGCAGATCAAAGCGTGGAGGCACGGCCACGAGGAACAGTATGTAAAATAGTATGGCAAATTGAGCAATAATGCACTGTAGGAAATAGAAGTTTAAACGTGCTGCTGTAGCATGCTAAACCAAAAGCTATTGGGAGACCGCGAATAGCGTGTGCGACGAACTCTGCCCTCTTTGGAAAGCTACCAGTGCAGTGCTTGATAACGTATATAACGGGTAATTCAGCGAGTCCAAAAGAAATGTTTGGGACTTCAAAGGCTTTGGCAAAACGGGTAAGAAATTTGTAAAGGATGGAAACAAGCTGAGCCGATGTTACGAATGGGTGCGTTTGGACAAGTCGTGCCGCTACTTACCAGAGTGAATCGACGTTCGCAGAGCAGCAATATAGCTTGAAAGCTTAAAAAGAAGAATAAGTGATCGTGAATGAGAGAATTTTTTATTCAAATCTACCCCGCATTTTCGCTCCAATTGTCAGTTTCTCGTAATTGCAAATTTAGCCAGTTAATGAAGGGCCATCCAACTATGGGTTCTGGAGATCCATATAATATTTTCTTGAAGAAGATAGGATGTCTTCGCAATTGAGGGGGGCCGCTTGCGGTTTCGTACATTTAGTATGGGAGCGGTGCAGTGGGTGTGTGCAATGACTCGGGGAATCTTGTTGATAGCCGAGTTCCAGAGAAGCTTGCTTGCTTGCTGCTTGCTTGCTTGCCCGCCTGAACCACGTTGATATATAGCGAGTTGTATAAAAGCCCCGTTACGTCGTCAATTTCCTGGCTCGTAAGGGGAATAAGCCCACGAAAAGAAAAAAGAAACCCTTCCGAGCTACCGCGGAACGAATGGCGCGAAGTAGTATCCGGAATTAAGAGAGAAAAGCAGAAAAGGAAAACAAGAGAGCAGGAGAGAGGTAAAGAAAACCCGCTCTGGCTTCTGTGGACAAAATCGGCCGTCCGTGTTTAGCTGTGATAGCTTTCCTCCCCCCAAATGCCGGTGTGGTCTAAGTTGCTGGTCCCCAGTAAAACTGGGAAGAAGATATGGGCAGTCAAGAAGGAAGCTTTGGGAATGGCTAGCTGGCGGTTGGTAATATATATAACAGCGGCAGAATTTCTATAAAACTAGCATTTGGCATTTCCCCGTTTACAAGGCAAACTGCAACGTGCTATGATGCCTGTAGCTTGTAATAAACGAGAGGTCCGGCTTGTGCTATGGGGGCTGCCCAATCTGTGATTGTAGGGGTCCACAATTTGGTAAAATGGAGGAGAGAAGGGAACACGGGCAAAGGATAAGTTGACTAGTGAGTGGGAAAAGGGTAATATGCAAGCTATGCAGCCGGTGTATCAGCCTCTAGAGAGCGGCCACTAGGCTCGAAAGCGAAACTGACAATCAAGAGAATGATTTCATGATCCGTGCAAATGTTCTGCTGTTAATATTATTTCCCCCTTCCCTTCTCGTTTATGTTTCTCAGGTTCGAGGCAGTCAAGGGAAGCCTGTTAAGCTTGATATGTAGGGGCAAGCAACATTGTCATGCAAACAAGCAACCCCAAATTGAAAAAGAGAGAAGGAACGAGAAAGAGGGTAGTATAAATAAAACCTCTTAATAAAAAGAAGCATACCCTCTTCTGCCGCCTGTCAATCGTATTTTTAACAGGTAGCCTTAAACACCTAGCGAAAGAGGGGTTGGCATGTAAATGTATTATGATATGCAATAAGCTAAGGTCTTTCCAAGCGGGAAGCAATATCTCAGACATCCGAACCAACGGGTACATCGATTAAGGTTGAGAGGTCCAAGATCGCAGTGCAGTGGGAGGGCAAAATGTATAGCAGGGTGTACGTGTTGGTACACGGCAACGACACACAGGATCCAAAGCAAAGTAGATGGCCCACTCCACAGATACATGAACCGGGCAAGGGTTCGGGTTGAGCTGCTGCAGCCGATGACGAAACCTGCTTATTTTTCTCAAGCAAAATGAAGAGCGGGCGGAGAGGGAGAAGGACGGCGAAAGAGCAGAGACGGGATCACAAATTCAAGGGATAATCAGGGCGAAAAAGGACCGATTGACATTACTTACTCCGATAAATATGTAGATTTGAGGTTAAGTATCGCAATTGATTGAGAATGGCCAATTGCCAGACGAGGTTTTGATCAGAAACGGGCAATTGCTGCGATCCAAGTGCTCTCCAGCCCTTTGCCGGAAATTGACGAGCTAAGTGCTATTTTGACCTTTCAAATGCTCGGCAGAATTCGGGAGTCAGAAAAAGACCATGTAAGATCGATTGTCGATGCTGGTTTGATGTGGGAAATTTGGGTCCTAAAAATTTAAATTATCACGAAGAAGAGGAAAAAAAGTGCAGAGAGATGCTACATCTACAGAGAAAGGGAGAGAAAGAGGAGAGAAAATGGGAGGATCAAGTTAGATTCTTATTTTTGTTTTTAATAATAACGTAGTCGCTGCATACATACTACTTAGCAGTATCTCACACAAGCTACTTGAAATCCAAATTCAGAATACAGGAATAACAAAATATCACTCCTTGTGAATCTGGGCCTCCTCTTCCTCCTCCTCCTCCTTCTCCTCCACCGGCTACAGCCAATTGCACCATTAGCAATACGAAACGAGGCAGCGTGGGAGAGGATCGCACAATGGATGCTTTTTCGTGGTCGGCCGTTTATGCTCAAAAATTAAAGCCCACCCACCCTCTTTAGGTCTCTTGGCCCATGGCCTCAATAGGATTTTCACTTTTCATCCCGCACCCGAAGGGTAATGCTAGCCTCCACCTTGGTCTCAAAATCTAAACATGCTCTCCTGTTCGCAAACATCAACTGCAGGTAACTAAGGCTCCCCACCCTGGTCCGATTTTCTGGTTGACATGCTTGCTTGCTTGACAACTCGGGTTACCACAAACCTCAGTGTCAGCCAATCTACCATATGCCTTGTATCTTTATCGAAATAGCGTATCACGAGTAGACCACGCGGTTAAGACTGAAACAAAGAGATAGGCAGGTAAGCTCTGCAGTTGAACTAGCTTGCTCCCGTTTAACCAACCATTCGGGGAAGAAATACACGAATCTCCTTCGCAATACATCAACCCATCAGGATCTCTCATTGTTCATTCTGCCGAATCCAATGTTCCCGTATGTATCACTCGCGTCCCTTTTTTGATGCGGTTCCCTTGAGATGTGGAGATCGACGAGCCACCTGCTGCCTGTTTTCGGCAACCAGAGATGCTGGGTTCAGCCAGATGGCAATTTTATGGCTTGGATGTGTCCATGGAGCGAAGGTTTTTGCTTTTCCTGTTGAGGACCCAAACCAGCTGAACTCCTCTTGATCTCTCCATCTTGAAAAGACAGTTTTTTGCTTTCTCTTTCTAGGCACTTCTCTCCGCAAACGCGGTGCTAGGCATATTCCTGGCAAGCAAATCGTGAAACAAGAGATTCGAAATAAGCATGCAAGTATAAAACGCATGATGCAGAGTGGGTCAACCTTTCAAGCTTGCTCCGTTGAATTAGCAGCCACAAAGGTTCATTTACATGCGGAAGGTCATGAGCGAAAACTCAAAGATTCACAACACAGGAACGTTGACCGGCCGTGCCAGTTAATTGCCTCTCTGCCAACAGAGAGAAATCTTATCGTTCGGCGAATGTAAATTTGGTTTAAATATTGGTTGACGAGTTATCCTCCTGTCTCTTAACCGAAATATCGCGCTGGGGTGATGAGCCAATCTCGTTTGCAGATATATATTTGGACCACAATGCCTGCAAGCCGAGACCGAATTTCCATCTTGCTATTTATACTTGTCATCCTGAAGCTCCGTGTAGATCTTTAATTGACTCTTCCCTTGTTTACTATGGCGTGAGGGTTTGGATGCCAACAGGGAATCTATCGATTCAAATCTGGAGCCGAAGCAGCTTTAAAGGAGGGTGAGTAGCTAGCAGGGTAGGTTTACCCAATCCGCTCTCTCTATGAATCAATGCTTGTCGTTGTCACGTTCCGTAGCCCAAAGTGAATCTATAATCTGAAAAACGGCCGTGATGCCCTTGAGAAGATCATCGCTAATTTGGTCTCGCCCCCATCTCTGCAATGCTTTATCGGGGTGCCACCGCACTCTTTCGAGCCGCAGAGTATCGGAGTACGCCTTCCTCTCAGAATCACCAGCATCTGTCGCCGCCCGGGGTGCTGATTTGAAGAAACTCTCGACGGCTTCCTTTGATATATCTTTCCGCTTCCCTGACTCTACAGGCCATGGTATCTCAAGGGATGTCGATTTTGGGCGGTCCTTCCTCGTAATATCTTCCCAGGCGTTTGTATAAGTAGTCCACGCTTTTTGAATACGTTCCGAGGATCTCCGTATTCGCCTTTCCTTCTCTAGCAATAGTCTTTCCCGCTCCCTTCTCTCCCACTCAGCGGTCTCCTCGGCCTCCCTTCGTCGTTCTCGCTCTCGCTCCTTCTTCCATTTCTTGGCTTCCTTCTCTCGATATTCGTCCGTCTTTTCGTACATTCTTCGTCGAACATACGTCGCATATTCCTCATCAGTCATCGTTTCCAACTCGCCTTTCTCGTTTTCTACTTTTGGTCGTGAATAGATATGTATCGGTTGCCCGTACACACCTTCCCAGTAGGCGGCGCCCTCATCATCAGCCATAGCTTCGAACAGAGACTCCTGGAACGCAGACTCAGGGTCTTTGTACTTGAAACTGTTTTGGCCGGGTAGATAGACATCATCGTAGAGTGAGGGATCATCCGTCTCGGCTACGGTTGGCTGTTTTCGCCTTTTGTTGTACGGGCGATTCGGAGAACGTGACCTTGACCCCGATCGTGATCGTGATCGCGAACGACTCTGGCGACGTGGGCGTTCCTCGCCACGCCTGTGCGACTTTTTCTTTGATTTCAGGCGCAACTTGCCTTTTCGAGCCTTAGAGTTCGCGTACGCATCGTCTAGCTCCGGAGCTACCAAAGTATTCTCCATAATGCGGATACAATTACGAGAAAGGTTGACTGATCATAACATGTCGGTATCTTGGTCGTGAAACCTGAAGTTTGGTCAATGGTGGTGGGAGTTTGTCTTTATATGCGACTGCGTTCCATCAGTTAAACGTCAACGCACTTCTTTAATAGCTTAATCATGACTTTATTGCTAAAAATGACTCGAAGCCTTGATTGGTAAAGAATGCTACACCATGCACAGCTTGTCATATTTTTAGGAAACTATGGTTCAAAACATGCGCCTAAACCTCTAACACGAACAAGTAATTAATCCAGGATGGCGGATTCGATCGAAGCTCGCCGAAAGCTTGCTTTTGCAGAGGTATGTAGTGCTACGACCTGTCCAACACAGAAAGTCCTGTGGGCTAATGAAACGTCGTGGGCCTCTATCATGGCAGCTTAAACCAAAATGCATCGCAGTTAGCCAGCTGGTCCTGCGGTCCGATATTGATGTTCAAACATCGAGGCAGCTAGTTAAAGCTCTAGAGGAGCTATTAGCGAACCTGCAGCGGATCAGCGAAGTTGAGGGAATCATCAACCCAAGCTTTGGTGATTATATATTTTTCCCGTTGTCACATATCTTTGCGCAACAGCAGAAGTTCACAGACAGAGCAATCGAATTAAGCCTCCAGTGTATTCATATCCTCATTCTGAAATGTTGGCATGTCAATATTGCCGGAGAGCTTGCGAAGCAGCTCATGATCATGTTAACTTTCATCATTGGGGGTTCACCGGACGGAAGCCGGCCGTCTAAAGCATCCGAGGAAACAAAATTAGCGGCAACGAAGTGTATAGAATCGCTTTTTGCCGGTGTGACAAGGTCCACCGCCGCGAGGAGCCAGTTCGCATTAGTCCAGAATGCACCATCCCTTGGACACTCCCTAACAGTCCTGTTGGACACGACATCGGTAACAGCATTTACCGATCTCCAGGTCGCCACCATTGGTGCTGTGCACCATCTCTTCACCGGCGTTATCACCGATGATGATGTTCTTGCTAGTTTCTTACCTGGCACGGTATCCACGCTATGCAAGTTCCTGGATTCACGCACCAGCAGTTCTCGAAAGTCAAAGGCTTTAGTTAGAGGAATCGAAACTTTGACAGATGTTCTGCGAATAGTCCTTATGGACATAAAAACTTCAAATCTTCCTTCTTCGGATGGAATGAATGGATCTCTATCGTATGCAAACAACGCTATAACTACACTGCGTACACAGTCATGGTTGCACGCCACATCCGAGCAAGTCCGAATGGGCTTGACAGGAGTATGCGGCCTACGAAAACACCGGATGCTGAACGTCAAAATGGCTCTGCTAAAGCTGTGCCGAGCCATCGCTCGCGACTGCTCCCAGTCACTAGAATCCTTGTTGACTATCGCAGTAGAGACACTTGTCAGTCTATCCGCAGATAAAGAGGGAGCCTTAAATTCACAAGCTCAAGAAACCCTATCAGCCTTGGCGAGTTTTAACGACCAGATCGCTCAGGTGATACAGAAGAGCTTGCACGGTTGGATTCTGTCTTTACCGAGGATTCTTCAAGCGAACGATGAGGACAAAAAGTCGCACTTGCTGCGGGAAATTGCAGTATCATTCAAGATACTGTCCGACCTAGGTCGAAGTTCAGATATCTTACTGGACTCGTTTTCGAGGAACCTGAAAGATAGTGTTATCAGTTTGACAGAAACGAGTACATCTACTATCAGTGTAGAAAATGTCGTTCCCGATATATCGCAGGCATCTATGGAGTTAATTCGAAGGGAAGCTCAAACCGATATAGTTTTCCCTCCTACAATAATGCCGGAGAAGAACCAAGAAGAGACCTCCAAAAACACACTAGGGCTATTACAGACGCTTGGTGGAACATCAATCGGCCTACAGCTGGTACACGAGCATATCCGGGAGGCTCGGGTGGCAACAGACTTGAGCAAGGCGATATCAATGTGGATGGCCTTGAACATTCTCCGGGCATCCGAGTCTCAACAAAATGAGGACGACTGGTTTGTCGATAGTACAAGTTCACCGAAAAGCTCGCAACTGACTGCTGAGCTCTATTCTGTTGCTCTATCGTCTCTACTCGATACATATGATGCTCCGGAAACTCTCCCTGAGCTTACATGTCTTTCACTCGAAGTCCTAGCTTACGCCGCTGATACGATGAAATCTGAATTCCGCACAGAGCTGGTAGACGCCCTCTACCCGGTCGTGCACCTCTTCGGCTCTTCAGTCTCCACGGTCCAAAACCATGCCATTATAACCCTTGAAAGCATTGCGAAATCTTGTGGTTATCCCTCTACCCGGGATCTACTAGTCGAAAATGCGGACTACCTGGTGAACGCCGTTTCGCTAAAACTGAACATGTTCAACGTGCAACCCCAGGCGCCGCTTGTACTACTGATGATGATAAAGCTTTCGGGGCCACAGATCATCCCGTATCTTGATGACCTTGTGGTATCGATATTCGCTGCTTTGGAGAATTTTCATGGATATGAAACATTAACGGAGAGTCTGTTTGCAGTTTTGAATGTAATTGTGGAAGAAAGCGCAATAGCAACGGATGAAATAAAGTTGATAACAGATGGGAAGGATGAAGAGCCACCAGAGAAACGAAATCGAATAAAAAGAAAACATATTATGACACTCGATGATGTGCTGGGCGACCTGGACGAACTTCTCCAACGGCAGTCTAGGCCTTTAGTTGAGGAGCTTCCATCCGAAGAAGAAACACCCCATAGACCATGGGGAAAGGATAAAGCAGAGCCATCAAACCCATTCGAAGATCCAGAGGACGAAGCGGAAGAAGCACCTACTACCCCTAAGGAAGTTGAACCAAAACCCAGCCATACCTATCTTATGATCGAATCCATCACCCGTCTCTCTCAAAACTTCCTGACCTCCAGATCTCCATCATTACGACTACACCTCCTCCACCTAATATCAACCGCATCTCCACTCCTATCGAAACAAGAAGACAACTACCTCCCTCTCATCAACCAACTCTGGCCAGTTGTGGTAGAACGCCTAAAAGACACAGAACCGCACATCCTAATCACAGCCATCAAAACAATCACCAGACTCTGCATCGACTGCGGCGATTTCCTCTCCTCTCGAATAGAAGAAATCTGGCCGGTAATACGAGATGTAGCCCTCAAAGCCAAAGCCCTCGTCGATAAAGACCGATTCCTTCAGAAGCAGAAGCGAGGGATAAAGTCCGTGGCACAGCGGACGGATGTCACCGGGAAAAGTTTAAATTCCTACGCGACGCATAATCAGATTTGGGGTGCGGTGGTACCGCTGTTTGAAGCAATGGCGGGGTATACGAGGATCTGTGAGGGGGTGTTTGATGAGATTGTGGGGATGGTGGCACAGGATTTGGCGGATGGGGAGGAGGGGTGTGAAGGGTTGAGGGAGGCGTTGGAAGGGGTGGATGGGAATGTGGTTTGGGTGGAGACGGTGAGGAGGAGTGAGGAGTTGAGGGAGAGGTGGAAGGCGGTGCCAGAACCTGTGGTTGTTAGTGAGGGGGGGAAGCAGAGAAAGATTTTCTTTACGCCGGTGAAGTTTACTGTAGGGACTTTAGGAAAAGCTAAGGTTTGATATTGGAGATATCTAGCAATCAAGTTTGAGAGCCGAGCGGTGACTTGGGCATATCTTGAGAGTCCAGGAAGGCAGGTTTTATAATTGATATACTGAACTTGACGATTGGCTGTATTGATCTCAATGATAATATTGAATAAACCCTAAGGTTGTAAAATATTCTGCTAATAAACAAATCTAGAAACGGTGGTATATGAGATGCATGCTGAATCTCAAAAAAAGGCACAGAGACGACAAAGAAAGCCACGAGGCTTTATCGAACATTAACAAATCCCTCCCAATATCTATGCAAAAAAATGAACTCCACTACCCAGAAACACAAAAAAGCAAAGGTCCCCACATAATAATAATGATAATATGTCACAAAAAGCGCTCGCAAGCAAAAATATAAAATGTACATCGATCCGCTTCAAAAATACAATGGAAAAAAAAGGAAAGGCCCGGATACCCTTTCGTGCATCGTAACGTAACGCAATAACGCAATCACTTCCCCAACCCGTCGCGTGGGAGACATGTTTTTTTCCGTTTCCTCCAACAGGCAGGACGGATTGATCACGTCCAAAGATTGGGAGTGTGCCCTGTGCGACGTTTCAGCTGCATAGATTGTGATCGAGTGAGCGGACGCCATAATAAATACCCGGAAAGGGCAACCTTCGACCGCAAGATACATGTATTGTGTTCCCTCCATTGTAAGGAAGAATATTCTCGGGTTCCGAGAGAGAACATGATGATAAATTAACAGGATATTGGAAATGTAGAAGAAATAAACTCCGATAATACAATGTATGGATGATAATATATAAAATGATGAAGGAATGTGAAAGAAAGTTCGCTGAAAGCAATGAAATTCGTAAGCTTCGTGAGATATTGTATCCTAGTGTTGCAGCCAACAGATCCGGACGCTAAATTGCAGGATATAAAATATATGACGCTGAGAAAGGACTTTTTGTTGCCACACCAAAGATTAAGTAATAATGTTGCCATATTATTAGTAAATATCGGTCCAAGCACTTTTGAGCTTTGTCCTCTCCCCAGGAGTCGGGCTGCTCGTCCTGCTAATGCTTGTAATGACTGGTGCCGGACTAACGGCTCGGCTGACTACCGGTGAACCGCGAACATTTTGTTGTGGGGCAGCTCGCATTCCGTCAAAGTTGAACAGCTTCCTAAGACTTCCCTGTCCTTGCTCGGAAGCTGAAATGATCTTCTTCTCATATAGGTCGTCAAGCCCATTGACCAGACCTGCTGGCTGGGATGTGATGCTGCTGATTGGGGTGACGAGATCGATCGATCGGGGGGACGAAGAGAAAGAATATGAGTAGGGATTGTGGAGTGGAGGGAGAGGGCGGGCATATGTATTTTGTGGTCCATAGGAAGAGGTGCTGGTTGCTGGGGAATTGGTGAGGCTTGGAATAGATGAGAATGTATTGGTCCGAGGGAGGTGATGAGGACGTTTCGACGGTAGATAGACCCCGCTCGAGCTTGTAGGGGAGGGTGGGGCAGACATGCTTGGATAAGACATCTCGTATGCGGGTCGACGATGTAGTGGTATTGGATCCGATGGAGGAGAGAATGACATGTTCTCTCCCGTATTGGATGTTGTCCTTGACAACGGAATCGAGCGGGCGGATGTTGGGGAGGTCGGAGTGATCAAATTTGGCGGAGGGTCTGCATAGCCTAGGCGGGGTGACAATGGAGGTGTCGACCATGATCCGAAGCCACCATATTGCTGGAGGGGAGCGGACCCGCTAATAGGGATCGGATTTGACTTGGAGTCTCGGTCTTTGCGTCTGCAGCTATATATTTAGAAGCGGAAGCATTAGTCTCAGCACAACCAAACCTCGGATCCACTATAAAGAGCTCCGTAGTTCGAGTTTTATACTTACGCCTCACTACAATATAAAATCCCATGGTTTGGAATGACAATCTGTCTGTCGCAATGGGCGCTGGAGAAGGTAAAGAAAGTTCTCTGTCAGCTCAACACATTCGTAAAGCTTTGTAGTTGGTCTGGCCACCAACAGCATCATGCGAGTTGCTGGTAGAAGACAATTACGTAAAAATATTGAAAGGGGTAAGGAAAATAAAATAAAAATCAGAGGACATACCAGAACGGCAAAAAACTGGCCGCCATTAAGGGATCAACTTCTGCTATAGAAGTCTTGTTCTCACGAGCCGCGATGGCCGATGATGTAGGAGGAGGAATTCCCCGTGCTGAGGATGATTTTCGGATGGGTGGTCTTATACCAGTAGCCTTTCTACGCACAGCTGCAGCCATGGTATATTTTCAGATGCAAGTAAAGATTTCGTGTAGAGCGGTTTAAAGTATTTATGCTTTTGGGCACACTCTGTCACTCGTTCTTCGGTTCCTGTCTTGCAGTGCCCCCGATATTATCCTAACCCACAAGGTCAAAAAGAGGGAAAAAGAAAAAAAAAAAAAAAAAAAAAAAAAAAAAAAAGAGGGCCCGAGTTATGAATAGGCAGGGCAAGCGATATCAGGTTGTTTTCCGTTTTTGGTGCAACCACCACTGAAAAATATGCGGAATTTTAGAGTGTAAACGGAGAGAGACGGCGGAGGGTAGTTATTGCCACTACTCTGCTGGTACTGCTGTTGCTGCTGTCTTGTTCGCTGGGCTGGTACTTGACCGAGACAGACAAGCTTGTTGCAAGCTGCTAGCTGTGCCCAAAGATAGATATGCTGATCAAGAAATATGATCGCAGGTTTTGATCTCTCACTCCACGATCCTTTATAGAATCGATTTTCCTGCTGCTGTGCCTGCTTCAGGACAGAAGTATTTTCTTTTCTTTCCCCCTTAGGGAGAAGAATCAAATATCCGGCAATCGAGGAAAAAAGAATGAATGCTAAACCCCTTGCGAGAGGGAAGAAGAGCGATTTATGCTGCAGGTGTCTAAGAGCAAGCGAGAAGGAACTCTGTGGAGCTGGCCCACACGCCTCGATCAAAATCTACCAGATACCACCTACGAACTTGTGACGCAGAGGCAGGGTAGAAGCTGAGCGAATGGCAATTCGGATAATCAGAATTCCTCTTTGTTTTTTTCTTTTCTTTTCTTTTCCACTAGCCTATAGCCCTCTTTTAGCCAGGTTTTATTTTTGGGCAATCCCTTGCGTTGATAAGGCGAGGTAGCTTGGAAGCTTTGCTTGGAGATAAGCTTTGGGACACACGCGAGTAAACCTGCCCTGTTGCTTCTCTTTTGCCTGCTGTTACGGACAACAGCGATTTTTCAGGAATACCCAAGGTAAAAATCAGATTGTTCAACTGATCAAGGGTGTTCCTGTCGGTGTGGAACAGTTCCCTTGCTGTTATGCCCGCTACCTTTCAGCAGTCACGATACACTTTACGTGATTCGGGAAGTATACGCGACGGTAGTAGATGTTGAAAAGAAAAAATTTTCTCTTTTTCTTTCACACGCCAAATGTTGCAGGGTGCAGATGTTGGCGTTCGAGAAAAAAAGAAGAACAGAAGCGACCCTAATTAGCGGGTTACTGCCGAACTCGATTGTGTGCTTGGGCCTTGTCCCTTGTGCGAACAATTTGTGCTTTTCTAGAACTTGCCTAAAATGACACAAGCTTTGGCCGAGGTGATGCCACGATCCTAGTTGTCGATGCAGCTAAAATGCCTCGAATGAAGTTTGGCTTTTGAGTAGAAACAAGCAGAGAACGTGATTGTCACGGACAATGTCGAAATGTTGCTTGCTTATGAATTGATCGGATGCCTTGTTGACAGCTATTCAGTTGCGATATGAGTATGTGTTGTTGAATGCCTGATACCTTTCCAGTTGAAAAGCGAACGGCTAGCTCTCTGCCTAAGGACCCAGGAAGAGCGAGGTTCAATTGAGAGGACGGGGTTTCTCCGCCAAATGTCTCTTGCGCGTTTTCTTTGAGGGAGATCTTCAAGCTATCCCGTCGATTGGGGCCAAGACGACTCGAGTCGATATGGGACGGGAAAGTCTAAGAGAATGTCTTGGTTTGAGGAGCCAGGAAACCCAGTTGGAGTCGCTGTACTGTTGGGTCCTGTTGGGTGCCCTGGTATGTTACTGCAGCTGTGAAAGCCGAAAGAAACCGACGGCTTGAAGAAAGATGGAAGAAACAGATCAATCGATTGTATAAGCAAAAGAAAATAGCTTCAAACTGGGAAGCTGATTACCGAAAGGCGATGAAAAGCGAAATATGGGGAAACGAAGGTACAGAAAAGCCCAACAAAATAAAATAAAATAAAATGGGAAAGAATCGGAAAGGGGAGATGAGCATGCGGCTTCTTTTTAGAATATTCCAATGCCTCTCCGCTAACACCCCCATACATCTGCACTGCAAGTTTAAACTGTCGTGGCTTTTCTCCAGTGGTTCTCTGAAACGCCTCCCACGCACAGACTTGAGACCGCTTGCTGCTACTACTGCTAGGTCTGAAAAATTTCTGGTACCGCAAGAGACAAGCCCAGGCAAGCAAGCAGCAAGGGGTACTTTTTCCTGCGGTGTGTGGGAAGAATCCGGGGTATCTAGCCGCAACCCAAACGAAGAGCATAATGGGTAAGCGTAGGAAGTCATACTTTTTTGTTCTACCTCACCCAGCAGCTGCCTGCAGTGTGGGGGGATTCCTTCATCGTGCAAGAAAGCGTCATGCTAGCTGATGATTTCTCCATTCACTTAGCAAATAGGAATCGGAAAAGCGATACGTCGAAAGAGAAGGTCGGCTAAATTAAATTTATAAAAATGGACGGGCGGGCGGCATACCGAAAGTGAAAATTTCTTCTTTTTTTACCTGTTCGTTCCCCCCACAGAATTTTAATCGAAAGGTTTCTTGATCTCACAGTTTGAGGGCCTGCTTCAGATATCACACATGGCTTTTGGGAACGCTTTTAGTGCAGCCGGTTCCCCAGGCTGAATCACTGCAGAGAGATGAACCAAAGCACAGAACACCATGTCCCATCACACGGAAACGGGAGAGAAGGAAAGGCGACCGCGATTCGCAAATGGGGAAACCCAGCTCAACTCGTGGTGAATCTGTGGGTCGAGGGTGCAGCAGGCACAATGCGGAGTTCAGCTTTGCATCTGTGGGGGTGCTATTGCATTGGTCATCATAAAATGGTCGCGCGCAGATTCAGGCAGGGGGCTATTAAAAAAAAAAAAAAACTTGGAGTTTATGGGGTAACGATGAGATTTTCTTGGAATTTCCATAAAAAGCATTTAAAGGGTCCAGCCTAGGTGCCAGTAAGCTTGTCTGCCTGAACGAGCCCTTTGATCAATTGAACGGCGTCTTTTTTCTGCCATCCATGGTGCTACGTTTTGGAGAGCTATACCAGGTGTCCCCACTGACCTGGTATTTCGCCAAGGGCACCTCCTCTGAAGCCGCAGTTTCAGCCTTTTTGGGTCACATAAGTTTACACACGCAGAAATCCGAGGAAGTAGAAGTAGAATCACGGTGTATTACAAAAAGCAATGGTATCTCCGTCCCAACGCCTTCTAAGTGCAGGAGTGACAAGAATACAAAAGAAAACTCCCCGTATCATACATGCATCGCTAATGACTAGCACTTACCCTAAAGGTAAAACCCTTCAGGGACACCAGATGCTGCCTCTTGACCGTCAAAGAAACATTGCAGCTCATTATTCCAACGAAGGTCTCCATTCTTGACCCGCTGAATTTGTTTATATCCGAATAAACTGGCGTAGGGGAGACCTGTTGCTGGGTCTTTGAAGCGAGCAGGCAGACTTGTCGTAACGCAGAGTAATCTTTCAGGCCCTAATCGGAAGGTTAGCCCATGCGGTACCTAGATAGAAGAAAATATGTAGCTTACTTGGTAATGGTCCATGGTTATGCGGGAAGAGAATTTTTCCTTGGACTTCTTTATTACTCACAGCGTCCTTTTTGAAGTTCTGCAAGACTATATATGTTTGGGAAGCTACGCGAGGTTCCGAGGGACGAAGGGCGGCATCCAGATCTCCCTGCAATTGCTCAGCAATCTGGTTTTGGGTATCATCGTCCTCGCCACCCGGTGAGGGTGGCGCAACCGATATTCTTTCAATTTGTGGTTCGCTCGGTATTTCCAGCGGTGCTGCTACTGGAGCTGGTACTAGTACTGTTGGTGACGCTGTCGGTGATGCAACTGGGAGTGCCGTTAGTGGTGCTTCTGATTGTGCTTCTAATGGCGCTTCTATCGATGCTTCTACCGGTGCTTCTACCGGTGCTTCTAGATGTACCTCTAGAGGCGCTTCGGGAACAGATTGGTCACCATCAACCGAAGCCTTAGCAGCAGGCTCATGGGCGGCTTCGGTCTCAGTAGCTGTATCCGGAGCATTTGATGGAACGTCTTGCATTACCACGTCCTCGGTAGGCTCGGGGTCATTAACGATGGTATTCTCTACTTCGACTGCCTCGTTTGTCTTCGGTTTCTTATCTTCAGTGCTTGGCTGTACTGGTTTCTCTTTGACTAATTTTCGTTTCCCAAGACTTGACAACTGATCATTTTCATCCCATTCCGCTCTGCCACTATAGAATCGAATTATCGGACCTTCAATCTTTCGATTGTGGAGAGCTGCCAATTTGGCTCTCTGAGCTTCTAAACGTGCCTCTTCAGCGACCTGCCATTTGTTGAGACTCTTTTTGTTCTGCTCCTCGACCTTCTTCGCCCTTGCCAGCCTCATTTCTTGGGTCATCTCCACATGCTGTTCTTTCTTCTTTTGAGATGCCTCGTTCATCGCCGCGATAACTTTTAGACGGCGCTCATTGGATTCCTTCATCCTCTCGTGGATCATCTGCTTGTTCGCCACCGTCTGCCGCCGCGAAGATTGTCTCGAAGGTTGGTCTTCCTGGGTGGGTATCCATGATATTCGTTCGCTCTTCTTTCGGGGTCTTAAGGCTTGTTCATCACCGGTAACGGTTTGAGGAGATCCCTCTTTGCTTTGATTCGGTTCCTGGATTGTGACTCGTTTGTTTCGAAGGTTCTGCTGTCTCTGTACAAGCTTGTCAAGTTGTTTCTGGCCAGGAAAAGCATCAGCCGCCTTTCTCTTCTTCTTGGCTGCCCGTTCCTGCTGCTGTAGCTCTTTCTCGCCGGCTAATTCGTCCTGCTCTTGGGGTTTATCCTCCTCGTCCGAGGAGGAACCAAGATCGATATCCGATTCATCTTTTCCTACAAAATCATCATCTTCTTCGCCGTTCTCTTCGAACAACAGGTCAATATCGTCTGGTTGCTCTTGCTCGAGAAGCTGGGCGAGTCGGTTTCCGGCTGTTGATCGTCTCTGGCGCCCAGCTATAAGGGTCTCGGGGAGAGCAGGGGTCGAGTCGCGACTCGATTCATGGTCGGTCTTCTCATCGACTTCCATTCCGTGCTTGTTTGTGGGTTGTTGAGGGACACAATGTATCGTGATGGTGGTCCAATAGCTGAGACACGCGTTTTAAAGAAAAACTCTCACCAGAGATGGAACTAAGCGATGATTAAAGATCATGTGACCCGATTGTGACATGATTCAGGCTCAACCCAAAAGAGCCTCACATTGATTACATGGATCTGAAGCCCTGCGACCAAAGGTAAGTACAAGCGGTGCGGTACGGCTACAATTGCATTTCAGAGAGGGAAAAATTTTCCTCGTTCAATAATGGAAAATTAATATAAATTGATGCTTCTTCGTTTCATGGTAGTCGCACGTGCCTGATGAACTTCCTATGCGGTCATTTTGGCTGAATGGGCTGGTTCCATCACGGCCGACATCAAACAAGCACGGGGCCAGGCCTGGCAAACTTTGATGGGGGCTGGTCCTAGCAACCTTCTCGAAGCCCGAGAAGCTATTATTTCGACCTTTTTCGTTAGCGAAAGCCGTTTCAGGTAAATGAGACTTGAGACCCTCTTTCGCAGCCACCAGATTGCCCCAGAGTTCCACCATGCTCATCCTCTTCTTTGCACAGGGCGACCGCAACAGTCGACAGCTCGAGAAATCATCTCCATGCTACAATGGAGGAAAATTAACTCGAAGAGAGCTCTCCTCTGCTGCTGCTCTGCTGCCGCTCCTCCCATCTCGTGCACGCAATGCCTCATATTTAAAGAAGTATCTGCAGGTATTTATATCTTCCGATCGACTGGTCAAATGACAAAAGTGCGATTGCCGGCATTCATCAGTAGCTTAAATTCTTGGGGCGCAATCTCGATGATGCAATAAACCTTGTTGATTCGTGTCATCTGTAAAACGCTTCATGTATACTTGGGACACAACTGCAGAAACCGCAATTAACTGGAAATAAATATAATTATCGTCGGGACCGGATTTTGAGGAAATATTTATTTTGGAAAGTCCCTGCAGGCGAGGGTAAATTCGTTTCCGCCATGCGACGGGCATGGTAGATAATTGAGGTTATAATATGGGAGAGAAGTCAAGCTGCCCTACCGGGTATGGAGATAAAATCTCGCAAGGACTTGGTTTTGTTTCGTTGGCCATTGCCATGTTAGGTGTTCAATCTGTCGACAGAAAAAAATTTGAGATTCATGCAGGCCGTCTTTGAATCCTGCCTATCGGGGCGATTTATCAGGCATTCAATCGACCAATGTAATTGCATAGGAATGTATTTAAACACCAAAAGTGAACGTCGGCAGGCCTCTTTGTGTTCAGACTGTCAGGTATACGCCAAAGACTGAAGCCTCGAATCAAGTCTCAGCAGGATCAACGTCGTCCCATGGTTCGTACTTCAAAAAAAAAAAAAAATGCCGGAAGGATACAAATGTTGACGTACCAAAGGACCCATAATATTTCATCTCTGGTAAATTTTTGCCGGCCTGTATATGTGCGAGGCCCAATTCTTCCTTCCCATTTACATTCCGTCAGGGTCCTCCTGTTCGTCGATATTTCTGCGCTATCCCGCACTTACTTTCCCTCTCACCCAACATACAGACGCATGCATATGTGTATGTATAGAGCCTACATGGTGGTTAGGGTAGCTGCAGTCAACTTCCCTGGTAGCTCCTGTTAATTACCCTCTGCACGGACTAGCGCAGCAGACATTTTGGTAGAGTGTTCGTACCTGTTATCCACTTCTACTGTATTTTTTCCCTCTCGCTCTTTCATCTTGGTCTGCTATTCGATTGGTTTAAAACTCGAAACATTTCCAAGTTGGCCTCTTCTCGTTTTTCTTGAACAAAAAAAAAGTTGTTTGGTCGTCATATATTTCCATTTTCTTTCCTTCAAAAGTATCTAATTCTCAACGCTTCTCCTTTCTCTCTTCTGCATCACCAAACAATACTTTTACTTTCCTTTATCATCTGCATTGTAGACATCGCTACTTATATCATCGCTTCGTAATAGTAATATATCTCCCATTGGCCGTCTAATCATCGCCTATTATCATCTCATTGCATTAGCCGCTACAAGAAAAAACAAAAAAGTACAATTGGTTTTTACCCCCCTCACTGTGTTTCTGGAATCCTTCTGGCTCGGGACAACTTGTCAAGTAGCAATACGCTTTGGACACCACGAACCGTTACCTCTCTATAATCCGCTCCACACACCCCGGCCCTGCCTGCGCAGAGGATATACTTGCCGCTCCTTCTCTCTAGTATCCCCTGGACTCTCTTGCGTTTCAGCGATTCCATCGGATCAATTTTCTTCTTTTCAAGGACCCCTTTTCTTGCCTTGAGGCATTAGTATTTCTTTTTCCTAGTCTTCGTCTTCTCTTCTTCTTTTTTCTCACCCTGCGGAATTCGGTGAAGGGTGATTATTGGCCTACACCCACCTTTTTCTTTTTTCGCCCGTCCCGCTCTCCTTGTCTCGGATTTCCTCAGACGACAGATCAATAGCATCCACGAGTGGCTATTTTGACAACCGTGATCCTTTCCCTTCCTCTTTCCCTTTCCTTCCCCCCAAGAAGCCAAAAAAGTCAACTCCCGGAAGTCTGCCCATTGGGTGAGGCGGCGAAGAACGACACTTGTCAACGTAAACGTAACGACCTCCTGTTCTGGTCATAGACGACCACTACTACGAAGACGGCCATAATTTGCAATTCTTCTTCCTCCTTTTTTTAAACATCTTACTAGCATACTCTTCCAATTAATTTTTATTTTTTTATTCTTGTTGGTTCGTTTGTCCGTCCGTCAGCAGCTCTATTTTTGCTGCAAACCCAATTATTAAGGCTTGCCCTTCCTCACGTTCCTTTCCGGCCCGCACCAGCCCCAAACCCAGGCACACCCACAGACAACGAGCAGCAACGCAGCCTCTTTTTCCTTCGTCCTTCTTCTCTCAGCCAGAGTCACGTCCCTTTTCTACTCGCTACCCATCATTTCTCCTCGACAGTCGTTCCTGGAGATTCGACGAAAGCACCGCTCTTGTTAGTAGTGTCTTGACCCAGGTGAGTTTTCCCATTGAAATCCGGCAGTTTCCCATTGGAATTTGCAGATCTATGAGATGAATTCAGACTTACGTAGCCTCTTTCCCCCCGTTTTCCTGAGCAGCATGCACTGTACAGCCTAACCGAACGGATAATTGCTTAATGTATAAAGGCTTTCTACAGCTCCACAATCATTTATACAACCTTTAACGAGCCTAGAATTTTTTAATCCTGAGCTTCCTGCTAGCTCTACTCGAACTCTCCCAAGAACGGTTCAGAGTTATTCGAAAAATCAACAATTTTAATTTGACAGGCGTCACCGGTTTGCACGGCCTGTTAGCATATCTTCTAGCACAAGCGAGGGGCCGCCTACCTATATATATAATTCATAATATATACCTCCGCAATCAAATTTGCGAGTCGCACAGAGCTGCATATCTATATATATATATACTCCGTAGTCGGATACTTACTCGACTAACCCGCACGGAAATAATCTTAAACCTATTGGTAATTTAAGGACAACTCTTCGTTCAACATGTTGAGCACACCCGCAAACACAGGTTCGATGAGACGAGGAGCTGGCTCCCCGTCCAACTATGAAGGCGGAGGAAAGCTCTTCTCCAAGCGGTAAGCTTGATCCCCGATGACCCGTTCGGAGCGAAAGTGGCGACAAGACTAACGTGGTTTTGCAGAGCAAGGGAAATCCAAGCCGAGGAAGGTGTCGGCCCTTCACTTTGGGCCCCTTTGAACACGAGCAACACAATCCGTGAGCACGAAACTATCCAGGAAGAAGTGACCTCCCCATCATATGGAGAGACCACCACCACCCCAAGTGCCCCGCCCGGATTGACCCCACCCATTGGACGACGAGCTAGAGCTGGTACCATGCCATCGAGGCTACCCCCTGGTGGTCTCCTCCCTCCACCTGGCCCTCCGATGCCCGTAACCAGCCGACCAAGCCCATCAGTCAGTCCATTCAAGGCCAACTCGATCAATAGTGGTGAAGTCGAGACCAAGACCGGATCCACTCCACTTTCAACTTCTTCTGTTGCTTCGAGGTTGAGATCCGGGTCTCTTAATTTGCCACCCCGCGCCAATTATGTCAACCCGTTCGGTCCTTCCATCTTCAATACTCCCTGGGCATCGACCACCCGAGAACGAAATGTCAGCACCTCCTCAACAAACGGCCCCACTAGCCCTGCTCAATCTTCTTTCTCCAAGGATGATGAACACAGCGGACCAATGCGTACCTTGGATTACCTAGGCTTAGCCGATCCTCCAACCACTCGCGTCAATAACATTGTTTCTCGTGGCTATGATCTAATATCAGAGAGCCAGAGAACCACCGCTCTCAACCCCTTAATTAACGATGTGGCCACCTTGCAACGCAACCTAACCCGTCTTCGATCCTACTCCGTTAACGCTAAGGAGAAATATGAAGAAGACGAGGAGGAAGAGCTTAACAGGCAATACGGTACCGGAAGCGGCACTGTCACTCCCGGAAGTGTAAATGCTGTCGCCATTGCTCAAGCTCAAGCCCAGATGCACAGTCATGCACAAGCTGCCGCCGTCTTGTCTTATGCGAACAGCTTCACTGTTAGCCGCCCTAGAGCTAGAACTGCTGGCGTCTTGGACAGCCCAGCCCCCAGAACTATGAAGAGCTACATGACCACACCTTCCCGCCTTGGTGACAGCATGTCCGCTTCGGACCTTACAGTTGAGCGCGATTATTTCGGCCTTGAAAACGGTCAGCTCGCGGCCAACGGATTGCTTCCACGCCCTTCTAGTGGAGGGGAGGCAGCTCTCCTCGGAACTGTCGACGAACATGGACTCGAGGGACCTACTCGGGCTCTGTGGCTCGGGAACATCCCAGCATCCACGACAACCTCGTCTCTCATGGCTATTTTCCAAGCCTATGGACCTATTGAGTCTGCTCGCGTGCTTACCCACAAGAACTGCGGTTTTGTTAATTTCGAGCGCCTTGACTCTGCAGTTCAGTCCCGGTCAATGTTGAATGGCAAGGAAATATTCCCTGGTGCCGGCCCGGTTCGTATTGGTTTTGCTAAAGTTCCTACCACTCCCAACTCTGGAACTCCTGGCCCGATTGGAACCCCTAGTCCGGATCCTAATGCGATGGCCGCTGGATCATCCGCTAATGAGCAAAGAGGCGGTACCCCAGCAAATGCCAACGAACTTGTTACCGACCCAGATGCCGCAATTACCGTTCCTAAGCTTGCCGACCTTCGAGCCGATATCGTCAAGATTGTCCAAGAATTCGGTGCAACTGAGCAAGAAGCTGACCGTATCGGTCAAAGCGTGGATATTTCAATTTCCTATGATAATTTCGCAGATGAGATCCCAACCATCCCAGAGCCCAGCCATAATCGAGTTCACGATGCTCCAAAGCTCCGTGATATCCGGAAACGTATTGATAACAACACCTGCTCTCAAGCCGACATCGAAGAAATCGCTGAGGGCATGCTCGATGAGATTGCCGAACTGTCTAGTGGTACGTAGAGACCAACGCCTTTTCAACGCTAGATACTAACATGTTCAATCCTGCGCTGTAGACTACCTTGGGAACACCGTGGTGCAAAAACTGTTCGAGTTCTGCTCAGAGGATGTCAAGTACAAGATGCTTGAACGTATTGCTCCTCACCTCGCCGAGATTGGCGTTCGTATGTTAACCACGTGATTTTACTCTACTTCACTTCGTGATGCTGACAAGTTCTAGATAAAAACGGAACCTGGGCAGGTCAAAAAATCATTGATGTTGCTCGTACCGAAGATCAAAAGAACTTAATTTGCGAAAGCCTCCGTCCATATACCGTGGCTCTGTTCTTGGACCAATATGGTAACTACGTTTTACAGTGTTGTCTTAGGTTCGGTGCACCATACAATAACTTTATATTTGAGTCTATGCTTGGAAAGATCTGGGAAATCTCACAGGGCAGATTTGGAGCGCGAGCTATGCGAGCGTGTCTCGAGTCTCACCATGCCAATAAAGATCAACAAAGAATGATGGCTGCTGCTATTTCCCTAC
>LDUD01000052.1:608090-620057 GCA_012184295.1 Dactylella cylindrospora
TACCAATGCTAATGGTGCTCTTTTGCTGACTTGGCTGCTGGACACTTGTACCTTCCCAAATCGCCGAACGGTTCTAGCTCCACGTCTTGTACCTCATCTCGTTCACTTGTGTACTCACAAGGTGGCTTACCTGACCGTCCTTAAGGTCATTAACCAGAGAAATGAACCTGAAGCTCGGGAGGCTATTCTTAAAGCCATGTTTTTCTCGCCACAAGACAGGACACTTGAAGCGATCCTCACCGATCACACTTGCGGCGCAACCCTTATTTTCAAGGTTCTCACAACTCCGTTCTTTGACGAGGCTCTCCGAGCCGAAGTTGTGCAAAACGTCAAGAACGTCCTATTGAAGATTAAAGCGCATCCGGCCCAAGGCTACAAGCGACTAATGGACGAAGTTGGTCTACCAACCAGAAGTGGTGGCTCGAAAGAGCATTCTCGTGAACGCCGCGGACACAGCACCGCCTCCCCGAATCGCGGCGAGAGAAATCGCAGCCGTGATCATCACCACAGCAATCGGGATCACCATCACCACGACCGAAACCAGCCTCATGGTACTCCAACGCGTGAGTATAATCAGCCCGTTAACCCACAGGCAGGAAACTTTGGGAACTATGAGCAAGGAAACTATGGTGCCGTCAATGGCCAAGTATCCCGCAACGGAGTTATGGATCCAATGATTCAGTCTATGGATCAGCTCAACCTTTACGGGCAGAACGCCCCAATGGTTGCTCCACAACAATATCCAGCTGCAATGATGGGTAATCGCGGAGCTAGACCGGCGCCTCAGAATTTTTACCCGGCGGCTGTCCCTACAAATGTTCCCGGATATGTTAACCCGATGGCACAAATGCCAACTATGGGATCTCCAGGCGGGTTGATCAACACCAATGCAATCGCACCTCAAAACGGCATGACCGCCTCCCCAGTTATGCCAGTTGGCATGGCCCCAGGCTTCAATCCTATGATGGCCCAAAATATGATGGGAGGTTACGGGGGTTATCCGCCCAACATGAACGGTGTTAGCCCCGTATATCCTCAACAAGGGCCCCAGAACAACGCGCCTAGTGGCAACAGAAGAGTAAGTTCAACCAAACTCCAGAGCCAGATATTAAGATTCTAACCTTCAGGGTAGCAACGTTAAACGACATAGCTAGCCTCCGAAGTGTCCTAAAGTCAAGTCGCATGAATCCTATTAGTCTGCCGGTCAGATATAGACATGGTGTATACACATTGGTATATATCCGTATTTGCTCTTAAGGGGCATCATAAAAGCAATTTTGTCAGTTTTGTACTTATTTACCTAACGACCAAGTTACGACCATTTCCTCTTGTTTTCGACGTTTACTTTTTTTATGCTTACCTTTCAAATCTCCATTGGGCGTACAAATTCATGACGGTAAAATGGACACATCTTCTCACGCGACCAAAAAATTTCTACATAAGATTTTTGTATTTTTCGTTTGTATTCGATTCATTGTTGATCCGAGTAACATACTATCCTGTATTAAAAAAAATATTTGTTTCTTTTCACATTGTTAAATATTATTTTAGTTCGATATCTGTTTTAACTTTTATACTTTTTGTATTCTACCCAAATTGGCATCGCACATAGCGCTTGATGGCAGGGTATAGTTTCTTCGCTGTCTATATTAGTTTTTAACATTCACGACATTCTTTACTTCCTTAGTTAGCAAGATTTTTAAGATTCTTTCACCTCAAATTTGTTTCCTTGCGATAATATTACAATATATTTTACTCTTGGTCGAGTTTGAGAAGCAAGTAACAGTATTCGGCAGTGCCTTCTACTTCAGTGTTGAATATAAATCCTCGTACTCAAAATACAACAGGGTCGGAAATGAGCTACTCGACGGAGGTTGTCAATATTGACATGTACAAATTCGAAATTTGATTCTATCGTCCTTGTTTTCATTCCATAGACTGTCACCCTTCATATATCCTTAGTTATATAGCAGAACGTCGCGGGGCCAAAGTACTATTTGGATGTTTTAGGATACAGTCGAATCGAATATAATGTGCGCCGCGTTTGCAGTTACAGTCTACAATGTTTATGTAGACGTTCTTATGTGTATTCGAACAATCCAATTCTAACTAGAGTAGAGGTACAGTACATGTCTATTATTTAATTATCCCATCGATCAGTCGCATAAATCTCAGATCTATATATCTATTGGTGAATATATATAGGTATATACATAAACTTAAGTGTATTTCGATATTGACTCCTACCAAAATATGTTCCTTAATCCCTATTAGGCGAGCGCACAGGCCGGTCATCCACAAAGATCGCAAGATGCTAGATAAATAAACCCCTAGAAGCCCCCAGTCTCAAAATTCTTCAATCTTCCATGTCTACTTGTAATAGATCCCTAAATATCCTTAATCGCGCTGTAAAACCTTGTTACAGATCATAATAATGACTGCTTCAACAATCAATGATGCAGTTGCTACCGGTTTCAAACTTATGTTAGAACGTCGGCTACGAGACAACTTGCTACCCACAATGCTTTCGCTCGACTTTTGCAGTTTCTCACAGGGGATGCAGAGTTATGTATATTGTAAAGCTCCCTCAATTATTCCAAGGGGCATCAAAGAAAAGTTCTTAGCCTGCATGGTCTGTAGGCACTTCATTCACGGTTCTCTACTAATCAAAACCATCATCGGAGTATATAAGGAGCCGCGTCCGACAGCTCAATGGTTCGTTCTCAAGCCAAATACCCCATCTGCATCGATCGCTAGGAATCTCATCGGTCTCTCCTTCCCGTTGGGTTCGTTTCCCTATCCTCGTTTTTCTCATCCGAAACTTTTCCTTTGTCTAAGTTTCACTGTTTCCGTTCCGAATTAAAGCGTACGAGATATTGACGAGTCAACCATAAAGACCAGAGCAAAGTGGAAGCGGTTTTAATTATGCAAAAGGCAAGGAGTCTAGGCCCAGGGAGGCGTCGCCCGGGTAAACCGCAGGAAGATCCCGAATATATCGAATACTGCGAAGTGAAAGTCCTAATCCTTACCTTCGAATTCAACGACCTTGATCTAGATTAGGAGACCTAAAATGTGAAGTCCGCGTTCGAGAGACTTGGTTATACTGTTGAGAAACCGTACAATATCCCGATGAAGAACACTCTGGTAAAGCTTCGGGCCAAATTGAAAGAATTTCTGCAACCGGTGGTTGAACAACCTAGCAGCTCTAATCATGGAGAGAAGCCCGAGACGCTGCGTATAGTTTACTACCACTGGCATGGGGGTATTGTAGATAATGCTAAATTTTCAATGATTAGGTGAGCTCCAAATTTCGAACCAAAGAGTGCTGAAGCGCTGTCCCTTGGTCTCTATAAGCTGATTTCAGTTTCTGCTTATCAAGCCACAACATACCCATAAACGTAAAGGAGCTACAGCGAGCAATCTGCTATTTTTGGGATCAGAAACCTCCTACTGGCCTTCAGAAAGATAGATCATTAAAAAAAGCGAGGTACGTTCATTTCAAAAATCTTTACAACTTATTCCTCGCAAAACTACTGCCTTGGAGTCCAAGTTAACAATTTCTGCAGAAAATTTGATATAGAATGCTTTCAGCAGGTTACTGCGGTAAAGTGGGACGATATCAGAGGCATAATATTAGAGGCGGAACACGACGTGCTCGTCATCATTGACAGCTGTTCAGCTGGACTTGCTGCAACTGGTGAGCAGCTGGATCCGGAAGGGGGGCCATCCAAGTTCCGGAAGGAGTTGATTGGCGCTTGCGGGTGGCAAATTAGTACCAAGGACGACATGAGCATTGCCTTGTGTGATGCCCTTCGTAACTCTGCGGAGGCGCTGGTCACGATGTCCACACACACGCTCGTTTATCGGATGAACATGAGGCTGCTGGAAAAATGGACGAAGCAATACCAGCCTCCCCAGGTTGTCCATTACCTTCTTCAACGGAACAGCGCAGACAAGATTATTCTCCCCCTCGAGTTCAAGCAGCAAAATTTATAGAAAAAGATTTATCCCCGGGTACCACAAGCTTGATTGTTCATATTTAAAACTTCGATTTTCGCCAATAATTATTTATATGGCTGCTTAGATGACTATAAAATATTCTGTTGGAGCCTTGCTTGCTCTTGCTGAAAGAAAGATAAGAATATGTTGAAAGAAAGATAGGGGCGTTAGTGTCCGCTTGTATCTAATGTACGTTGCTCGCGAACGTTCTATGGGCCGCATGGTATCACAGAAAGCTCAACCAAAGCCCCGGTTCTCCTAGCCTATGCTCTACTAGAAGTTGCGGCAATGACGCGAACTTCATCGTCATCGCCGCCCTTGGTACCCGCTGCATCCGTATAAGCCACGCTCTTAGTATCAAGCTTGCTCTTCGCAATCCCAGCCTCCTCCTCATCACCATCTTCATCCCCTGGTAATTTTGGAGAGTACCTCCCATCGCTAACACCCATAATCGCCGCTCTCTTCCTATCGAACGCCCTCCTCCACGGCTTGTACAGCGCAAAACTAAGAACCCCAACAACCACAAACGCACCCACGATGCTGCCACCGATAATGTCATAGCTATCGCCCGCGCGCTCCACGCCGTCCCAGAATTTTCCGGTTGGTTCGGCTACGTTTAGAATCAAGTTTAGTACCTGGAGGGTACCGATTACCACGGCGACGATGCAGGTTACCAAGGAGAGGGCGATGGAGTAGTACAACACGGCGACATTGTCATGAGCGAGTGAAGTGGAAGTGTATGCAACGAGCATAAGGGCACCATCAATAGTGTCAATCAGACACATGCCTGCGGTGAAAAGGATGGGGAATATGAGAATAATCCAGATTGGGGTACCTTGGGCGGCTTGAATACTGGCAATACCGAGGAGAGCGATCTCGGAGGATGTGTCGAAACCGAGACCAACTGGTGGCGTTTAAAATAGAGAAGTTAGTATTGGTACACGGAGAAACTTGGAAGGGTATAGAGAACGCAGGGGGTTACATACACAAGACTCCCAACGGATACATCTTCCACGGTCTATCGATCAACTTGAACATCTTTTTAAACAACGGAAATAGGATCCCGCCGCCCTGGATTTTGAATATCTGGCCTTCAGCTTCTGACCCGGTTTGCTGGATCTTTCGAAGCTGCACGAAGAGAACGACGAGGATGTAAATGTTCATCAGGGCGAGGATGATGAGGAAGGCGGCAGAGACGGAGGTGCCGATGATGCCACCGACGCGGGAATAGAGATCAAATTTGTCGGAGATGGCATTTGCGGTGGCAGCGACGGCGATGGAGGTTATTATTACGATGCTAAGTTCATGTTAGCACCTACATCGTTACACATGATTCCATACATCATAGAGGGAGTAGAGAATGTGTTGTGTGTGGTATTTTATTATGCATAGAGAGGCCTCGAGAGGGGTAGGATATGAAATCCATGGCAGACGAGAATGGATATAATTAACTTACGTGGAATGGCCCAGTGAGAAGAAAGTTCCAATCTTTATAGACCCTCTTCGTTAATCAGGGCTCTAAGAAGAAATATCATATTCAATAAAAACTTAAGACTTACAGTAACTGGTCTCTGGCCTGCAGCTAACAATCTTCTGGTCATCAAGTCGATAGCCTGTAGTACGGTTAATGCTATTAGCTCTGATATTGAAATTCAAGCTGGAAGCTTTGCAAAGCTCGACAGAGCCTGTTTAAAAGTATCGAAGTTATCAAGGGCACATACGCATATGTGATCCGCATCGAGAGCGTGCCGTAACCCGAGGGTGTACGACAATATCGCCGTTCCAGCTAAAGATCTAGATAAACACTCAGATTAATCTACGAACTGTCTCTCTAAAGTACCATTTATAGAGAACAATATCGAAGTTCATTCGATATAAAGTCTTAAAGAAGCTCAACGTACGGTTCAAAATGCTGCGAGTTTCCATTACACAACCGTTAGCAAAGTGCAACACTATGCGACATGCGCGCATATGGAATATATAAACGTACAAGAGTAATTCCGACAGCGATCCAAACTAGGCAATTGACGAATATTAACAGAGCGATAATCCCTATCGCCGCCAATGGGAATTTCCGAAGATACGGCGTTCGAGCGTGAATCGCCTCGACTTGGGCTTTCGCCTTGTTGACCGGTCCAAAACGTGACATTTTGGACTTGTTGCCGACGGCTGAAGGCAATCAAAATGGCAAGATCGAAAGTTAACGAGAGAATATAAGGCCCGGATAGGATTTGGTCGTAGATACTTGAGCCCCGTGTAGCAGGGGAATTTTGAATATTGGTCGGAGCCGATATCTACGTCGGAGTGGACTGTTGAAGCATGAAGATATCGATATCCTCTACATTCAAGAAAACGAGACCCAGGAAAATCTAGTCAAGGAACGCCGTACACTACCCCTACATGCATGGGGACGATAGAATACCTAAACCCGAACAAAATACCTAGGGACCACCATGGCCTAAATTTTTTCTTCAGATAGCCGTTTCACGAATTCCCAACGTGGGGCAAAATTGTTTAATCCAAAGCTCAAGCAGGTCAAGCCTAGATTTTTTTTGAGCAAGTTGCGTGGGGTCCCCAACCCAGAACAACAGGTAAAATGCCCCGCACTTTACAATGTAATTGGAGAGCGCCCTCGAAGCCTCAAGCTAATCCCGATGCAAAGCTCAATCAAAGCAAACACTCTCCACGCCTCGGACGAGAGGAAGCAGAAGCAATTTCAGTCGATCCGCGATATCAAGGGTTAAATAATCCCGTTTCCCGCTCGAAATGAAAAGATTAGCCTGGGTTGGTGCAGCTGCGAGCGGGGAGTACCGAGTCTTCCCAAGCGAAAAAGTAGTTTAAAAAATTTAGGTCTAAGCTCGAACAGGAACAGCCTGCCAGGGTGCCCTTGGAGGGGAAACTTTGATAAGGTGCCGCACGTGCAGCGGTATTACTCGATTGCATTTGCGAATGGCGGGATTGGTACAGTTTAACGTACAAGATACTTGTCTAATAGAGCTAGATTTAACAGAAAATATGATACTCGAATTTAAACATTATGTACTTGATACCAAAGTGGCTAGAGTAGCCGTCTATAAACATTTTAAAAGGAGAAGAAAACTCTTCAAATTCCAAACAAAATTCAACTCTAGGACCAAAGGAAAGGCTAGCTCGCAGGCCGCAATTCCTGGTTCCGTAACGAGTAAGCGAAGAAGTAGCACAGCGCCGCGAAGGGCTGACCGACTAAACAAAAACTCGTCCTGCACACCGAATAAGACCACATGATTAGTACTTCAACTCGTAGAAATACAAGTACCGATGTATTGCGACTTACCAAAATATAGCGTTACCGATCGTGGTCGCCTGTCCGTGCATCTTCTCTAAGGGTAGTGTGATGGCTATCAGCGGCAATTGAAACATCATCCCCGCGAATGCTACTCCGATAATATTCTTTGTCGGCAGTCCGACCAACATCTCGTGCAAAACAGCAGAAAACAAAAAGACCATCGTGCTCGCGGGTCCGTGCCTCCAGCCTCTGCCCCGGAGGGGTGCGTAGATGTGTCTCTTCATGAATTGGTATACCGGGCGATTCCATGTTCTCCCTGTATGCATGTGTTAGACATGTCCTCGATTCTTAGCCGATTGTGCAAAACTTACAATATCCGCCCAAACTGGCAGAGTTCCACCAACTATTCGATTTGTTAGCATCTGTTTAAATATCAAGTTCAAGATCGCTCACATACTCAGAGTAGAACTCCCTATCGCCGAATCTCATAATCTCCGCCAAGGCATTCAACCCGCTCTGGAACACTGCGAAGAAACCACACAACCAGATCACCGTCGAGATTGTGCTTAATTTCATTAATCTTTCCAGGATATGCCAGAGATTCAGTCTATCCATTGCAATCAATGAATTGCGCAAAGTTGGGACCGCATATTGTTGCCTGTGTGCGTCTAATTAGCGGTATGAACCCCCAAGCAATAGATCCACTTTCCACCTACGTCAAGAACCAAATCGCTACACTCAACCCAAGAACCTCACCGAATCTCTTGAGGAAGAATCCCATTCGGAAGCTCCCAGATCGTGGATACACCGGCTGGTATACCAAAGTCGGAGCCCACCAAAAGTAGGTAAGGTTCCCAAGGGTGATATTCTCAGGATAAGGGCATGTCGCATATATTTCCGGCACTTTATGGGATTCCAAGAATGAATCTCGTAGGTCGCGGTTGGTGAAAGCGTATGAAAGGAGTTTGAGCCATACAATGATGGCATGCGTCTCGCATAGAGTACCAATTAATGGATGGTCGATATTCTATTTTTCAATTGGTATTAGCAGGGCAATGAGCCTCTGGCAAAGGCACAAGCAAATACTAACCCAGTAGACGGCTGCACTTGTAATGCTCAAGCATAAGGTTGCATTCAGGGCGTGCGCAAACGCAATAAGTCTCCACCTTACTCTCAATTTAACAGGCTTGGTCTCATCCGTTTTCTTTTGCATTGCCTGAGCTGAACGAGCCTGACCTGCCGCAGTGAGTTCTATTAGGTAGGCGATGAACAGATGGCATGGTATCGTGAGGTAACATAATAGTCCCAGGCGAACATCTCCTGGACGAAAGCTTCCAGAAGAAAACCCGATTAATACGCCATACTATATCAATTGCATTAGCATAATTCAATATACGAAGCTCAGATGCCCAATCTAACCTTCATAAAATTTTCCATCACCAGTCGTAAATTTCCCGCGACTATAGCTCAACCAAACACCAATCCTCATATTAGCTTCTCAAACTTCCCAACAAAAATATCTCAATCGATACTTTTGGTTCAAAAATCCAAAATTCGGAAAGAAAAAAGCCAGCAAAAATGGAACGGACTCAATACAAGAACCATCAAATTCCGGAACCCGATAAAAGATGGAGTAGTCTGCCTATCGTGCGACAGACATGACGGGCGGGCTTTGGAGTGAATCGCGAGCGTGTGCTTGTATTTCGGTATTATCGAGTTCTTTGTGGGGAGCGGTGGGGGGGCCTCATTTTTGGCGTCCTCCATTTTGGCGGGGATTCAAGACACCCGTATTAGTGGAATCTGGGGATTGCAACTAGCTAGGCAGTGTAGGTATAGGGATAACGAGCGGGTATAGATCGAGATGCTTTGTCTAGTGAGATTATTGAAGCTACTCGAGTCTGGTACAGGTATAATTATGTAACGGAGTGGCTAGAAGCGGGAGGGAACGGGTTGGGCGAGATGTATCGCTGCGTTGGGGCGCTGTGCGGTATATAATCGGTTTTGCCTAGCTACCGACTTGCAGTACCACAAGGCGTAATGGTTCTGTATCGCTATTTAAGTATACACTTAGTCGGTTGGGAGTTAGCCATGCCTAATTGCTATTTGCACCTGCTGTGAAACTGACTGAAGGGATTCAAATCAAGTTGGCATCAGGATCCCTCCTCGTGGTTTGTTTTCGTTACACAGTGGCAGGATAAATACCAGGGATGTATCTTTCGCATTCCAGATTCCTAAAGTTATAAAAGGGCGACAGAATACCTGAGCTCTATCAGTACCTAGTACCAAGAAACCACTCTTTCTAAGGCTTCTAGAATTATTGAATACTCCTAGCCAAGCGGAAAGCAAACAAAGAAGATCTGAAGTTGAAAAGAATAAAGGGATTTGATCACCCAAGAAACCCCCTTCCCGAGATTTACAGCTTGAGGTAAAATAGGGAACCGAACGCAGACCAAGCTGGCGGAGAGTTTGCATGACGTTGGCTCTTTCGTTTGCCAAAATTGGGAGCGCCTCGGCTGGGCTGCCGAGACGTCTCTGTAAAAAAGAACGGCATGCCGAATAATATTTTTTTTCTTTCTGTCGTTTTCCTTTCTTTTCTTTTTACCTTTTGATCTGATGCGGCCAATGGGTCCTCCTTGACACACGCACCCAATTTTACGCTTTCACATGCCATTGACAGGGTCGAAATTATACAATACCAGTTGGATAGATTTAACGGAAGACAAAGTAAGGCTGCGACACGCAGACAGGGTGAATGTTCGAAGAAAAGGTCAATGCCAAAGTTTTTGCCTTCCTTTATAGTTTCCTTTCCCGGCATATGGATGCATGTCTTGAGGCCGTCGTATAAAAGCAGCCAGGATAGTGAGAGCGCGTGTCGCAACACTTGAACATCATAGCATGAGATACCTAGGTTACAGTAACCCTAGATTCGTAAGGCCCTATAGAGTCCTTTACCAGGTACCAATGTCAGGTGCGTCCCAAAATTAAAATAGAAACAACAAAAAAAATAAATTGAAAGCTATTAGAGTATATAGGCTAGTACATAACCTAGGTAATAATATTAAAGAGACGGTGCCCCTCCGAGTTACACATCATCTGTGTAGAAAGAGCTCGCTAAGACAACTTCAAGAAGGAAACAAGGTTATTAAAAGCCAAGGTTGCGACTTGGACAGACCCGACAGCCGTTCAAATCGAACGATTGAAACGTACAGCTTCTAGTCGGACCAATCCGCAATAAATAAAGGAGATTGTATCGCCGCCACCTCTAAGGAAACGAAACTAGAGACATGGAGATAAAGTCAAGAAAATAATAACACCGGTCCCACCATTCTATGAATCCCTTCAAAATAGACGCAGACGGGAAGAGAAAAGCAAATCAGGAAAATCCAAAAGAACAAATGGCAATATTAATATCTTCATCTCTGATAACCGCCCTGTGGCCTCGCCTGTCGCTGCTTCCATGCTGTCCTAATCGACGGCGCTGCGTTCAACAGGTCCTCTTTTGAGACGCCATCCTCAATACTCTGCATAACGCTCGTCACAACGCTGATGTGGTTTCCGTCCTTCTTGTCATCTCTGAATCTTTTAAATCTCCATCTTTTCTGCTCATCCATAGCACATTCTACAATCCTCTCATCCAACTCCACATTCATCGCTTTCAATTTATCCCACTCTTCCTGCGTAATGTACATCTCCGCCCACTTCTCATACTTGTTGTTTCCCATGTTAACGGAAAGCCAGATACGAGGTGTAGCGTACCAATCGTATTGTGGGGACTCGGAATCGCCCTCGTCGTCCGATAGGACCGGAAATTCAAGGTTCATGCGGAAGTCGATTGAGTTCTCGTCAGCAGGCTTCCATTTCAAACTGTTTCATGTCCAAAAATTAGCGTTTTGTGGTGAAAAGGCCGCTCTCAGCACTAGTAACATACATCTTTTGGTCCGTTCCAAATTTGTACTCAGCGTTGACAGCGGTGAAGATTAGGCCATCGTTTCCGTGTTGTAGCTTTGGCAGGACAGTATCGAACATTTTTGGTAAAGCATAAGAGAACTCCATATTCTTGAATTGTAGACTGTTAAATCTATTGTTAGATCTCCAGAGTCTTGAAGCTTTCGCACCAGGCTCGGACGTACTAGAAAGGGAAATATTGCATTTCATCTGGGAATGCTCGGCAGAGGGCTTCGTATGGTTTAAAAAAATTGCTTCGGAAATACTAGCGTTGCAAAGGTTAACCAAAGAGCATTCCCCACCATGCAGTCCCACTACCTACTCCAAGTCTCTTGTCTAGAGGCCTCTGGGTCAATAGCTGGCCATCCAGGATAAGGCAATCGAAGACAAGGAACTTAAGAACCTGTCTGCCATCCGGTTTTTCATCGATAACCAACTCGCCGTCGATAACGGTGCTGGTGTGGAAAGATGCAAATTCTTCAGCGGTCTTCGGAAAGTGCAACCCTCGAACGAAGTAGTAGTCGTTCTTTCGATCGATCTATTGATAACAAGGAAGCCTGTTGGCGGTGGTCTTTAGGTAATATACGAGGTATTGGGGGGGGGGTAGGGTGGTGCCATACTAGATAGTGGATCTCCTCGTCAGAATCCCCTATAGTGCAGTACATCAGGCACCGGATGCCGTCAGATTTTTCGCACACATAGTAGCTGCTCAAAGATATGATTCTTAGCTCTGTAGGGTCTTTCAATTTTGGGGGGGG
>LDUD01000138.1:9423-62461 GCA_012184295.1 Dactylella cylindrospora
GCTAGCCACTGGGTGTATAGATTCCAATTGTGCAAAGAGTTGGCCTTCCAGAGCTCAAGTGCCCGACTGAAAAGAGGGTAATCTTTTAACCTCAACCAGATGGCACGGGTGAGACGGACACAGTCAGTAGGATTTCTTCTCGGTGGGAGGCCGTTCAAAACTGTGTTGTTTTTTCTAGACGCTTCTAGACTTCTTAATTGAATATAAATATGAATATCTAAATAAGTAAGTAAGTAAGTGGGAGCTCAAACAGCAAGCTGTTGAATTCAGTTCAGTTCAGCGCGCGTTCCACCGAGGTGGTGCGCGTGTTATATTACTATAAGTACTTATTTACTTACTAAAATAGTAATGGCTCTCTAGGCATAGGTCACTGAAATTGAATTCAGGCTTTCAGTTGGGGTTTTAGTGCTGCGCAAGCAGCCTCCTAGTCTCTAGTTAGTGCCGATGTTGATGTTGTGTTGTGCTGAATAGAGCTCTTTAGTTTCTTCTTCGATTCTCTTCCGTGATGGTATTGTCAAGAGTATCACCGCTTGATTTGATCGGAAAAGCGCTACTGTAGATCTAAATCCGAGGAATGCGGCTTAGTAGAGAAGCTACTCCAGAGTATCCACTTTGTGACGACATTTCGCCACTCTCTGTGTAGCTATCAGCTAATATGATTTCCGAATACATGTTCCCACTTCACTAGAACGCTTAGCCTATAGTTGATCTTTAACAATCGAGGCTCTAGCAAACAAACCCTACGAATGCTAAACCTTAAAGTAAAAGGGCTCCTCCGAACCTCGTGCGACCACTCGCCGAAATCGTGTCAGATTAACAAGGACGGGGGGCGCCAAGAGAGACGGCGGGCATTGTTGAAGTCGTAATCGATCAGCGGGAGCCGTGTTGTAGGCTGTGCACGAAAAAGTGCCGCGCTTGGCAGACGTGGTCGTGGCCTTTCAAAGGAATTCACCAACCCCCAATTGGCATGTGTAACGGCTATCGCCTGCTCTGGTGAACAGGCTGCTGCAGGTTTTGTCTGGACAATGTTGGCTCGCTTGGGAATAATAAATGCTGGAAATATACATAAATATATAAGCATCCTGCCTATCTTCGTCTGACTTCCGAGATCTTAATAACTTTAATTTTGCATCTCGAGATAAAAGCACAGAAAAACAGCAACCAAAAAAACCTTACATAACGTTATAACGATTCGACTTTTCTTCTGTTGACCTTTGTTTATTCCTTGAACCTTAAACGTTGAGCTTCAAGCAGCTTTCAACTGTCAATCACCAAGCAAGATGAGAATTGAACGCTTCGTTTCCCCGCGAACTGCGGATTCATGGGTGTGCGTTGGGCATAACACACCAATCTTCTATTCGGTTTCGCTATTCATACACTCAGTCATCGTCCTGATTGTGACAATCCTGATCAACGTCTTCGAAGCGAACGAACCGGGTAATGATTATGGGGAGGGGTGAGTACTTATCTTTCAAAAAATTCTTTTTTTGATAAAAGGGTTGGAACGTCTTTATTAACCTGGCCACTATAGCACCGGTTGGTCCGTCATGATACCCGCCCCAGCTGCCACCTTTATATGGGCGATTGTTTCTATTCTCCTTTGCGTTTACGGCAACCTTTGGCCAATGTTCGTCATCGTCTCATACATCATCGTTGGTTTGGCGTTGATCGCCCTCGGTATTCTCAGCATTTTGCTATACGAGTGAGTTTGGCTGTCTTGCCCTTTAGTACGAGATAGAACCTAGCTAATAGTTGATAGCTGGCATACGATCGCATGGTTGCCAGGAATGTTCATGTTCTTTTTGGCATTTCAGTAAGAATACCCATTCCGATATCGAAAGTATGTTTTAATAGCGTTATAAAGTATGCTAACTTAGTACAGCTGTTTCTTCTTTGCTTGGTCCGGTATCTCTGCCTTCCGAAGGAAGAAAAATGGCAAGATTGAAAGCTTGGATAGGAAGAACAGTGCCTAGAAGGCGCCTAACTCCAACCCCGGTATACCAGGGAACGTTTCCATTGTAAGACGATAGCGGAGGGATTCATAATTAATGAAGGAATAGCAGGAAGACCGGTGGATGAATGACTATTACGATCAACTCTTAATTAAATAATAATGTCTAATCTTGAAATGTACAGGGGAAGGGGATGTGTAATGACTTATTTTTCTGTCAGCCGCAGTGAGGATCTTTATTAGCCAAACATAAGAACCAATATAATTTTTAATGTCTAATGCCTAAATAATAGTGCAATAGAAAGCTAAATTACAAAGTAGAAATATGCTAAGAGTCTGAAAAGCGCACCACGCACTACCTTTCTGTTAAGTTTCTTTTATCAGACTCACTCAGAGCGAGGGTTATCTTATAAAATAAACTATAGATAGTTGCAATTTGATACATGACAAGATTCTCGGTCAGATGCCCGGAGTTTTACCTCATGCAGACGCAACATGGCAAGCAATGCAAAGTGGGCAGTATGGCCTCGCGAGACAAATGCATACGCTAGTACTAATCATATTATTAGCAGGATAGAGCCAGTAAGCCACTGGAGAGGTCAGAGAAGGGAGAGCTACGTCGGGATATGAATATATAGGGTAATCGTGGTAGTGAAATACACAGGAGACTATTAGGATTATTGTCTTGAGTAGCTAGAAGCATGGTTGTGGTGCCGCAAAGACGGTAGTGCGGCGCCAAGCGGGTAACCACAACACAAATATCTTAAGTAAGCGCAAATTTCCATTGGCTTTGCAGACCACGCCACTTTCTCAACCCACTTTGAAGTACCTCTTTAAGTGAACCAACGCTCAATTGAACAAGCTAGGACCTCCATTGCAAGACGGGATTAAGTCGAGAAGGAAACAAAACGGCATAATATAGTACCATTAGTCAGGATGTGGTAGTTAGGACGGGATACTCCTCCATTCCTGACAGTCGGCTTCCGCAATGAAGTCAGTTCGATCGGTTAAAGCCCTCGTGGGCTGTACCTGCAGCACCAGCCCGCTATCCTCCCCGGCCAGAACTCGTCTACTACCTCGCAATCTTAGCCAATGCCGAACCTACAGTAGCTCTTCACGACCTCTTCGATCGATATTCTCCTTCCTTAACCGAGATGACCCGAATAAACCTCCCGAACCGGGTTTCCCGATCATGCTTGAATACGAGCGCCGCAAGGAACGCATCAGACAAGCGAAGGAAGCAATGAAGAATCGAAAACCAGCCCCGGATCCGACCATACCTTTAATTTCGAAAAATAACCTCTTTCACCCGCTTTCACAATCACCGCTACCGGATATGAGAGAGTTGGGTAGCAGGATTCGGGAGCGAGCGGTCTGTCCTGTAGATGTGCCTCATGAGGTTGGGAAGCATCAGGTCAACTTTGAGTGCCCGGATTGTGGAATACCGATATATTGCTGTGAGGATCATTGGATGGACGATTATCAAAACCATTTGTTGGTCTGTGAGACCCTGCGCGAGATCAACGAAGATGAACACGATTTAAGGTCTGGGAGGGAGTTTCCCGAGTTTGAGTACCAGCTGTTGGAACAAGAAGATGAATGCCTGATCAACTTTACAAACTGGGATACATTCTTATACACTAGAGAGTTCGAGGCTATAAATGATGAGAGGGCGCTGAGGCAGGTTACAAAGTTGTTAACCTACCCCGTAACGATTGGGAGCATCGTTCACGAACTGAGTCCGTACAACCTGAAGAACCGCTTGACATACGAGGGTCTGAAGAGTTTAGCAGGTAATCCATAATAGCCACCTTGCCTATCCTGTTTATATGATACTAAATTCCCTTCTTAGCTACTAGATACACTCTCCACCCCGCTTTATCTGGTGGAGATGGCACGCTGAAAAATCAGAAGCAGATACCGCCACCTGTACGAGTGTTCGTAGTAGGCGCCCGTGGTGAAGCATCGTTACCCCGCGAGGTTTGGGCACAGTTGCCATTCATGTTTCCAAGGGTGAATTTCCACATTGCGTTCATTGGGCCCGAAGTCTACCTCCGTCGTCCACGGCATCTTGACTGGCCTCCACCACCCCGCAGCCCTGGCAACCCCTTTGGAATGCTTTTCGAACGCCCGCATCCACGTTTTAAAGTCTCCAGCGTCAATGAGTACTTTCACACTCTGCACAAAACCGGCATGTTTGCACCTTACGACCCGTATTTTGATATCTTTGTCCTGTTTCACCCAGGATTGAGTCATCCAGGCAGCATGGCGGAATGGGAGGAAACTCTGCCAATGTTATTAGAGACGAAATGTCCAATCATTGTAACTGGGTATACGAAGGAGGACATGGATAGTGATGTGGAGTGGGTCCACAAGACGGCGAAAGGAGAGTTTGATGTGCTGATGGAGCCTGGAGAGAATTTGTTTAAGAGCCAGCGATGGAACTTGCTTGAGTAAGCATTCTAATATTCAGTTGGTGTGGATATTTACGAGTAAGACACTAATATCAACTTAGGACCGACCCGTCTGGTGGGCTCAGCCAGAGCAATTGGGGTGTTTGGGCGTTTAGAGGAAAGAGGTATGATCTGATAATATTACTTGGTTCCCATTTGGCACTGCGATTTGAAGGGGCTTGAGCTAACGAAATTGCTAGATATGAAACGATGCACCGTGTGACGACACCTGATGTTATCCAACTGTAAATCTATTGAATGCGCCTCATCTGCATTCCTTGTACATATAAAACTTTGAAATGAGGATCAAAACTGTATAAAACACGTTTATTCGCCAAGCGGTAAAATTTATAATTTATCATCGTGGCCTTTAATTCTTATAGCGGCGCAGCAACAGCAGCAGGAATTATTCATAAAAACACTTTTTCCCTAGTGCGCAACTGCTGGTTCATAGGTACCAAGCCCCGAGTAGAACATCTCTGGCCTTGTATAATCTAAATTGGAGTTTCTTATGAACAGATCTCAAACTCAGGATGTTTGCCAGGCCCCCACACCACCTTCCCAAAACTGGCCTATCCACAAACATCCCCGCCAAAAAAAAAAAGTTTTTAGCAAGGTTAGAATGGTTCTACGAGCGAGCCTAACCGCTAAAAATTTAAAAAGATGATGCGGTTTGTGTGGATCGAACACACGACCTTCAGATTTTGTGAATGAAGTGGACTTCAGTCTGACGCTCTCCCAACTGAGCTAAACCCGCTCGTTAGAGCTCTTGGGCATCTATTTTATGAATAATAAGTCTTATTTACTAAGCTTGAAGCTGACATGTGAGAGAAGCGGAGAACCTTATTTTTGCGCGAGCATGTTACCTCAACACGAGAAACAGAGTTCGACCTCGAGTTGCGACTCAAACGAAGTCGCAGCATATGCAACGCTATATACCCTGAGGTTGAGCATCAACTTACAATACGGGGATATATGTGCTATACAGCGATTTGGTTACGCAGGACTGGATATAGTTTAGCCTTCCACCAATCCATTTTAGTCAAGTGTGTAAAAAATAACCAATATTGGTGATTCAATAATTTTCGGCCATATCGCATCTCCAACAGTGGGGTTGTTTGGGTTATATCATCTCCAACTGTGTCTTTTTTGTGAGAGGCCACCTTGCATACTTCAACACCACCAAACATTCTGAACCTCACTGACACCGTGGCGACTGTAATTTTTCCTACCGCCAGCCCTCCGTGACAGAATATTCCCTGCTTGCTACCCGTAGCGCAGTTGACAATTATAGAAACTACTCTCACATCCCTCTTAATCGATAAATTGCAGGTCAATTGACTCAACTCATCAAGTGTGTGTGCATTGATACCTGTTCCGTGTCTGACCATGCCAAAGTAACTTGACAAGTGTTCAAACTGACCCGGGAAGATAGCTACAAGAACAGCACAAATTGGCCACATGGGCATTGCATAGACACTGCTGTACTTCATTTCAGATCGCATTATCGTTTTAAAACCCATTATCGTCATTCCTTTTGAATTTTCGCTGGCCCGGATTGGTTCCCCTCTAGCTGTCCTCTCTTCCCACAACGCTTCTATAACTCGAAAGTCTCAACAGCATTTAAAAACACCACACCTCCAATCCTGACCTCCACTACCATAGTCTAGCCTGCGAAGGCTGTGAAATCTCCCACCATGCGTTACACAGACCGCACAATAACCTTCGCCCTCCTCACCCTCTTCTTCACCTCCCTCGCTTCCGCCTCCGCTTCGATCCTCGGAATCGACTATGGAACCGAGTTTATCAAAGCTGCCCTGGTCAAACCCGGTATTCCTATCGAAATTGTCTTGACCAAAGACTCGAAACGGAAAGAGGTCGCCGCCGTAGCATTTAAACCCAAGTCGTCCACGCACCCCGCCAACACGAGCCCTGAACGTCTCTATGGCGCGGATGCTGTTAACTTCGCCGCTAGATATCCGGACGATGTATACCCGAACCTGAAGCAGCTCCTCGGAGCTTACGAAGTCGTCGACGAAAGAGTACGAAACTACTTTGAGCGGTTTCCAAGCTTGAAAATCGCCTTGTCACAAGCCCCTGGTCGTTCCACCGTCGAGTTCCGAAGCAATTCCGCCCCGGATGGTGTCTTTGCCCTTGAAGAACTTATTGCTATGCAATTGTCGTCTATTAGGAAGTCCGGGGAAGCCCTTGCCAATGACGGAAACACCATTACTGACTGTGTCATTACCGTCCCAGCATACTTTACGGCTGAAGAGCGACATGCTATTATCACCGCTTCCGAGATGGCGGGTATGAACGTTATGGAGCTGGTCAGCGACGGCGTGGCTGTTGGCCTAAACTACGCTATGACACGACAGTATGCCGCCGACACGCCATCTGAACTCCATATTATCTACGATATGGGCGCTGGATCTACGACCGCTACCGTGGTTGAGGTTCGACCTCGAACTATCAAGGAAGGGCGATTCAATAAGACCGTTACTCAAGTTTCCGCTATTGGTGTTGGATTTGATCGAAGTCTCGGCGGAGACGCTTTCAATCAGAAGATGTTTGACCTACTATTGAATGAGTTTGCGGAAAGCAAAGCTGGAAAGAAGCTGGCTGAGAGGGAAGGAAAGCCAATCAAGGATCTTTTGACTGGAAAGCAAAGAGCGAAACTGTGGAGAGAGGCCTCCAGGATTAGACACATTCTCTCCGCCAATAGCGAAGCTGTTAGCTCTATTGAGAGTTTCTTCCCGGATATCGACTTTAGAAGCCGCAAGATTCAACGCACTGAGTTTGAGGAATTACTCTCGGAGTTTACTGGTAGAATTTCCAAGCCAATTATCGACTCTGTTGACAAGTTGAAGGGTGGACTTGAGAAAATTGACAGTATCATCATGTTTGGAGGTGGTGGAAGGGCTCCATTCGTGCAAAAAGTTTTGTACGATCTGGTTGGTGACAAGGTTTCGAAGAATGTAAACAGTGACGAGGCCGCAGTCATGGGTGCTACTTTCAGAGGTGCTTCGTTGAGCAAGTTGTTCAGGGTCAAGGATATTCGAGTTCAAGATGTTACCTCGTATGATATTGGGATGAGGTATACTTCGGAGGCTACTGGAAAGGGTAAGTTTTAGGAATCTAGATCGAAAAACCCGTATACTAACGCCAAGTTAAGAACTCGTCCAGAATCTCTTCTCCGCCCCAGCTTGGCGCGGCCACAGCCGCTTTGTCCCACTCAAGATGACCAATGATTTTTCATTCGATGTCTACCAGGTTCTTGGTCACCCATTGGATCCTGCCTCGCCAAAGGAAGATATATACAAGGTCACCTCTACCAACCTTACTGCCTCTCTCACCAAACTTAAGGGAGATGTCAACTGCATTGAGAGTACTGTCACGACAACTGTGGATATCAAGGTTGGAGAAAAGTTTGGACTCCCCGAGATTGCCTCCATTGATGTCAGCTGCGAATATGACGAGAAGAAAGCCGGTCTTGTTGACGATGTTAAGGGCTTCTTTGGCTTTGGAAATAAGGATCAAAAAGTTCTCAAAGACGAAACCGAACAGTCTACAAAATCCGGAGAGTCTTCTACTTCAACCAAGACTACCAAGTCCAAGACTAAGACTACGTCAGCAACTCCTATCCCCACTGGAGAGAACGGCAAGCCAATTGAAAAGGTTCAGGTGGCGTTTACCGTCGAACGCGCGGGCCTGACCCCAAGGACTATTGGAGAGCTCGAAGCCTCGAAGAATAAATTGAAAGTCTTTGATGAAGATGACACTACCCGTGTGAAACGCGAGGAAGCTAGGAACAACCTTGAGGCTTTCACGTATCGAGCCACTGAGCTCCTTTCTTCAGACGGCTTTGTCGCGGTTTCGACTGAGGAACAGCGTGAGACCTTGCAAAACAAGATCAATGAAATCTCCGACTGGATCTACACCCATGAAGCTGATGTTGCAGACCGCAAAGTCCTTCTCAACAAGCTAAAGGAACTTAAGGATCTTGAAGGGCCAATCAGTAACCGTCGATCAGAGGCTGGAAAGCGCCCAGATGCCATTGTTAGACTAGAAACAAATCTCAAGGATGGCAAGAAGCTCGTCGAGAAGATGAAGCAGGCAGTCACAAAACACGAGAGGGACCTGACCAGCTGGTCGAGCTACTCCTCGAGCTTTGTCGAGAGCGTTAGCTCTGCTGAAGCCGCAGCATCTGCTTCTTCGGCCGCTGCGGAAGCAAGTAAGAGCGCTGAAGCTGAGGCTGCTGCCAGCGCGTCTGAAGAGGCGAGCAGCGCAACCGAATCCCCGGCCACCCCAAGCGAGAGCGCTGATCCGCTCGACAACCTTGAGGAATCATCATCTTCCTCCTCTAGCACAACTACTAAGTCTACAAAGACTAGATCGAGCCGGTCAACGACTAAGCGTCCTACCCCCGCCCCAACGGTCTTGTACACAAGCGATGATATCAAAGACCTCGAAGCCAAGCTCGGGGAAAGCGAGAAGTGGTTGGCTGAGAAGTCCAAGGAGCAAGACGTTCTGAAACCACACGAGGACCCTGTTCTCCTTTCCAAGGACCTTAAATCTAAATCACAGACTCTGGAAGCCCAGATCCGCAAACTATCAGGCAGAACCAAGTCCAACTATGCCCCTCCACCGCCACCCAAGAAGCCAAAGATTGTTACCAAGGAGAGAAAAGCTAAGGTTGAAGCAGCGAAGCAGAAGTTAAAACTCGAAGGCGTTGCCGGAGTTGAGGGACTTGAAGAAAGCGTTGCCAGGATGCTCGAGAATATGAGCGACGAGGAATTGGATAAGATGGTGGAGAACCTTGAGAAGGAAGAGAGGGAGGAGGCTGAGAAGGAAGGCAAGGAGGATGTTATTGATGAGTTGAAGGTTAAGAGGACGGAGAATGAAGACAAGACGGAGACGAGGGAGGAAGAGAAGCAGGGTGGGCATGATGAATTGTAGTTTTAGGAGGAGTGTATGTGATTAAGGGAGTTGTAAGGATGCTTTTGTCATTTAGAACAAACCTATTTGGTAGCTTACAGCTTAGCTAGCTGCTTTTTTTACTCTCTTTGTGCATAGAAAATACTGAATATATAAAATGCATTTGTATTCAATATCGGCTGACTGGTTACGGTAATAGCACGCTGCGCACATCTAAATCCGCCTTCACAATGTACCTCCTGAATGTTACCTGAATCAATGGTTGATGATTTGTTTTGGATTGACTCTGTGCACTACATGCTGAGTAAGTAAAATGTGAAGTAAAATCGACGACAAAAATTTACGGCATAAACTTATGTTGCTCGGGAGGCCGCCGGCTGTTTTCCGGCTGTTCTGCTGATGATCGGGAAGGTTTAAAAGTAGTAAATTATGTTTGAATTCTAGTTAGACGCCCCCTCTAAATTTAAATGGGTTCGAAGGTCACAGGGACTGCCTTCTAAAAGCGGGGAGGGTAGTTCTAAAATCAAAAGGACGTCGGACTTGCACAAAACAGCGACAATGTTTCCAAATATTGCGAACGTGATGGGTCCATATTCTGGAGGGAACAAAACGAGATCACACGACTTATATGTGAAGTTTGCCCATAGACCCAACACCGGCTCGGCTTCCGCGAGGTCCAGGATGTACTTATCCGTCTTGAGTAACCATGAGTCTTTTATGAAAACCCCAGATTTGACGAGTCCACAATTGTGCGCCTTGGCGGTTGTTATTTCGTAGTCTGCTATTATATACGTTATTCCGGCCCTGGAGACTAGATCGAATAACCATAAACTACTGGAATGTTCGTAGCTAGCTAGTAGTAGCTGAGAATCCGGTGAGAAAGTAACGAATTTAACCCTACAGCGAAACTCATTCCCGAGTAGAAAAGGCGGGGAAACTCGTACTGATGCCTTAAGCCCGGAGAGTGTATCCCATAGGGTAATCCGGCCGTCAGCTGCACCCGAAGCTAATCGGGACCCGTCAGGTGAGAATGCCACACATTGTACGGGGCTGCCGTGGCCTTTAAAAACTCGGCAATTTGCTTGCGCTGTTCTTACTGGTCGCTTCCATAGTCTTACTCTGTGGTCCTGACAGCCTATTGCCAAATCGCCATTTGGAGAGAAGGCGGCCAACGAAGACAACGGATAGGTTTCTTCGGAATTCGTTGCCTTATAGGTCAATATACCTAGAGAGTCTCCCGAAGCTGCATCCCACAGCTCAGCAGTCCCATTGTTCGAGGTTGACACCAGGAAATCACCATTAGGAGAAAATACCAGCGAGGCGATATCAACCGAATTTCCGCTTAACATTCGCACTGATAACGTGGCTTTTAGGTCGAAATCCCAGAGGCATAGACCACCGTCTACAGGACACGCAATCTGCCTTCCGTCTGGCGAGAACACTAGCGGCTGTCTGGTGTTCCGTGCCTTAGGTTTCACGACTTCGTCTAGGGAGGATAACTCCAGCAAATTAATTTTTGAAGGATACACCAGCTCCGAAATAATAGCCAAATACTTGAGGCCGTTCGAGAATGTTAGGCAAGAGTTGACGCCTGGGAGGGGAATTGAATATAAAATCGAATTGCTAGAAATATCGATGATATTAAATATCGAACCGGAGCTAGCCATACTGGAGGTTGCGATTCGCTTTCCACCTGGCAAGAAACGGAGCCCCCAAACCGTTCTAGAAAAAACACTAAGCGTGGCTATATTACGTCCAGAATTCAGATCCCAGATTTTAATATCCCCTGAGACGCTGCTTACTGTTGCCGCGAGCATATTAGAATCTGGGGAGAGGGCGAAACAATTGTCCTCGCTACCGCCCACGGTGAGACCCCGGAGGAGCTTTCCAGAAGAAAGCTCCCATAGCGAGAGGACCCCTCTGCGATCTATGGATGCCACTATTTTCCTGTCCGGGGAAATTGTGAGGCCTTGCCGAAACAGAGGCCATTCCTCTGAGGATATATGACCCTCCAAGTATTCTCGCGACTCCTCTGCTCCAGAAGATGGATCCACAAAATGAATAGTACCATCATCCGATATAAACACCATTTTCTCCCCGTTTGATGTGAAAGTAACGCAATTAATGGGATTAGAACACCACAGTATGTGCGGTAGTATATCCGACTCTATACTCCAGACTTCAACCCTATTTTGCTTTCTTGGACCTGGTTCGCAACTCGAGTCCCCCCGGAGCGGATGGCATACTGCGGCAGCAAGGTATTGACCATTCGGCGATATAGCCATTTCACTAATACTACAGCGGCAGCCTCGCTCGTTCTCAACTTCTTGCAATAAAGTCCCGCAGTTGGTGTCTAAAACGCGAATTGACCCGCCTTCGGTCCCTGAGAACAACATGCTGCCATCAACAGAGAATACCATTGACGTAAATCTCAAGGGGGCTGTGATAGTCTGTAAGAATGGTCCCCAAATCTGTGGAAGCCCATGCACTGTCCGAAAAATTTTTAGAAGCGAAGTGGAGAAACTTTTCTTAATGATGCTTCTGTCAGGTGAAAATAGAAGGGCTGAGGAATACAGCTGCAATGGACAGGTTCCGAACGCCTCTTGATGATATCGAACGAAACGCAGAGCATCCCGCAGAAACTCTGACAGCTCTTGGTTGGTCTATCCCCCAGTGTATTAGTTCATATTAAAAGCACCGGTGGTGTCCTCAACATATTTACTAGGCTAAGCCATGGCAAGACGTAAAGTGCACATACCTTGATCCCAGATTCCAAACCCATCAATAGATCAACTATAGAAGATACCCCAAGAATAACTAATACTTCCAACCAATGAAGGAAATGTTGTTGTAGAAAGATGAGAACATAGGCCTCATCGTCTCCACAAATTTCTATTGATTCTAAATGGCTAACCCAGTACCTAGAGGCATACTCTAGATGTAGGATCTCCTTTTGATGTTCTTCAGTTATATTTTCCCAGGAATACTTTTCTTTGAATTCTAAACCGCAAATATTTGTCTTGAGCTCTTCGGACAGTCCTCTGAGACAATTATAGACAAGCTTTCGGTTTTGTTCACTTAAGCTTTTAGCAGTAAGTAACTTTGTACCGATTTGGCACTCGAGGAAGTCTTTGGCAGATTGGTGGACAAGGAAAACAGTCTCGTTTTCAACAAAAAGAAACGACCCGCATTCCTTAACTTGTTGTTCTAAGTCCTGTTCGTCCATCTCTTTTGGCGTTTCAGCGACAATCGGTAGCTCAGACAAACGAAGCGGCACTCTTGCTGCGACAACTGCTAAGAGGATCTTGGAGCAGATGGAAAAATCCTCGTTACTGCAGGATTTCTCGATTTGCGCGAGCATCGAGTAGTAAACTTCGCTCAATCCTGACGGTATCTCCTGTAATCTTGGGATTACTTGGTAGTTCTTCCTCAGTGTTGCTAATTCCTTGCATACTAGATGCACCCACAAAAAAGTGCTACCAGCCTTGTTGTGTAGGGCTCTAATAACTTCTTCCTTTAGTGGCATGCCATACCGCTTGGCCTTGGCTAAGTCTGTGACCTTCTTCTCAATATAAGCATCAACGCTGCTAGCTATATACGATACATTTGTCTCAAGTCTGATCCGGTGCAGAGAATCCAGGTTATCGAGCGGCTCTTCAATATCGGAACGATTACGACTTGTAACTAGCCATCTAATCTTGGGTTCTTTGCTGGATGCTGTCTGGGAAATAAGATCGAAGAGGTCGTTAAGACCTTCCTCACATTCATCAAGCGCGTCAACCAGAAGGTAGAGCTCCGGGCGCATAGGATCGCTACAAATTGCTGATAGGACTCGACTGAGAGCAACAGCAGCGTTTTTTCCGGTAAAAGAACTCGAGCCACACTTTTCAAACTCTTCCTCTACATATTTGTAGAGGCCCCTAGTCGGGTCGTCTTCCATTAACTGACGTAGAAGTCCTTTGATTATGCCAGTCGAACAATTTAACCGTTCGTCTGCCGCTTGGCAAAAGAAATAGGAAATCGCCACCGGCTGTTGCGTCATTGCAAGCTTCTGGTTCTCTTTCAAGAAGTCGACAATACCCATAAATATCATGGTTTTACCTTTCCCGGGGTCACCAGATATCCACAGAACAGGTTTTTGGAGTGTATCAGATAGCCAGCTTTCGAAACCTTGGTCTGAAAGAATCCAAGAGTATGATTCTTTTATTAACTCGTCCTTTGATTTTTCGATCCTAGTCCTATCGTCTTGAGGGTTTGTAGCCCCGAGATTCTGCAGGCATTTATTTATAGCTTGCTTTGTTTCATCGCTCGGGGCATCCGGGTTAAGCTCCAGCTTCCGCCGAAAGTTACGGCTGTTCGCATCTTCGCTCTCAATGCGAGGCAACCGGCAGAGTAAGGCTTTTGCATAAGCAGCAGCGACTAGTGCGGCGTATTTCTGCCAGTTTTTATTCTTGTGACTATCGGAATAGTCGCAAATACCTCGAATAACCAAGCATGGCAGCTCGTCCATTAAACCAGCAGCTTCCATTTCAAAGCACAGGACGTTATTCTCCTCGCCGAGTTTATCCCTAGTTTTCCCGTGCTTCATAACTTGATTTCCAGATGCGATTAGCCCGTAATGGATATGCGGTTGATCTGGCTTGTGGACTCTAGGAGCACGCTCAGCAACCATACTACGGTCACACTGGTCACACGACTCATTTTGAAGTGGGTGATCATAATATGAAACAAAAAGACGGTCGCTTTCCGGGGGTGGACGAGAAAAATCTTGAGAAAAATTCTCATCTTTGAATGTATCGGCGATGATGCATTCAAAGGTAGCATAACTGTCAAGAAGATAGTCTGCTTTTAGCTTTGTAATTGCTTGAAGAAAGATGCTGGGTGGCTTATTCAAAACACCAGTCTGGACGAATCTTCCTTCCTGCACCGTCTTCCCAAAGTCATACTGCAAAACTCCACCATAACCCGGTACGGGATGGCTCACAACCACGTCACCTAGTCTGATGTCGTCACCTGATATATGTGGGACACCACCGCCAATCCCTACCATCAAACAATATTTCAATTCTGGGAAGCTTCGCTGAAGATGCGTCGCGACTTTTGCAGCGGATACGGTTCCATATACGCCAGAAGGGAGAGCAGTGATAATCACATTAACGTGTTCGATTGCGCCGAACTGGTAGGTGTTGGTGTCGAACTCGTCGTGCTGTAGCTCAGGGTGCCGTTCATCGAGCATCGCGACGGCGGCCGCGAATTCTACTGGGAGGGCGCATATCCACCCAATCTTGTAGTCCTCGACCCCGAGTTGCCTTTCTCGGCCTCTTTTTTTCGTAGACATAGCATACAATGCACGTCGCTGGCTAAGTATTTCGAGATGTCTGATACCGTATTAGGAGAACGCTTTATTTTGAGATTGTCGGTATGCGTTAAGTATTTGGCAGGGTAGATTAGATTATAGAACCAAGGCGATGTCCTATCTGCTTTTTTTTGGAATTATTCAGTATGCTCGCAAGGCTGAGCGGGGTCGTGATGGCCCTTTAGAGGCACATAGACGAGAGAAATTATTTCGAGAGAGCTTTCTCACGAGGATAAAATCATGCGGGAGGGAATTAAATTACTAGCCGAAACATTTTGCTCTATAGATCTATCGCGTGGGGTTGATGCCTTGGCTACAAATGCTCCATGAATATGCATATATATGTAGTTTCTTCCCACTCTTGCCCGGCACCACATTGAGTCTGGCTTGCATATAGTCCGTTGCGCGGTTCGGGCTATCCTACCGCGGATACTAATGCCAAGCGTCAGCCGCGCCCACATGCATGCTGTCTTGCAGATTTTCTTGGCCATAATTTAAGATCACTCAAACGAGAACTGAAGTTTTTCACCAACTAATATGATAATGCAGGATGTTCGGATTCATTACTGATAACATGCACTGTTTGCTGGCCCGCGTACTGCACCGTAAAAGGCGTTATTTTGAGTAATGCTATCAAATAATTCAGCTGCAGGTTTGATTGAAACACTAATACTAGTACATCTAAATTAAAAAAAAAAAAATAGGGCTCCTCGACAAGAAGGAACGCCTCTGGGTCGCACCAATGTAAAGGAGATTAGATTACGAAACTGTCAAATGAGTGTCCGGAGAAGTCGAGCATACATGAAGAAAGTTACAAATAAAAGTTCAGATAACCCCATAAAGTCAAATATAGCAATAATCAAGACGCAGAATCACTACTCCAAGCCCAACTTAAATCAGCTCTTCAATTATGCCACAAGCCCCACATCTTTTGAGCCAGTGTTTCCTCCCGCTTCTGATATGCCGCTGGATTTTCATCGGAAAGCCCACCCTCGACATCCTCGAGGAAATCTCGTTTATGTTTGGAATGCGCTTCAACATTTTCTAGACTAAAGTCCATCTCGGTGCGACGGGTTTTGCTTTTACCCGCAGGAGCGAAGACATTTCCCACCTCATCGAGGAAGTTGCGTTTGGAGTTCTCCTCGACGCCCGGTTGCGTAAAGTCTAGACTTACCCGGCGGACTCTAGCAGGATTTGAGCGGCGGTGCAGGTGGAGAGAACGTTTGTCGACAATGTCTGCTGCCTCGTCGTAGACGTTTTCACGTTTGTCTACAATATCCGCTGCTTCGTCATAGACGTTTTCGCGCTTCTTGAGATCGCCTTCGAGGACGTGGATGGAGTTCTCAACCGCATCATCTCTTTTGACGTTCTCGTCTGCGATTTGCACCGCATTCTCCCACTTCTTTTTCAATCCTTCATTCTCTTCGGCGGGCTCAGTGAAGTCCCGGACTGACCTGCGAGTCGAGCGCTTGGTGGGATCTTCAATACTTTCAGCGAGGAGTTGCCAGACGCTTTCTCTTTTCATATTGTGAATGTTATTGTCGACGATTTCCCAGATGCCTTCTCTTTTAACATTGTCCTGGGCGGATGGGGCATCGCGGCGCGCTTTGACGGTGATTTCGTCGATGATAGCATGGAGTCTGCCCGGGTCGTCGCGAGGGAGCAACTCGACGACCTCATGGTTAGGGGAGCGTTTGGAGTGGCTATGGGATTTTCTAGTTGGTGAGGAGGCTGCCCTTGTTGTCAGAAACCTTCTCTCATGGTTGCGTGGGTGAAGAGGGAGCATGCCACTTACATCTACTCCTCGTATTCGTTACCGTCTTCCATTCCTTCGTCTTCGTCTTCTCCTCCGTCCAAGTCCTAGTAGTCCACGAATGCGACGCGGACACCCTGGACTTGAAGTCCCCCCCTTTATGCAGAGCGTAGTCCTCCTTGCGAACTACCAGCTGGGGTGGAGTTGCCAGGGAGGCGGCGAATATCGGGAAGATTAGAAGAGAACCTAGAGACAGGCGCATTTTGGACTGCGAATTCCGGCTTGAAGAGTGGGAATTTGGAAACGCTAGCATTGGATTTGGAAGAAGCTGTGGAGGATAGCATTTTTGAATTTCGATTCTATGATAGGAGTAGGATATAGAGGATGGAAAAGAAGCGGTGGGTCCACTGCGGGGGGTTTATATAATCTTCGAGGTTGTATTCTCAGGTTGCATATCGTCATATTTTCCCCTGGGTAGGATAGCAGTATAACTGAGATAGAGGAAGGGATGTCTGAATCCGAAGGCTACTTAGTGATCAAGACATTCGTTTCGAGATCCTTTGTCGCAAACTCTCCTCCCAATGCATGTTACCCAAAGGTAAAATAGAGTAGTATTCTCCTGAAGATGAAGCTTAAGTTAAATAGACTTTTGAAACTTTGCCCCTCGCTTCTCCATCGTCTCCCGCTTCCGGATCGCTATAGCTGAGGAAGCTAAAATAAAGTATAAAGGTTATACTGAAACGAAGATGTCTCGATTACCTATTCCGGGGAAGTAATGCTCCCCAAAGTTAAAATTGGCGAATTGAGTTCACGTATCGTTAGGAGGAAGATGTATGATTGTCAGCAGGGCCCTGGGGAAAACACTATGGTTCTCCTTTTAGCCTTTTAGCTATTGCCTAGACTCTTACCTTAATATTTAAGATCTTCCGTTTGGTCCAGGGCGACCATTTCGTCGGGGTCGCATTATTAAGCTAGCCTATTAAGCTGGCGATGACATCAATAATGTGTTGGGATGTTGCATTTGTACTGGCGTAGAAACCTTAAGAGCCATATCTGATGCATCCAGATCGATGGAACCTAGCATACCAAAAAAATTTTAAAGTATTAAATTTTTTCATTTGATACTTCATAGGCACTAGAGGCGCCTTATAGCTGAGAATACGAAAAGAAGCAAAACTTATTGTAGAAGACGCAAAGCAGAAAGGTGGTCATGGAAAAACGCTAACAGAGAAGAGAGAAACCAAACCATGAAAGAAAGAAGCCCATGATCAGACAGCCTCCAGTGTAAAGATTAATACCCACAGTGAACCATTCAATAAATCTTACCAATGGCTCCAAACCATGCATACAATGCTCAAGCAATCGACATATGAAAGTGCTAAAGCAAAATGCTATTCCTACCGTGCTACTCGCCCCTTTATTCCAATCCAAAAAGCCCTTGTGTCAAATCAAACCGTTCACCGTTCCATCTAGCACAACTTGACCCCACAAACCATGAACCCATCCCTCTCGACCATCGCATCTCTATTGAACCATAGCCGCGTGACCTCTTTCAAGAACTTTTCATCATTCGTGCTCCATTTGTCCAGACCCAGTCTAACCACATCTTCCGGGCTAATGAAGACGCCTCGGTCATCTTCGCCGCCTCTGTAGCTAATTTCAGTATCCGTAGGTTCTCCTTCCAACTCGCTCAACCCGCTAGCGTCGATAATGTCTGCCATTCCACCAACAATCCTGCTCGTCATCCTATGGAAATAGGCAATGATATCCATTTCTGCATTCCCCAAAGGCCCCGTCCCATCCATACCGCTGATACTCAATCCTGTACTCCTTCTCCTCTGATGTGCCAAAAAGACGGGCTTCTGCCCACCAGGAGTAACGGGTGTTATATAACCAGTGTTCTCATCCTCGCTGCCGGGTCTTGCTTCCAGTCCTTCTGAATCCCCGTCGCTGCTATCAATTCGCTGCTCACCAGCAGAAGCCCACCATATGAAGCTTTCGTAAGCGAGCTGCGGCCATGATAGTTTCTCACATACAGCCTCCTCGTATTCAGAGTTTGTATCAATGTCCTTGAATTGAGGTAGAGAGCGAGACGAGATGATAGAATCCCGGCGGTCAAGTATTGGGCGGATTATGTCGTCATTTTCGTCATACTCGTGAATTGAGCTCGCAGCGTCATCCTCGTGCTCATCGTCATGATATCCATCAAATGGATTCTCAGAGTTGCCCGCATACCGTTTCAAACTCCTCTTCAATGCCCTGTACCGCCTCAGATCCCTCTGCGTTGCCTTTAACTGCTCCCCAGTAGCCGAGATCTCAATAGTGGGCCACACCTTTTCGACTGCGTTTTCGCTTTCCGGTGACGGTAACTTTACAAGAACATCATATAAGTCTTTTTTCATAGCCAGAATGCTGTCAGTGGTAACTGCAACCCAGCTACCAAGTTCACCATTAGTATTGAGATCTGTAGCGTTCGTAGAGTATGGGAGCCCAGAAGCTTTATTCTTGAGCTGAGCTGCCTCGGTTTCGAGGGTCGGAATATCATGAACGCCAACGGTAAACAGCGGTTTTAAGCGCGGTAGATCGGTAGTTATTAGGTCTGTAACGGCAAAGGGGATGTTGGAGAGAACGGATATATCATAGACTACAATATTTATTAGCCTTTTGTACCAGGGAGCCGTAAGCGACCTGCGACTATACCGAAATTGCAAGCCTTCTCAACCGGAGCCTCGGCAACCAGTAAAATTCTCTTCCTCATTAGGGCCGCCCTATGTAACGGGAATATTAATGGACCGAAGGTCAAGACGAAGTCCGGTAGCGATAAAGCGGGGTGGTGGGGCGATAACGATTGACCGGGGAGTATCAGAGCTGTGGCGTCGGATATCGAACGGTGTCGCATGTGCATCCGCTGAGGGGACTTGGTAGCCTGGAATGAAACGGATCGGGTCACACCGGGAGAGGGGATTCCATTCTTATTGTTCAGATGCTGTTCCATGAGCTCATCAGAGGCGTGGTATAGATTAAAGTACTTTTCCAGTTCTCCATGGTCCGTTGTATCCCTGACGAGAGTACTATTTGCAGCGTATTAGTATCTTCTGCGCGGAGGAGTCAATGCTAGTAATTCATACGAGGCCAAATCCTTTAGATTTTGTGCATGTCGCCAGCTGCGACCGAGCCTTCCGTAACTCAGAGGTACCAGAACTCCGACAGAGAGCATCAACGAATCACGGTTGTCTTCGGTGGATGGTGCATTTACGAATGCAGCGACACCAGCGAAGGGTTGGTGCACAAAGTACCTAGATAGCCATGTAGGTTAGCGGGTGAAATACTTCCTCGGTTCCTGTATTGGTCCAACATACACCAGGTCTTCCTTGAGTTTATGTAAACCCGAAGGTAGAGACTTGTACTCGACTCCATCGATATTTACTGTTCAAGTGATATTTTTAGCATCTAGGACAATAAAGCGGCTGTAACGTCCCCTCGGGAATCGACTGAAGAGCTAACGAACCTCCTTTCGCTACCTTTTTCCATTCAATCAAGTAACTAGGCCCACCCACGAGACACCATTATAATCAGCGACTCAAGCCTCCAAATATCTCCCAATCATGCATACTGATAGCATACCCAGCCTTGATGTCGAATTTTATGACGAAAAGCGCAGCAATTGGCGGTAAATCCATACCGGACGCGGTTGTTCCGAGGGCGAGATCGAGGGTAAGCGAGGAATGGCGATGAAGCGGGTCATGTTGTTGCGGCAGAGCGGATGGCATTTTCCTCTTTCTATTCTTATTTTTCTTGCGTTGCCAGTCAGATGCGATAAATGTCAAAGTGGGACCGCAAGCCCGTTTTTCCAGCCAGCCAGAGCGAAAGGCTACAGTCAGAGCCAGCAGAAGTAATGTTTGAACTCTCCCGTTCTCTCCTGACTGGCTACCAGGAAATGCACTGTGCCCGGTGGCAATATGTACTAGAGTGCAGTTTTCCGTTCAACCACTCGGGTGTTTCTTCCTCCGCCAGGCCAGGCCAGGTTTAGAATATAGGGGAAAAGAAAGCGGATTACTGTGGTATCATGAGAGAGGTGCAGGAGAAAAGAAATAAATTCATGTAGTATGCATGTACAAGATTTCAAGAGGTTATATAAGAGGTAAAATAAGGAATGCAGAATGTGAGAATTTCAAATGAAGGTTCCCCCGTACTGGCTATGACCTTCGAACTCTAGTGGCCACTTTATGACTTTCTTTTGCGCCTTACTTCCCTCACCTTCTCATTACAAACTACTTTTTTTTTTTTTTTTAGTTCCTCAAAGAGAAATCAGCGATCGATTCCAAGGTTTTTGTCTCAATGAATCAAGCTAAAAAGTTACCTCCTGCACTGTAGTTATGTGGGTATACTGCGTGGGATGCAGCTAACGGGGAGCCGAGTTCCAAGCACTTGGACTGGGGCTCCAAGCTCGACCTACGATTCCATCTTCCCATATCGATATCAAAAAGCAATATTCTACCTGCCATGCATCTAGCGTGACCGCAAGAAGCCGTGCTGATGTCGCTATCATCGATGTATCAAAAGGATGGGCAGATGTCCCACAAAGACAAGGAAAGTCAAAGTTGGACCTGCGCACTGGGTTCCTCGCCTGCATCGAGCTACCAGATTCGACTAGACCCAAAATGCGAATTCAGTTGCCATCCTGTCATGAGATGAGCACAAGATGGGATGAGTTTAGACAGACTTTTTTAAGCTTCTAACTATGGAGCTAGTGTCGAGTGAAGCGAAACATACGGAAACTAAAAGTGGTTATCTTATTACCCTTTATCCTCCTTATCCTGGAGCGCCTCGAAAGGTGGGCCATGATTATCGATGTGACGGATCAGCTGTTGCTTCCACGAATTCACCGGCTGGTAAACAGAACTTGCACTAGCAAGGCGAGGCGGTGTTTTCTGCAAGAGCAAACTCGAGATCCCTTTCAGGTTCTTTGTAACCTTTGTACACCCCCAGAAAATATCAAATTTTCACAAGGAAAACGGTCTTGACAAGCCTGAGAAGGAACATGCATTCCAAGCAAGAAACATGGGAATTTCTGCCACCCATGTCATTGACTGTACGGTTGTGGAGTGACGGCCAAGCTTGATTGGCAGAATTAACGAGAAGCTGGAGACTGGGAGGGATGGGATGCGGACCAAACCGATTCCCACTTTTTTACCAAGACTTTTGGTTAACTCTAGCCTCAACTTGAAAGATATCCATATCGATATGGCCCGTGTCCTCGAGGATCATATCGGTTTGGATAAAAAACGACATTTGAGGAGCATTGCATTGCATGAAATGCGAACCACCTTTCTTAGCTCTGCTTGTTCCCCAGACAAAAATTATTAGAGTTCTCGTAACACCGCGCAATATTTTCTCGCACAGACAGTAAATTGCGGAGAAGTGTAACAGACATCTAATTTTTTTTTCTCACGATCGTGGGGAATGTTCATGTACCACCGGAGGCAACAAAAATCGCGGGAGTTCGCGAAAAAAATGGGTATCAAGTCCGAAAAGGATGGCAAATTCCAAAGGAACACGCATGATCGGCGGTACGTACTAAGCTAAATCCTCGAGCGCCTGGCCCTTGCCACGCCTGCCGACATGGTACCTCACGCAGACTTGTGGCTTTGAACGATCCGGATTGGCCGTTTTGGTATAAATTGCTCCATGCTAGTAGTAGTGTACTTTGAGCAATATTGGTACAAAGGGAGAGTACGAGAGTCAATTCGTTAGAGTTGTTTGATCCGTAGATACTGTATACTGGACCTTTAATATGTCCAAAGGATACGGGATAGGGTCGGCCTAGGCCTAAGCTCAGGCAAAGTCACCCGACCGCAAATACCACCCAAAGATAAGAGAATTATTCGACATAAGGGTGAAGATTTGCAGAACAAAAGACCTCATGAAATATGCAAGGGCAGAAGCTTAGTTACTGGGGACTTCCATTGTCAAAGACCTTCGATCTTCGAGTTGGTCAAAAAGACAGCCAGAATGATTGAGTGCCCAAGACCTACAAGCATTAGCGCCGGGAAAATAAACTGCAACTTTTTTTTAACGATATTAGGTAGCTTTCAAATCCCAGTTATTAGCCTGCGGTAAAGATCGATAAATTCAGCCTAGCTGGCTACCAGTGAAGAGGTTGAGTCAGCTTTTAAAGCTTTTGCGAATGCCGCAAAACTCTTGGTTTCGCAGTAACTCATACCTCCTAGTATGCAGGGGATTATTAAAAAGGAAAACAAACAACAGCAAAAAAAAAAAAAAAAGCTTTACCCATATAAAGTGGTATTAACAGCAAAAGTACTTATATTAGCATCTTATGGGTTAGGCATTTATTGGCATGTTAGTCTTTTAAATACAGAATAATAGAATAGACGTAAAACTTACAAGTTACTCTAGGGTAAGAATAATAAGTCATGGCCCATGGCGGTTATCTTCGCATTTGAAATTTCGCAGGTCCGCTCGCGCTCGAAATCGTTGCTGCAATGCCGCCCTGGACATGGCATGGCACCTTGATACGATCGTTTTTCGTCGATATCTTGATGCCTTGATACCCAAATCCGGTCCCTGTCGTAACGCACTAGGCATTTATCTTGGACAGCAGTCTTGGACTCCCTAGGATCTTTAAGAGTAAGTTTCCCCCACCATGTCCTGCTCTATGTACGCATGATCTATCTGGCGGTCCCAAAAATCAAAGTCGGACGCAATAAGTTTCTCGCCAGATTCTTTTGGTAACCGGGAGGTCCAGTATTAACTCTAGATTTTCTTACTAGCGCTTATTCTCCTCTCTGATAGCGCCTGTGGGGTAAAAGGTATATACGTCGTCGTTGATATTTTCCATTAAGATGCAATCCAATACGCTTCGTTGGAGGCGGTGCTCTTGCCATCTTTCGATGCAATTGAATCTGCGAATCCTATTTTCTCTTGATCGATATTCATTCGTGGTGGAGAGCTTGTTGGGTGGAGTTGCTTCACAGTTTATATATTCATCGAGAAGGTCCGACAATGCCATGGTGCCAAGGGATCGGCTGAGGCACTATCTGCTTCTACCTGCGAAAAAACAATATCCTTTAGCATTTGAAGAGTAAAAATCGCCGTTAGAGTGCGTAGTGGAATAAAGGTATAAACTAGTAGCCGCCCATTCCCATTATTCACAGGTTAGATATGTGTTGGTAGATGCTTCATACATTTACAGGCCTCTTAGAAAGTAAACGGAACGCCTATAGCTAGTTAGATCGGTTTTGACATCGCCATATATTCTAAAATCATGGGAGGTATGGAGGTTGTTCTCACCGGAACTAGAACTAGATGTTCTGGCGCCGCCACCACCCAGGTTTAGAATAGATTGTGCTTGCGGCCATCACGCTCTTTCCACCCCATTCTATCTCGGAAACAACATGTGTGGCGTCCAAGTGCTGAATAAGGTCTAGGTTCGGGAGTTGCCTCAGTTCCAGGGCATCGAATGCTGTAAAACTCACTTTCTCCCGTTAAGGTGCAGCTGCACAGAAACGGTGCTTACATTGCAGAACTGCTCGATTGCGAGGTAATTACTGCTATCGCAGGCTCCAGCTAGCCACGGCAAGAAACTAGAACCGATACCAGTGCTTATTTTCGTTCGTTTGAATTTGGCTTCGTAAGTTTCTTCTCGGGCATATTCAGGGTTTGTTACCGGAGTGTCGGCGATAATGAGGGTCTGAGGTGGAAGGTTGCTTCGAAGAATGGAAAAAGATTAAAAAGGGTCTATCCTGGCATCATATAGTCCGCTAAGGTCTGCGACTTGGCTCTCAATATTGTCAAATTCTTAAAGCCCAGATATCGTGTGTAAGGGTCGCACTATGGTATCTACCTGTTTCCTTGTTGTGGCGTAGAAGAAGTACGCTGAATGCTGGGAGAGTTGAGAAAAGATTGTTGTATTTGAAAATAGAAAGAGCAACTAGTATACCACTGGAGTGTAAGTACTATACTAGCACATATATATATGCGGCACCTCTTCTTGATGAGCAGTGTTCGCCTTTCTTTCCAGTGCGGGCGAAGGGCGTCTAGATGTAGATCTAGATCTTCAGCCATAAATGTCTAGAATGGAGGCTTTTGCGTTTCATACGCAGATTGCGGGACCCAAATTATTTAAATGTATATTTTCTAGTAAATTGATGCAAGTCGTGGAAACAGGTTTAATTTATTTCATTTTGGCGGTCCTGATGCCGATTGAGCGCGCGCAAGGCGAGGAACTACTGGTACTGTGTGTTGAGAGTGTTGCATTCCCCGTTTTGTTTTAGTGCCTGCGTGTGGCCTGCCCCTGCTTGAACGATGAATGATGACACTGCCTGAATGGTCGGCTCCTCCACATGCTCTTGTTGTTGTTCAGATGAACAAAGACACGTTCCTACTTTCAACGGCCACAAATCCTATTCTGCTCATTCCTACTCTGCGCCTCATAGTCCAATCTAGAATTGACATTTCATCACTCTTAATCATATACGGTTTATAGCTGCTGCATACCGAATCCCCTCGCAAGGATCCCTTAAATATATCGATTCGCCCAGATACCCAAATCACGGCTCAACAATATCAATAAATATTCCCGACAAGACGACGCAATACCACCTCGCATGATAAGCCGCTCTGGCTTCCTCTAAGTCTGTCACGACCACAATATGTCGACCTCTAGCGATGCTTCCGTCCTCACGGAAGCGCAGCAGACCGCCCTAGCTCAGTACATGTCTGTTACAGATCAGGATGCCCCTGCCGCTACAGCTTTATTACAACGATGCCAGTGGAACGTCGAGGTTTGTGGATCAGCCCCCGGTATCCTTCGGGTATGCAACGCTCAACATCTTGAAATCTTCTAGATAGCGATAGCCAGATTCTTCGATGGAGAACCCACTGTAGATCCGGTAATGGAAGCGCAAGCACAAGAAGCAGCACTCCGAGCCGCTCAGAGGGAACAGCGGCAACAGCCGGTCGGCCAAAGATATCCGGTCAACCCTCGCTCCTCCACATCTTCATCTCGTTCCCGATCCGGTGAAGGCCTCATACCAGCCCCGAGAATAGTACCTCAGCCAAACGCTGCACCTCACCGATTACCTGGCATCCTGACCCTCTTTTTCCTCCCGATCTCTGCTGTATGGAAGCTCACCCAAGGTTTCGCGTACCTCTTCTCAACACTTTTCCCGTTCCTGCCACGGCTACTTTCAAAGTTTTATTCTCCCTTAAATCGACGAAATGCCGCCGGTTCGGGAGGTCGCCGAGCCCTAAGTCCACGCGACACTGCTAGCCGGTTCATCCGCGAGTTCGAAGAGGAGAATGGACAGACTGGTTTACCTTGGTTTGAGGGGGGATACGCACAGGCATTGGATCTCGCAAAGAAGGATTTGAAGTTTCTGCTAGTTGTCTTACTGAGTCCGGAGCACGATGATACGGCAACGTATAACAAAGAGACCTTGGCTAGCACGGAGTTTGTCAACTTTGTCAAGGATAGGGATATTCTACTGTGGGGTGGAAGCGTCACCGATTCGGAGGCATATCAAGGTTTGTTACGCCAAGTATGAAAAGCGGCGGCGAGGTCGAATAACGGCTAACTGTAAACGCTAACGGATAGTGTCGACCGCCCTACATTGCACCAAATTCCCATTTGCTGCCTTAATCACCCACACTCCGCAGGCCCCATCTACCTCCATGTCGGTCGTTACTCGGGTTGTCGGCGTTGTTTCACCTCAGAAACTAATCTCGAAACTTACTGCCGCTATAGCAGCCCACTCCGAAGCATTGAATGCGATAAGATCGCGAAGAGCAGCAGAGGCAGCCGACAGAAGTATTAGAGATGAACAGAACAGAGCTTACGAAGCATCATTGGCACGTGATGCCGAGCGAGCAAGACAAAGAAGGGCAGAAGAAGCAGCTAGGGCAAAGGCAGAGCAGGAAGAAAAGGAACGACAGCAAGCTATCGAATTGCAAGAAATGAAAGTACTGGCTTGGAGGAGATGGCGGGCTCGAGGAGTCAAGCCAGAACCTGAAGTTTCAACTCCGTCAGCCAGGATCTCGTTGGCGCTTCTTGATGGATCAAGAGTCGTAAGGAGATTCGCATTGGATGATTCAGTGGAGGATGTTTATGCGTTTGTGGAGTGCGGTGGGGTTGAGCCGGGTAGTGAGGCGGCTCCCCCAGAGAAGTATGAGCATAGTTACGAGTTCAGATTGGTGACAAGAATGCCGAGACATGTGTACGAGCCGGATAGGGGCAAGACGATTATGGAATCTTTTGGCCGTTCGGCAGCATTGATTGTTGAGGCTCTTCAGGAAGAGGAGGACGAGAATGACGAGTAGTATTCCTAATGGGACTGGTAGGGTGGAGCATTTGTTTTTCGGGGCCCCTTGTATATTCTTACACCATTTGGAGTTTCGATTCGATCGCCTAGTATAATAGAATGCTAGAATGGTTTTGGTGCCGCTAATGTCAATGTGTAGGAGGGATTTTGGAGCCTTCGGTCTTGGTTCACATTGGTGACTCTTAATCAACGGGAAATTGCGGCTCTATGGCCGATTCAACTCCAACTCGAACACAGCTTGATCTGAATACTATGATTTGAGTGAAATTACCTTGCCTTTTTAAATTTCGGTCTACTTGCAAGCTTCAATTGAACAATATTCGGGCCCGGCGGGTTCGGCGCCTTCTACAAGAAAGGCACAAATGCAGACTTATGAGATCTTGCCCGCCTGTTCGAGCAACACCGCTAGAGAAATTGGGAATCCAGATTTACAGGTGGTTCTCTCACAGGGCGAACGAGAATTGAATCATATGGAGAAGCAGAAATCACTATGATTTCATCGCCCCCGCTTTTACGGAAAGGCTATTTTCGGCCTTCTCGATCGCGGAAGCCCCTTGAAATCCAAGATTCTGGCGTCCTGTTTGATCTTGTGGAGTCATCGTCTGGTTCCAAGCTGCCCCGGCCGCAGCCTGCACAATTTCGCTAAGGTCGTTGAGTCACAGCAACAAGGCAACACAAGGCTTCTTCTAATCTTAAGAAAACACCTCGACGTGATGTATAAAATGGGCTTCTTCCATGAGCTGGGGGGAACATCAAGATACTCATCTCTCAGTAATCATATTTCCTTTCTGTAATTTGTACAGGATTTCCGTTCGGCTGCTTTCCAACACCTTTTAATTCTTGTTCTTCGATAACACCAGTTTCTTTTCGAGCTTTACACCCAAGTCCACAGTGACTACACGACTATACATATACATTTATCTTAGTTTATATTAGAGATTATATCGAAGTTAAAACCTAAATTATGTCGCATCCCCACTACACCTTAACTCAAATTTCCAAACACCAACCCCTCCTGCACACCTTCTGGGAGCGTAGGTATTGCCATATTTGCGCTACCCAACCCGAACCACCCCTTCCCTGGGAGTGCTACACCACCTCTACAACAAACCCTTTCTCAAAGCAGGCTATAACCAGCCGAGACGACCTCTCTCGAGCAGAGGTCATGAGAGGATACGACACCCACAGTATTACAGTCAACGCAGCAAAGAGAGAAAAGATGGCAAAATACAAACCATCTGCACCTAGGCGGACAAAGAGCCGGAACACGAAGGGAAGGAGGTTCTTCCTAGACGAGGAGATGGATCTAGATGAGGCTAGGATGGTGAACCTAGATAAGATATATAACTTTGAGGAGGACGATCTGTGGAGGGAAGAGTATGAATGCTGGCAGGAGGGGATTGATAGGGAGAACTGCCCTTACATGTGGCCTACCAAGGAGAAGGCCGTAGAAGCCGGAGATGTTAGCGATGAGGTATGTATTGGTTGCATTGTCTTATTAGGTATTGGGTGAAACTAATTAAGGATATGTAGGAGCTGAGAGCCATGGGTTTGCTTTACGATTCTGAAGACGAGGCTCTACCTGAAATAACCAATGATGTTGCAACAGTGCCTTGCACTCCATTGGTTATGCCTAGGACTCCAACATCTGAGGCAGATCTGGATGAACTTTGGATTGTTGTGGAGGAACGAAGGCCAATCGCTGAACGAGGCGAATGGGATATCCTTAGCGAATTTTAAGTTCTTAATTTTTGATGGATGTCAGGGTTTGGCTGGACTATGATTGCAGTAGGGGAGGCAAGTGCGTATAGGCACGCAAATAAGTGTCCACCTTAGACATGCTTAGCCTAGCAAAGGACCTGATTTGGATTTGACACGTCTTTCTATAAATTATTTTATATATAGACTTTGTATCCTACTGTGTATACCCTCTAGACTGCGGATATTTGCAGGAAGAATAAATCAAGCCATGATATCCAGATTCTTACTTTCCACATATATGCATATTCTAGCCAGTCGAGGTTTCTTCATCTAGTCTCCATGTGTGTATGGTTAACTCTAATTTGAAATCTTACCCTGAGAGACATGGCCACTGTTACCCATACAGCGGGCCACGTGAATAGAACTACCTAGTACTGCCGAATCACCTTAGAGAACTCTCCACAATGGGCCTACACCTATGTAGGACTACAAATGGCATGCCCTTAACAGCAAGTGAGCTCTTGAGTTGCGCCCACGACGAAGCCTTAACTATATTGCCACGCTTATACCTATCACAACAGCCCACAGTGAAGCCTCATTTACTAGCCAAAGATTTGACGAGTGAAAAATTTTTTTCTCCTCTGTTTATAAAAATTCTTTTCAACCCTCTCTAGCATTCCGTCATTCTTCCTCATCAAACAATCCACATCTAAACAAATAGTCTCGAGATATCGATCCTGCTACTCTAGATACGAGGCCTCTGACAAACACCGATCCAAATAATAATAATAATATCAAATCCCTCTCCGCTCCGCATCCTCTCTCTAAAATGGAACCACCTGTTATTACTCTGCCCACGTCGGCTCCCGGCGGCGTCTCTAGCATTACCGGGAACTCTGAGACTTCCGGCTCCGGCGGCAACGAGCCCGCGATAGTTTACTATGCGGGTAGAAACGGCCCCCCTAGAGGCGTTAGCCTCTACGGTTGTACTATCATGTAGAAGGTATAATTAACATTTCTATTCTTTCTGCGCGCGGTTATTAAATTATTCCTTCTCGACTCTTCAACTGATGTTTCCACAGTGCTATTCGAGCAGGGATTCCAGAATATTCCTTCCGCTTATGATCGTAATCCCGTTTCGTTTCGTTTAGTCGGCCACTCGAGTGCACTTCGGATAGGAGAATGAAATTTTATTGATTATTATGTTTTATCGGGTATGGTCCTTCCTATAGTTTATAATTATGTGATCAGGGCTCTCGCTAATATTGCCATAAAGGCAAGGAACCATATTCATCACCGGGCACGCCAAACATCATTCCGGCACCAAACGCAATATGATATGATACGGCAGGATACTCGAGTCCGGGCTTTGGTGTACGATGAATATCATGCAGATGGGTATCTAATACCAACAAATATCAATTGCTTTTCATCCCTCCTAGCGGTAGTTAAGCCTGTGTTATCTCAGGCGCTCGAAGTCGCCTTTAGCGCGAATAATTTTTTTTTTTCACTTTCCTTCTTTTGTCAGGACTCTCTACGTATGTTTATACCAAGTATCAATGCTTTGATATAATTCCCTTTTTATAGCCAAATCCTTTCAATTTTAAGACATAACCGTTTTTCTTTTGGTATATCCCCGACGCTTGAGTTATTTGTAAATACTCTGATTGGATATTCGAGTACATATCAGTTTAAAGTTTAAAAGGTTCTATATTACAGTATTAATAATTTTCTTCTTGAATTATCCGTACTCTTGCGTATATTTTAGGCCTCCATGCCAGACCTATGTAACATTAACGGTCTATAGAAATATCGAAATGCGAATGTCGTATTAGTCCGTATACACTCCACCGGCCACCCTAGTGGACCGCTTAACTTTCCACTTCATGCGTGCAAAGCCTGGTTAGTTTAGGTTGCGTAACTCTGTCGATAAGCATGTCTTGCGAGAAGAGGCCTAAACATCCACACAAAGAGTGTTTGCGCTTTGCAAATTTGTGTCGTCTAGACCCGAGACCACTAAACATTATGATTATTTAATATATCTAACTACTTAGGTACATATGTACCTACTCAAGCAAGCATTTCTTTTTTTTTTTAATAAAATTTTCCCCAATCCTTTCCCGAACTCCCTTTGTACTCCGTCAATCAGATTTCATATCCAACTCCCAAACTAATCTACCCAAACATCTGAAACAAGACAAATACGATAAAGCTTAAAGAAATCGATATGGGAAATTTTAGGAAACCCACCTCCCCGAGGTCTGGTAATCTCACGCCGTTCTCGGTCCTACGCCTCGACCCCGCCTTTCTTTCTCATCAGCTTCACTAACTTATCCATCCGTCTCTGTTGAGCAATGTCGAATGGTGTAAACCCTTGCAAATCCTTACGATTAACATCTACACCCGATTTTGTCAGTAAAACAGCGATAGAAACAAGGCCGTGGCGGATCGCAATGTGCAATGCGTTTTCCCCGGCGTAGTTTATTGAGTTTTTATTATATCCACATTTGAGTAGGTGCTTGACTTCGCTAAATTGGCCCTGGAGAACGGCATCGTGAAGGGGTATCGGAGCTTGCGGTCGGTATTGGAGTTGAGGCTGGAGTTGAGGCTGTGGAGCGGGGAAACGGGTTTGAGGATGAGGGGTTGGTGAGTGGTAAGAGGATTGTCTAGAGGAGTTTGAATAGTGGAAAGCAGGGGATTGTGCTTGTCCTGTTCCTCTCTTTGTGCCTCTATTCCGAACTACTCCCTCCTCTTCCCCCATAACTGGGCTTTTACCTTTTGCGTCTACTTCTTCTCCTTCGTAATAGTCCCAAGTGCTGACCCCATTATTCCGCGGAGCTAGGACAGACAAGGTAGAATCTCTAGATTGTACGCTCGAGCTCCCCATATCGCCAGGTTCAGTATTGTCAATACTTTCGCCATCCCAATTGAACTCCCTTGACGCAAAAGTCGACTCTGTCGGGCTAAACCCGCAAGGCGAACTCGCATCTCCTATTCCGCTACTACCGTAAACAATGCCCTCCCCTGGGTCGCTCGGATGGTGAATCTCTCTATACAGCTCCACCGCCTTTTCGTACACCCAGTGACCTCTCCCTAGCACCCTCCCAGCATCCCACATCAGATTGGAGCATCTCTTCCCCGCTGTCTTCATACACCCCAGGTTCATATCTGCCAGTACCAATCTATACTGCACAGCCAGATACCTTTCTTTATCTAGCCCTATCACGTACGTCTCCGCGCAGACATACGCTTCTTTCGCCAGATGGTACCTCTTCATCGCGGTTCGCGCAACGCCAAGCCCTTCGCATATTGCGACTATTTCCTCTTCAACTCTATGTTTTAGGGTTGAATGAATGATCTGATGCCTCGCTATTGCGTATTTCAACGCCGTCTTGTACGCGAGAGCAGCTTGCGGGTGGTTGTTCACCGTGTTGTAAAAGTCGGCGATGGTGAGGAAGGTGTTTTGGAGGTGCCAGCGCTCGCGGGAGCCAAGGTTCGGCATGTGGAGGCACTTTTCGGAGGCTTGGAGGTAGGAGAAGTTTAAGGGCTCCGATTCCTCAGAGATGTTTGGTTGGTCATTAGAACTGGGTTGCGGGTAATATTCATGGTGAGTGCCATGATACTGGTGAGGCCTAGGAGTATATTCCGTCTGGTAAGAGTAGTGGGAAGAAATTGGATGATGGTGAACACTCGAGCTTGGAGTTTCGGTAGCAGAGTTCCAGCCGAAATTTAGGCTATTCTGGGATACCTGAGAAGCGGAAGAGCTTTTCTTATTGTCAGAATCGTTGCTGGTCTCGGTATCAGGGTAAGGCCATTCCATTCTTTGAAGCTCGTTGCAAGTTCAAAATCCAACATTTGTTGGAATTTCAGCCTTTCAACACGAAACTTGGAACCGACTGTGTGAGAACTCGAAGGCGTTTGGAACTTACTAGTGACCATAACCATTTGGGAAAGCTCCCGACTCAGGTTCAGCTCTTCCTCTAACCGCGTTTCCGACCGTCGTAATATGTCCGTCGCCGGTGAAGTATAGCTTTTGCATCTTGTTCTTTCGACGATCTTTGAAATAGAACTAATAGAAAGAAAAACGGTGAGAATTCCCGGTAAACGGCTGAGGAAATAATTTACGAATGGGTATAATTTTTATTGAAGAGCCCGGTTTATACGAGTTAAGAAAAAGGCTTGCAGTGTTACTGGCCGAGACGACCGGATCCTTCGTGGGATTTTATGTGCAACTAATCCTGAACCAAGTAGGCTGCCCTGAGTTGTGTATTAACGCGACAAACAAGCAGCATACTGGGTTGAGGTGCAACCTGCAGTAAGATTAATACCTTGCACGGTACCGCTACCTAGCCTACTCTTTGGTAGAATAATTGAGCACCACTCTTAAACTAGCCGCCAGCATAGTTCGACAGTCGACGGCGGGCGAATCGTTCGTATATATCGCCAAGGAAATAGGAAAATACGAACTCAAAGCTCTTTAAAAGAATGGGATGTCCTTAAGTTAGCATTTTCGACAAAGGAGTCTCTCAGCTGTTAGGAAATCATGCATAGTGACGAAGATTCGCGTTCGCGGGTTGTATACACCTAAGTCATGTAGGTTTCTACTTCCGATAGAGCTTTCGGATTCTATTTTCGTAAGACTACAGTCTGTTTGAAGATACCTGTTTTAATATTCGCGCTCTCGGCTCGCGTTCTTTTATCCTACTAGTAGGGCTCACTCTCATAATTTGTACTTCCTCACATTCTAGACTTCGGTGCGAAGTCTAGGTTGGTAATATTGTCATTGTTTCAAGTTCAGAGTAATTGCAACCAGATACGGGAGCTAAAACACGGTAGAACAGTGCATGATACCCGAGAGAACTAGCCAATCAGATGGTAGTTGTCTGGAGATGCCAAATATTATCGCATGTACCACGAAAGTAAAGACATCACAATGATAAGGCGGAAAAACATCAATTAACTATCGTCATGCTTCGCTTGCGAAGTAGGAGTAATTGCGTAAGCCAGATATCACGGCATCAGTAGGAGCTGTTCACGTGGTGTAATTACAGACCAGGAAGAGTTGACAAAACCGGGAAGAGAGTTTGATAAGAGCAAATGGCATATTCCGTTTTAGGTAAACGGTGCTGTAGCAGCCATCCAAATGTTGGATCTCAATTAGGAATTCTGCGGAGCTTCGCGTTTTTCTTCGAGGAAAAATGTCAATGCGCTAGTCATCGGACAATTGCTCTTTCCAGCACCTTGCATTGAAAGGATTAATTCTAGATACCACAAGGAATGCACAGTATTTTGTTATCCAATTCTCAGAATTCTCGATGATTAAGACCATGGTCTTGGAAAATATATTTTTTGTTTCTGTTTCCTTGGATTGTGGCTGTGGCACGCATGTGCCCGGTAAACATATACGCATATGGCTCATGATCACCAGAGGGTCCCGCTTTGGTTAGGCTTCAGACACAAAGTAAGCTTGAACTAGCTACAGGCTATAATCTACCTCACTGCCAAAATTAGGATTTACCACTATCCATTTCAAAGCCAAACTACTACTCGATAAATAACATATTTCCTACGAGTCAGCTCCCCGTAGCATCGGCCAACGAGGATGTCACTTGTATATCAAGCTCATGCTTCCAAAATTGCAAAAAGGTAATAGAGAGTCAAATTCTCTTGCTTTCTAAGATACATAGATGATACAAGATCCGGAGTCTCGATTAGATCCAGAGTCTTTGCTATCTCTTATTCTTGCCTCCTTTAGGGACCTTCCTTCCAGGCCTCCTTTTCTGTCCGCCGGCCTTTTTCTTCGAAAGATTACCCAGCTTCACCCCGCGTCTACTCGCTTCATCCCTTATTGTCTTCGTTTTCTTGAATACCCTTCCTCCTTCCTCCTTCATATCATCTCTACTTGCCAGCTTCTTCTTCATTTTCCCGCTTAGTTTCACTTTCTTCTTCTTTTCACCGGCAACTCCATTCAACTCAGCTTTTCCGGCTTCTTTCGCCTTTTTCTTATCCTTTTCGCTTTCGAACCATGTCCTCCTGGGCCGAGAGCTAATTTCCTCTTCGTATTTGATCAAGTTTTCTCCCTTGCGAACTTGCATTTCGACTTGTAATAACTGCTTTTCTTCTTTTTCGTCCTCCAAAACGGCATTTATATCGTCCTCCATGCCATCCAGGCTCTCCGTAAGCTCGTCTACCTTCGCCATGTCTAAGGTCCTAGATACGACTTTGCCATTTTCCTGCCCTGCCTTGATTGCCTTTTTCACAATTTTCCTGTCAGCTTCCGCTGCTAGCGTAATTGCTCTTCCAGATCTCCCAGCTCGAGCTGTTCGCCCAACGCGATGAAGGTAGATTTCATGCGACTGCGGCAACTCGAAATTGATCACATAGGAAACATTTTTGATATCAAGACCTCTAGATGCTAAATCTGTAGCTAATAGAAAGTCGACAGCTCCATCACGAAAGGACTCTACAGCTTTGATACGCTTTGTACAAATTAGTTAGCATCTACTCTAATGCATCTAATCAATGGCGAAGTCTTACCTGTTCCTGGCTTAAGCTACCATGTAGCTCTGCCGCTTTGAGTCCTAGAAGTCCGAATATGACCCTCACTCTATGCGCATATACCTTACTTCTGAAGAAGACAATACAACGAGATTTGTAGAACTCCTTAACAAGTAGCACAAGCATACCCAGTCTTCCACCTTCTCTGCCTGGTCGTATACGGATGAATTCCTGCGTCAGGGTGGAGACGGTGGACTTTTTCGGATCAACCATCAATCTAACTGGCTTCTGCATTCCAACCCGGATGAGCTTGTCAACGCTATCCGTCATGGTGGCGGAGAATAACATCGTCTGCCGGCTTTTAGGTAGAGTTTTCAATATTTCGTCCAATTCGTCCGCAAAGCCATCTTCTAACATTCTGTCTGCTTCGTCGAGGACCAAGATTTCAATCCCATCAGTGTGGAAGCTAGGTGAGTTTCGCATGTGATCGATAAATCGACCAGGCGTTGCAATAACAATGTCCGGCCGTTGTCGTAGTTCCGCCTCCTGAGATTTTAAAGATAAACCACCAACTGCTAGCGAAAACTTGATGTCCGTAAACGCCGCTAACTTGACTGCTACGGAATGTACCTGAATTGCGAGTTCGCGAGTTGGTGTGAGAACAACAACGCGAGTCTGCGGGACCTTCTTCGGGCGGTATAGGAGACGTTCGAGAATTGGAACTATGTAAGCCGCTGTTTTTCCGGAACCGGTGACAGCACCACCCACAATATCGCGGGCGAGTAGAGCTATAGGGATGGTCCGAGATTGGATCGTTGTAGGAGTAGTAAAGTTTATGTGGGAAAGACCGCGAAGTATCGGACGGGAGAGGTTCATTTGCTGGAAGCTTGTCGATGATGTTGTTACCGGGTGATCATTAGCAGGAGCAAAAAAGGCTGCCTTGGCTACTCGCGATTGCTCCGTCTCCGATTCGCCCCCAGAGTCCGAGGAGGCATCATCATCTGGATGAGGGACCTCCGATAGTACCGAGTCAGAGTCGGAACCATCATCTTCCTTGCCGCCCTCGGACTCAGATTCAGAGCTGCCCTGAACATCCTCAAGAGCTTCTTCATCCTCTGAGTCGGCTTCAGCACCGAACTCTGATCCCGAGTCCCCATCACTCCTAAGCAATTCGCCCACCATATCTTTCTCTTCCTCGCTACTATCTTCCATGCTATTTTCTTCGGTTTCATCCCCCTTCACCTCTTCATCCACATCAAAGCCAAAGTCCGAATTTATGTCATTTTTCGGAATACCATTCTTAGCTTTCCGTCTGCTGATGAGTTCGTCGATATCCACCCCCCTCTTTTGCTCATTCATTCCAGACTTTGCTCCCTCAAATCCCCATCCTTCAAGCTCGCCAACCCCTCTATCATCCAAATCTCCAATCTGGAAATCGAAATCAGAGTCAATATCATCGTCCTTTCTTGTCTGCTGCTTCTTTGGCGAGTGGCCATTGACCCCGTTGAGCCCGTTAGTTTGATCGTCGCGTTTCCGCTTCTTCCCGCGCTGCTCCTTTGCCTCATTTTTCGATATCACGGGCAGCCTCTCAGTTTCAGAGGCGCGTGCCTCCTCATCGGTCAGGACATCAATGTCCGACTCTTCGTCGGGTATATCGTCGGAGTCGGAGATTGTGAGGATAAAATCATCCTGTTGGCGTGCCAGCTTCTTCGCAGGCTGTGGTGATGAAGATTTCACCCTAAGCGTTACTTTAGTAGGCGATGCTTTTAGACGACTGACTCTCTGCTTCGCCATTGCTGTTGATAGCTGCGGTTTAGAGATGTAAATTAGAAGTTTCGCTTCAGGTTTGGGGCGCAAACAAAATTTTTTTTCCTGTAAGTTTTGCGACAAGGCTAGGCAGGCTCTCTCAATATTTGCTTTTTGTGTGCAACATTAGACGACAACAACAACACAACTTACTCCTGTTGCATAGTATTTTAGTTTATTTGCCATGCATGCGGACTCTTGCTATTTTAAGGAGTAGTGGTGATCTGTTTCGCGAAACTATCAGAGCGATGTAATGAAGTTTCCAGCACACATTAAATACAAGGATTGAGATCGCCCGTATGTATGATTATGTTGTAGGCGGCTTAGATCACTAAATCTTCAGATTCTACGCAGAAGACCTCTGCAAAGGTAAGCCCTGCATAGGTTTAGAGTGGCACGGCGAGGCGAAGATGTTGCCTCTACGACCACCATCTACCCTGCGAGCCCAAGGCTATTACACAATCTTCCCACAATATTAGGTGGTAGCAAAGCTGCCGAGGTAAAGGAATCTGGGTGGCCTAATATTGGAATCTTGCTTTTACAACACCGCATCTGTTAGCAGCCTTAGCAGTCATAACTTAAAAATACTCTCTGTGACAGAACTTTCAAACACGGCAGAGGAATGATAATAGTCGACGCCTTTCCTATCTTTCGCTGAGTTTAATGCAATAAGAACTACTCATCACATTGAACCACAAACATCTCTTCTTTCTTTCTCAATTCCGTGAGCCAATGCAGAATATACTTGTTAGAGTATTGCTACACTAAAAATGATTTGTCAAATCAAAGGTCTAGATATCACAAAATTCTTCTTCCGAGTGCTTTTAGTTTCATCAGTTTATCAACATGCTGCTGTTACAGCTGCCAACATCTTCGAAAAAGATGACGCCCAAGGCCTTCTAGACACCAAATTTGACCCAAAAGGCGCTGATATTAATACATATATTTTCCTTATACACAAGGATTACCGGTCCGATAAGGCAAAAATCAAAGAGATAGAAGAACAATTGACAAGCAATGCGCTGGATAGCGAATACACCAATAAGCCCCCAGGTGAATCATTTGGGACACCTTTCCTCGTTTGCAACACCACAATGGAGAGTGCTAAGAAATTCAAGGAGGATAATTCTAAATATGTATTTGCCCCTTGTCAATGCTGAGGACCATAGATATCGGTGGTGGCTGACTGGCACATTTAGATTTCCCACTTTCAAGATTACGCAGAGCTAGCTAAACGTCTTTCCGTGACCGTTCCGTACGGAGTCCCTCAACCGATTGGCGAACGAGCAGGCAAACTGAAGAAGCGAGAGACTGAGCTCAGGCAAACCGACTTGCCAGAACTCAGAATGTTGAGCCAGCCACCAAATGAAACTACTCAGTCCTCGCATTACTGGCAAGATAGCAAGGAGGGCGAAGGCGTCGTTATCTATATCCTTGATTCAGGATATGATGAAAACCATCCCGTAGGTTCACTTGCATTAAGTCAACATTCTATCAGCGGAAGCTAATTGTAAACGACATCACAGGAATTCAAAAATGCGAGGGAACGGAAACAGATTCTACCCTTGTTGCGTGCCGGACCTAACCATCATCGAAGCACGGTTATGGATGGAGACCAGATAACTTATCATGGCACTGCCGCTCTAGGGAAAATTATTGGAGAAACTACAGGAGTTGCCAGGAAAGCCAAAATATCCATGGTTTCAGTAGTCGATGATAATGGGCAAGTCAGTATGTTAACTTTCATAAACGGACTATACATCATATACGAGGAAATCAAGAAGGGAGATCCGAAAGCCAAATCAATCATTATTATTAGTGGACTGCCAAGCGGTTTGTACCCTACTAACAAAGAAATGACAGAGCCCGTGAAGGCTATTTGGGAGGTGGTAGAATCTGTGTTGAAGAAAATTGGCGAGCTTGAAAACACTCTTACAGTTATATCAGCAAAAGATAAGGGTCCGGTAAGTGTTCGGACACTATGCTTTATTAATGTCACTACTAATTTCACACGCTTCTCATTGGTAGGACGCTGAGAACAATAGCTTTATCAAAAATGTAGCAGCGAGCTCCAAAAGGTTTCTTATAGCTGGAAGTGTAACGGAAACAGGTGAGGCGCTCAAGCAGGAAACCGACGTAGAAATCGCTGCTCTAGGAGACAATGTAGCTGTCCCATTCCGCTCCGGGGCAGGAGAGAAAGATCTTTATAGGAAAGCCCACGGAAGCGATGTTGGTATGTGAAATTCCCTCCTAAATTTAATTTGCGATCCAGCAATAGCTTGTCTTGAGTCAAGGCAACACCGGGCTTAAACACACTTTGTATGGCCATAGCTTGTTTATCTATAATTCTAACTTATTTCTCAATAGCTGCGGCCACTGTTGCGGGTAATACGGCAAACATCTGGGCTGAAAACATCGAGTTTTCTGCAGAAGAAATCAAGGCTAAAGCCATTGACCTTGCTTATCCAAGGATTCCAGATGGACCAATGGTCGCTTGGAATGGGAAATACCCGAAGGAGTCGGCCTCGCCAACCCACTGCAGGCTCCCTGGCCAAACAAACAGCGCTGATATGAAGCTGCCAGAGTGCGCTTCGACTTTGGGCGTATCCACCTTTAGCACCGTGACCACGAAAGGAGGAAAATCAAATAACAAAGGTACTCGTACATCAACAGCCGATTTTTATGATATGGCAACAGTCACATCAGGTGGTTTTAACGCGGAGATTACGGGCGATGGAATGTGGGAGTGGCCTGACTTACCAGAAGGTGACACTTGGCCGGACGAGGGCTTGGGCTTTGGCTCTGATTTTTTTGGCGACGAAGATATGTATGAAGACGATGCGTATGGTGGTTCTAGCTCTGAAGCGTATGACTCTGGGTACGATTCTGATCTTGACTACCTATCCGACGACCCCGGATCCCCTTCTCCATCTGGATACTACGCAGGTGCCCCTAACGGCGAGCCGGAGCCTCAATACTTTGACTCAGCATTAGGAAATGGTGATATTTTTGCCGGAGGCCATGGCGACGGAAGCGAATATTCACTCCTGCCAACCGAGGTAGACTTAGGTTATGATTCAACAAAAACAGAAAAAATCTTGGTAGTTGAAACCCCTCTGCCTGATCCTCCAGCTTCTACCGCTGGCGCGGCATATGCATACGGGGCTTTGCACACTCCTGCGGGCAACGAATACGACTACCTACAAGACTCACCACAATATTATGATACCGACGCCGGTAACTTCTGGAGACGCGATGCCCACCATCCCATACCAACTGCAACGGCCACCTCTACTGTTATGGCTCCCACCAAAGTGGCCTCGAAGGCAACGCTAACATCATTCACGAAAGGCACCCCTATGCAGACCCAATCGCAGTCATAAAGTTCTAAGTCTGGCTCGTCCAGGCGAGTAGGTTCTATAAATTATGTTGTTTTCCGCTGTCATGTTCCAAGAATTTTAAAATAAAATTGTTAGAGTACATCTCTAGTATCTAAATTAAATTTCATGTTGATCCTATTGCGGCAAGAGACCCGGAAAGTTGCCTAAATTCTCCGAATAGACCATGTCCTATGTGAAAAAATCAGTATTTCGGCTAGAAGTATATGAATTCTCGATACAAGCTAACTTGGTATACGAGCTCCTAAAAATTATATTTGTATAGACAACCGTTTGGCCCGAGCCTCAACTTTCCTCTTAGGCACCGTTCCCCTTCCATTGCCACCTCTGTGAGCCGACTAAACCCTATATTCTTTAGGACCAAAACGTAGAACTAGAAGGATGTGACGGCGCAAAATGCACACTGCCAAAACGCGTTCGAAACCATAGTCAGAGAGTACCCTATGACGGATGGCGAGAAGCAATAATCCAATAACACCAGGCTTCCACCAAGATTCGTGTTCCCATGCTGTGTACGGCACCTGTACTCTATAACCCTAATTATAATTGCGGATAAAACAGATAGCCTTAGTGTCAAACACAAACGTAACTAGACTAGCATGAGAGCATGAGAAATTTAGGTTACAACGTATTGGCTATCTCAGGAACTAGACCGGAATAGCATAAGAAATGCAGGTTGCCGCGCAGTATGCCTCCAGGCAGACATGTGGGTAGATATCAGCTAGTATTCGTAAATACTGGAAATTTAACACGCAGCCCAATGATACTATGTTGCATTAATTGAGTAACCCACATGGCCACACCAACAAACTTGAACCAACAAATTGGAGTGTGCACAAATAAACACTTCCTTGGGTAAATAGAAATTAAAGGAGGGGGTATCGCCAGCCTCATATTAAAACACTCTTTAACTCGGTTGGGCTTTTGCAACTTCTCTTTAACTTTTTTTTTTACAATTTTTTTTTATTTAGCGCAGGAGTTACAAATATATACTTAGCGCCTAGGCAACACTTACTTTTAGAACAACGATCCGAGTACGGTAGGTTTTGCGATATTATTTTTAAATAACGATTAAGTAAGTACTTATATATATATTTACCAAATGTGATTATTTCCTTGGATCTCATCTTTCCAGCGGCTAGAAATTATTATACCACGATTTGCACTTGTAATGTCACAAACCAATGAAGAATTTACCCCATGTTATCCCTTCGCATGTCGACATATGCGCTCCAAGGGCGTATGCGGGTACAGTACATATGAAACCTTTATAAGCCAAGATAACCCCTCGAAAAGAAATATTATATAACCAGCGCTTACGTATGCTAAGCCTTGCAAATTCGATGCTGAGTACCTCGGGCTTGTTGACATTTAGTTCCTCACATGACCCTACCATAATCATATCTAGGCCCTACTTACACCAGCTTTCCTGTGTTGAATTCTTGTCATTATATCCAACCATGTCCAACCAACATGCGGCGTTTCCAACATCACTCCAAACTAAACCTCAGGATCGTACACTTGGTTTTCGACCTAAGGCTACAGAGTAATATTCTACGTAAACGGTTTTTCGATTTCTCTCCACACGCGTGTCCAAGCCCAATAGTACCAGATTTAACCAAATTGCAACAAAACTTGCAAGGCGGTGTCGCTGCAGAGCAGCGCTTCGAAAATATGCAAAGTTAACAAGGCGTAGGAGGTGCCCTGAAACAACTCGACAGCATTGGACGCTCAGATGTTATCACTAGTTCCATGCTTTCGGCTAACAGGTCAAGTTGGTGGGCTGCGCGATGCAGCGGCTCCCTCCCCAAATAACCTCGAGTCATCACCACAAAACCAGTAAAGAGCAGAATAAGGAAAAAAGTGCCATGTACGAAGTTTAGCTTTAGGAAGCGAAAGGATGCTAAATTAAGATGGATATTTTTGTCGATATTGTGTACTGTCAGCTTCGGAATCACTAGCCTCATCAAACTTGCAATGAAGGCAGTATTACTACATATCACCTCACCCAATTTGAAATTAACTAATAATTTGCTGATCGGATAATTCCACATAAGTTTTTCCTCTTGGACACTTGATTGCTTACTCTGTTCAATATTGAATTACAGTTGCGCAGGCACTTGCCAGCAACGTGAATGGCTATTAGGGGTATCTACGATACTGACAGTTAAGATCACAGCTCAGAAAATGCTATTACAGTTAGACTTCCATTGGAAGAGCTTGTTCATATATCTCCTTTGTTTAATATGGAAATCTCAAGCGTCCAACTCAACAATCCAGGAGTCGCCGAGCGCAAAAATATTAATCTCCTCATCTCCCGATTTCATGCGCGATAGCTCCAGCGACGCTCTCGCAGAGCTAAATTCTTTAAAGATAGCTGAAGATGAAGTCGAGCCTTATATTTTCTTTCTCCGTCCAGAAGCAAGATGGGACACCGACGCACAGCAGGCCCTTGAGGCAGATTTCAATAAGTTTACGAAGAAAAGCGCATACGATTATGTTCTTCGCAGCGAGGACCTCGGAACGTATTTTTATACCAGAAATACTACGGTTGAGGCAGCCAAAAAATTTGGAGAACGACATAAAGCACAGGTATGGTGGTTTATATCAATATCAAGCCAGCTTAGTAGCATTAGGGCGTGCTATCAGTTCCTAAAGTCAGGGTTGCTAATATAATTATATCATACCAACTTGAATTAGATACTGACGATATCGAGATACTCAGAACACGTCGAGGACATTAGACCTAAGGAAGCCATTATCGGACCTGATATCGGTAGTCCAAAACCTCGTCTTCGACCCCTCCCATCTTTCTCAACAAACCGCCCATCGCTTGAATCCATTGGCATGGTCGTTTCCGAAGAAACGGATTTGATGGAAATGAGAGTCGTTGGTCAGGCCCGCTTCGAGCCCTTGCCAACCAAATATTGGTACGACAATATAGACGGAGGCGGGGTACAAATCTATGTCGTTGGCACTGGCGCCAATATCGATCACGAGGTAGCTTTAGCTTTGAAATCACACCACTTTGACGAATATGGGCGGCTGACCCCTAAGCAATACACTTATCTAGGCATTCGCTGAGCCTCGGCAGAGGGAACAATTTTCAAAGCCAATATTCGCCGGGCCAAACCCAGCAAAAAATCGTCGATACGATGGCGACACGGAATATCATCACGGAACGAGAGTTCTTGGTAAATTGATTGGTAATCGGACTGGCCTTGCAAGATACTCGACTGTCACGGTTGTTAGTGATGTCGACCGTGACTTTCAGCAGGGAACGCCATTGGCGTTAAGCGCACTAGTCCAAATCTATAACCGTATCACTTCAGCCGACTCGTCAGACAGTGCAGATAAGATTGTCATTAATATCTCCTGGCGCCTAGATCGTAGGAAGCCCGAAGACATGTCTCTTAGCGAGAGAATTATACACTGGTGGCTAGACGAAATCATGAAACAGCTTGGGAGCAAGACAAACGTGATAATCGTAGTGCCATCGGGTGATGCAAAAAAAGTGAGGCGGTTTCCTAACTTAAATTTCTCTAAATTTCTTTACTAACTTATCACAGGATTCCCCTTGGCCAGCGTCGATGAGTGGCATCAAGAATCTTGTAGTAGTCGGGGGCGCCGATAATGACGGTTATAAGATTTCAAAGGCGGACAATGTCTGGGTGTATGCTCCAGCCGCCAATATATTCGTTCCGACCTACGGAACTAAAGATGGCAAGTCGCGCTATGAATTCTCTAACGATACAGCAATGGGTATGTAGTCAACCCACCATTTGTCTCGCATAAAAAGCGCTAATTTATATAATTTTATTACTTTAGCGGCCGCCATCGGCACTGGTGTCATCGCCCAGTACCTAGCAAAATTTCCACGAATATCCCCCGGCGACACCAAAAGATTATTGCACTTTTATGCCCATCCACGAGGGAAAGGAGAGGAATTTGGGCCTATCGTTTGGAACGGGATAAGTAAAAAGGAAAAAGAAAAAGGCAAAACCGACCCGGAAATACGATCCGATATCACAGATACACCCGAACCTACTCCAACGTTAACCGCTGGATACGGTGGGCCAAAGCCTGGGTATGTTTTCAGTACCGTGGGCTTAGACGAGGACGAGTCCCCAGAACCTGATGTAACAGTCACTGCAGCGCTTCCAGATGTGGTCACAGTTAGCGAAACCTCCGTCTTGATATCCGTCGTGACCAATGTAGTCGTCGAGATGGAGACCACTTCCCAGATTGCAACGGTTACTACCGTTTCAACAGCGCTACCACCTGAAGAAACGGGAGAATATAGAAACAAGAAATGTTTCGGCATAGACAAGCGCAAATACGTTCTTCGAGAACATGCCGCAAAATACATAGCAGACACGTTTTGTCATGCCCTCCAAGGCGTGCCTGATGGACCAGAAGTAAACTGTAACGACGACAAGCTCGATAAAGGCACCGATGGAAAGCTCGTAGTAGAAGAATGCTACTTCTATCAATTAGCCTACGAAGATACAATTTCAGAGCTAGATATAAGAGTTCGATGGGATCGACCAGGGCTGAAACCAAGCTATGAAACTTGCGTCAGGAGCTTGCGGGACGAGATACTAGATGGATGTGATGTACCCCAGGGAGATCACTTCAACGTCCTGAATTGGAAAGGAGGCGGATCAATTGATCACGGTGCTGAGGTTCATTACCATATAGAGCCTAGAATATTTCGAAAACCATGGAAAAACGAGAAATATATTGACTGCGTCATCAATTACCGATTTATTTTCTCGGACGTAGCAGTATGGGGCTACGGCTGGCAGGAAGACAGTAGAGGAACTGCTCTTCATGACGCGATAAACCATCCTGGTTGCGGGCTACATGAGTGGAAATGGGACTGGGAGACAGAGGAACCAGGGGGGCACGAATGGCGGGCATACTGGAGGTGCCGAAAAGTCGGTTGCAAGGGAGACGTCGAGAAGGCCATTAGGCGTGTATACGGGACACATAAAGATTGTAGAGGCAGTGAGCTTATTTAAGGAACGGTCTCTCAGAAATCCGAGCTTGGAAGGGCCCCAGCCTTCTGTAGATGCTGCCATGGGGTATACTACCGCTTTAATCTGCGACTCGAGATTACTCAAAGTAGCCGATTCTTGTAGCATTTAGTAACCATTAGCACTAGAAAACCGATTTATAGATTTTCCCTTTTCTCCTTCTTGCCTCGCAGACCCTCCCTCCTTCCTTCGCTTTGTCTTGCAGAGGGATTTTAACTAGATACCGAACTGAGTATTTTAACATGTCCAATGACCTACCGCAATGCAATGTGTGTGCACTATGCATATGGCGGCTTCACCACATTCCTACCAGCATTTACTACTAGCTACTATAGTACTACTCAAAAGAGTTCAGGGCAGGCTTAGGTTAATTGAACGCGCACATGTATGCATATAGACCAATATATTATACACCTAGATCCAGTTAGCTAATTAGAATATCCTAGAAAGCGCGTTTAGCTTTTTAATTATCTATCTAAGCACTCGCTATGCCTAATTTATGTCTCTAGCCGGCTATAGCCTCCGTCCAATACCAAAGGCATACAACAAAATGTAACATTTAATTACTGACCTCTTGGCTAAAGTCTATAGATCTAGTGTACTTATAATTTTAGAAACAGCAAACACCTAACACAACATGGCGTTTCAAAATCACTCGGAGCTTAGCTGAACAAAAACTGGCAATTGGCAACCGCTCCCTCCAAGGCGTTGACATAGCGCATAGATGTTGGACGCGGTTGCGAGACTAGTTGTATGCTACATATACAGCCCAAGGCGCAATGGATAAACAGAGTGTCAAGTTGTTATGATAACAAGAACTAGGATGGTACATGGTAATATTTGCATATGGTTCAAAGGTGTCCTTAAAATATCGTATCTAAACCCCTAAGCCTCCTGGCAGAAGTATTTTGCGATAACAGCTTCATCCTTCTAGCCTATCTTATTCTCGACTTAACTAAGTATCGACGTATCATGTCTACTTGCTGCACCAACCAGGCCTGCCAGCCTTAGTGAACTCCCATACCCCGACTTCAACCTTTTATTATTGCTATAGCGAGGAATTCGAACTCCAATCTATCATACACGTATCCCACCTCCTCCCACTAGTTCTCCCAAGAGAGCCACCACAAATATCGTAGAACATCATGATTTCCCCTTCCAAACTCCTCCTAATCGTTCTCCTAGCTGCTCTAAAGATTTCGCTTTCTTTAGCAGGTGACGGAGACGAAAAGCCACAGCCATATCTTATCCACATCAAAGCGAAGTCGAAAATAAGACAGGATAATCCGAGACTAGAGCAGCTCGAAAGGGACCTCGAGAAGATCGATGGGAAGCCTCCAGAAAATAATTGGCTTTACCGCTACCATAGCAAAAAATTCGGGACCGCTTTCTTCTTCGTACACACGACGAGCGATGAACTGGATGAGGTTTTGGATGACTATAAGGATATGGTGAGTAAAAGCTCAAATTCCAGATCTCGTTCTTAGAATCTGCATATTTTCAAGCTCTCAACCATCAATTTAGAGAGCTAATGCGCGTTGCGATTTGGAAAGATCACAGCCTTTCATCCATATAACGACTTACTTGAGCCACTCTATACGCTATCCGACGGAATGGTATTCGAAGAGGATCACCCGAGTTATGGCCAACGGCCGGAAAGATTGATGCTTGCTCAGCCGCCAGGCAAAGACCGCCCAAAGAAGTACCACTACCACGAAAGCCAAGGTGAAGGCGCCACGATCTATTTTATCGATACTGGGGTTAACTTGAATCATCCGGTAAGCAACCTACCAAATAATCAGACCGAATTACCTTTTGGGGGGCGTTAAACTTCTAAATATACTCGGGATCTCTAGGAATTCCAAAATTCCAAAAAGCAGATAAAGTCCCTTTTCGTAGGCCCAAGACAACCCACTGGAGATGCAAGGCTTAGCGATCTTGATGCAAGCTTGAGGTTTAGTCATGGGACCGCCTTGGTCGGCCTCATTGTCGGACAGCGTGCGGGGATTGCGAAAAAGGCAAAGGTTGTAATGGTAGCTGCAGTGGCTGAAAACTCAATGAGCTCTGAAGTTCTCTATCTCGAGGCTCTAATGCTAGTATATGATCATATTATTGAGCATAACAAAGATAAACCGGTCATTATCAACCTGTCGATGAATGCAGGTGTGCTTGCGCGAATGGATAAAGTAAGTATGGCAATTGCATTAGACCTCATTAACGTCTGGAAAGCTTTGGTCAAGCTGCGTAATGTTGTTGTAGTTGCCGCAGCCGGGATAACTGAGTGGGTAAGGAACCATGGTTAAGTTCTCAATTAATGTACCACCGTAATAACAATACTCTGTAGGGAACTAACGTCCCCATCACGCACTGGCCTCAGCGGGAGGTTAAAAATAGCCATTCAAAGCAAAAGTTGCTAGTGGTTGGAGGCGTCGACGATAATGGCAACGGAATCTATCAAAACGACCCTGATATCAAAGTCCATGCTCCAGCGCGGGCGATTGATGTCCCCTCGAATACTGGGAGCCAGCTTGCTGGTGGAACCTCGTTCGGTATGAAATATCTTGAAGATTACATTATCAAGATTCATAGATTTGCTAACAGAATGCTGGCGGAAACAGCGGCGGCTCAAGCAACTGCTGTAATGGCAATCCTTATCTCGAAATATCTAATAATGATCGGAGAAGAAGTTCTTAAATTGGCTATAATATTATCGCATCCTCGGGTAGAGGGTGGGCCTAACGTGATCTGGAATGGGGCGGGCCTGGAGGAAGATACGAGACCAGTCATTTGCGCTCGCGACCTTGGGCCCGACGGGAAACCAGAATGCATCACAAAGCCAACAGAGGCGAATACTAAGAGCTCCAAATCGACGACCGAGCCAGAAGGCGACGGCAGTGATATTTTTTCTCCTAATGGAGAAAATATTTTCATGCCTACAGAAGATATCATGTCCCCGTTACCCACGGATGATGGCATATCCGACTACAATCCACAAGATTCTGATTTACTTGGTGAAGACATCCCGAGGGACTGGGAATCAGCAGATGTGACAGTCACAGAAACTTATTTGATAGAAGAAATCCATCAATCCGTTCAAACCGCTTTTGTTCTTCCTTCGGACTGGCCGGTGCCTACACGAACAGTGGTGTCAGTCTCAAAATCGGTAGATATCGAGACGTCCATATCGACCAGCATATTGACGTCGCGAATCGCAACCGCCCCCGCGGGGGCGTCTGGTTCTCGGGTCCGACCGAGCACGGTCACGGTCTCGAGCACATCAACACCTAAAGATTTCGAGTGCAACGGTCTTAGGACCGGCAAGTACCTCGACCGTAATATTACCGCCAACGCTATAGAGTCTCTCTGTTCCACTCTGGAGGACCCTAGTGACACAACGGAGGGCACGAAAACTATTGTTACCTTTGAAAACCCTTCCGATTCTTTGATTGAGGGGCAGGTCGACCAGATTGGCTCCAACCCGAATCAAGCCCGCATAAAGATCAAATGGGAATCACCAAACAATAAGCCGAGCAGAGACACTTGCATACACAATCTGCGAGACCGAGTTTTAGACTCGTGTGACGATGCCGATAATGCGTTGAACTGGAAAGGAGGCGGCAGAACGTTCAATAACGATGTGGAATACATTCTCGAGCCTGTCAACAAGCGAGCAGCAATAAGCCAAACTCGCAAGTTGAAATGCAGATTTGCTCCTCAAGGCAACTCTGGGGAATTTATCTATCAAGTCTGGGGTTATGGTTGGGGAGCCGGAGAAGAAACCAAAGCTATCACAAGTGAACTTTCAACTCGGGCGTGCCTAGGCGAAAGTGGTGATGGCTCGAGTTCACCCGTTAAAGATCTCCAAGTGAAATACAAGCCAGTAGAGGAATTTGAGTTTACCGTAAGATTCGGGATTATAGTTGATGGGGATGCGACTCAGAATTGCATAGCAGACGCAGTAGCAGCCATCAGTCAGGCGGAGCTAGAATCGCAAAGCGTTAATGGCGGCCCCGAGGCTAGAGCATGCTGGGATACGTCGGTTGATGGTGGTGGCAGTCTCGACATCTTAGATTAGCAATTCAATTATTAATAATTGGATATTTCTATGTTTGTAGGCTGCCGTTTGAGAGTCGAGGGAAGTGTAGCACGAACCAAACTTCTTTTGTGTTTAACAGTTCATAATGTACAAAGTATAGATCAATATCCAATCTAGTACTATTACTAATAACTTAGAACACTTGTTTTGAATTAAAATCACTGCATTGTCGTTTCTCTTAATCGAGATTGCTTCCCATCGAGCATATGCGCATTGGCCATTAATTTTGTGTTGGGCGTGTGGTAGTGTCGATTCAGCTACTTGAGCTTTGATGTGACTAAGGAAGTTGCGTCGAAGGGAACAACACGTAGCATTGGGAGTTGGCCATGAATGTAGGTCTAGACAGTATCAATTTCAGAGTTCTAAAACTTAACTAACAGTCTTCATCCCTCATCACATACTTCAGTGTGCAAGAAACCATCGGGTGACGTTTATCGCCTTCTGTCGACGAGTAACTCTATCAGTTGTTACAGAACCTAGGAGTTCCTTCGTTTAATTTTGATGCTAGCCGCCGAGAAGCGATAAGCTATCCTCGGCGCTCCAAAATGTTATCCATCTTACGAAAGGCAAGGTTAAAGGACAAGGAGATGAGGGTCCTGATGCTGTAGGTATGAGTCCGAAGCCCTTGGCATTTTCAATAGTAATAGTGTCTACAAACTATAGGGGGCTGGATAATGCTGGCAAGACTACTATTGTCAAACAGATTATGAAAGAAGACGTCAATACTGTTAGTCCTACACTGGGTTTTATCATCAAGACGATAGAGTACCAAGGGTGTGTGGAGCCTTGAACGGGTGCTGATGGCCTATGCAAGAGCTAACTTTTATAATTACAAAGGTACAAACTAAACATTTGTATGTCCAGCTTCAAGCAAATGGTACTAAGGCCGACGATCATGGCTGACTATCCAATCTCAAGGGGACGTCGGTGGCCAAAAGACGTTGCGGTCATACTGGAGGAATTACTTTGAGAAGACTGACGCGTTGATATGGGTCGTCGACGCGACAGATCGGTTCAGATTGGATGACTGCAAAGAAGAGTTGCATGGCCTGCTACTTGAAGAAGTGAGTTTCTCCCAAAATATGCACCATTTCATATAGACTGACAACTTCTTACGAATTATACAAGAGACTTATGGGTGCCTCTCTGCTCGTGTTTGCAAACAAATCGGACGTCGGCGGGTGCATGACGCCAGAAGAAATAAAAGAGGCAAGTTGGATTCCACGTATTTTCCGTTCATTTAGCTAACATATCGTGCTCAGGGCCTCAACCTCGACGAAATCAAAACACACAAGTGGACTATATTGAGGTGTAGCGCCATGACTGGAGAAAATCTAACCGAGGGATTGGATTGGGTAGTTACGGATGCTAAGGAAAGATTGTTCCTGTACTGAGATAGAGGCATATTTTGCCGGGGACTATCGGATTGGCCGTGGCTCGAGGTGGTTGTCCCGGTTCGTGTCCTTGCTAAGAATAGAAGTTTGAAAACACAAAAAGGCGTCATCCCTTGAGCGGGACTCTCAAAAACCACATGGGCGTCATGCAAGGAACAGATCAACCTCGATCGTGTGCAATTGCCATTTCCTCTGTGTTTATCGTGGTGGACATGGGCTTGCATTCGTGCTTATGGCGGGACATGGCGGGGTTACCGAACCTTATAGGACTGATTTCCTTGCTGGGTGGGATGTTTGTTTACATATTATTTTCTTTCCTTCCCTCCTCCAAGCAGAAAACAAGTAACAAAATTTTTTGAACGTCAGCTTGGCCCTACAAAATATATGCAGGGGGTCACCTGTTCATGTCCGTGATTGGCCAGTGCTACCCAAAGTTACCTCAACTCTTCTCAGGTCGTCTATTCCCATTCGTTTTCTTGCTGCACTGCACAACCGTGAACCTCCTCACCATTGAGAAAAACCGTCTTCAGCTCTGTACACCTAGCACCGCGGCAGCACCCATAGATACCTATCGCCGCCGACAATTATACCCAGCGACTACCTTTTCTCTTCTCACCACAGGTTGAGCCTTTGACGTATTGTTGGCCCTGCATAGCCTTTGGATTCTACCTCCCTTCACAGCTGGGACTTTTTTTTCTTTCTTTGCTCTCCATCATACACCCATATAATCCACCAACCAATCCCACTTGAAGTTCCATTTCAAAGCGATAGCCCTTATGCATTAGCTAAACATTATTGATACTCCCCGGCGGCCAACACAATCTTTTGGAACCTTCACCATGGATCCACCAACGGAGTCCGACGAAAGCCAAGTAACCGAGTTCCTCCAGCGTATCCGAGAGCTTGGTGATAAGAGAGACAAGGAAGATGAGGAGAGAACTCGCAAGTTGGAGGAGGAAATCCTCGCTGGTAGAGAGGCCAGACAAAGGCTCCGGGCAGGTCCGTTCGACATGCACTCGGTGCCCGTAGATGTTACTAAGAGATGTCAATTGCTAACTTGTTTACGGTAATTCCCGGTGCTATAGAGAGGGCGAGATCCCTATCCCCTGAAAAGATGACACCCGTCGGTACGCCACTAGGCTACAGATCAAAGGTTGCGGAGAGCAGTCCGGTGGTGATGCCTGAGGAATCGCCTTTGCAAGCAAAACCGACAAAAGCTACCACCGAAACACCCCAGGAGGAGGCTCGAAATGAAGCTCTAGAGAAACTAGTCAGCGAACCTAGACCATTGCCAACCCCACCCGCGAAACCTGCAGAAATTTCGACCCCCTCGTTTTCCACCACGAGTTATACATTCACTCCATCCCCCGCAGGCCTCGGTGGATCAACTCGACGGCCGTTCAACCAAGCCGGAAAGCCTCTGTCTTGGCAACAACGAAGACCTCAATCGGTTGCGTTCGGTGAGAGACCGACGTTCACCCCTTCATCGTTTTCGAGGGCGAGTAGTGTTGCCGGAGATGATAACGCAAGTGATGCCGGTGGGGAGCCTTCAAGAGACCAAATCGCGAAGAATCTAGGTTCAAAAGATCCTTCCTACTTCAGACAAACTGCGGATAGAGGATTGAAATCAGCCGCTTTGAGGAAAGATGCTGAGGAAGGGTTTTCTGGGGGTGGAAGAATGGCACTGCCGGGAATGACTGAGGTTTGTAGTCTCTCCTTGTCTCCTACTAAACCGTGTCGAAGTTGCCGCAGGATGTTGACAGGTTTTTTTTTTTTTCAGAGGACCCCGGAGCCACCTCGGCCATCATCTTCTATGTCAAATGCTAGTGCCTCGACAACATTTTCAACACCTTTGAATGTGTCTAAGACAGTTCCAAAATCCTTTCTTGACTCCCTCCCGGATGAAAAGCCTCTCAGTGCAAGCGAGGGGGCGAGTTGGCGGACTCCGTCATCAGCTTCAAGGGCCCAACAGCAAATCGAAGCTTCATTCTCCGGTCTTTCTATGCGAGGCGAGGAAAATTCGCCTATGCCGTCAGCCTATAGTACATCGACTAGCGGTCGAATATCTCCCGAGCGAATGAATAGAGCCCCAAGCCCGACGAAAGGAATCGGTGGATTCGTCTCAAGCGCAATGCTGAAGAGAGAAGCCTCAATGAGAAAGGCGGGGCCGCCTGGAAACCCGATGTCCTCGCTGTCGAGAGCTGGTAGTAACGTGTCCGACAAGGAGTGGGCAACACCTAGCCGGCGGGAGCATGCTCCTTCTGCTCTATCAAGAGAGAGTACTCCTGTTCTCGATGATAAGGAAGCGGAAGAGC
>LDUD01000138.1:73578-84541 GCA_012184295.1 Dactylella cylindrospora
CCGTCTCTCGCACTCTTGATCAGCTCCTGTTGGCCACAATTATAGCTTAGCGAATATATATGCACACCTGTCTAACCATGCATCTACAACCCGTTGGTACGGGCTGAGGAAAATAATAACGATAATAATGTAACTTCCAGGTGATATACAGTCCGCCTTATATAGGTATATAGGTGATGAGTGTTATATGCGAAACCAGTAAGACGAGGCCATGCACTTTCCCTTGATCCAAGAGATGTTCGGATGAGAAGTTCGGCTTAAACGACGCAAATTCGAAAGATCTAATTAATTGTTCTATTTCTCCTTAAGCTTACGTGGGGGGTATGCATGTTGGAGTTCTGTGGTTTTTTTTTTCTTGGTGTGTATGCATAGGAGGTATGCAATATAGGTACTGGGTCTCTGGGTCGAAGAAAAAAAAGAGGTGAAATGTGACGGTCAGCGGAGAGTGGATTTACGTTAATTGCTCACGTACATGTATATAGAACTGCCATTTGCAATGCCAGGGCGGTCGGTCGGGGCGTCTAGCATCCCGTACGAGATGACCTTCGTGTACCCGTTACGTTGGTTGTTTTTATTTTTTGGACGAACTCATTAGTCAATCTAACCGTATTCTATTTTGGTTACACAAAGCCACCGGATTTATCAAATGTGATTCTATATTTCAATATTTTCTAACGGGAGCAGAAGGTATATGTTACATTAACGTTATAATGGTACTCTAATCGATACCTTCTATAGTATTATTCAATCATTATCGTGACGAGTACCGAGGTTAACCAACAGATTGGATGTAAGCGCGAACATTGACTCCTAATAAACTCCTGACCATGCAAATTTCCATCCACCAGCATAAATTAATTAATCATATTGGTCGAGATCCCTATCCTCAAGTCTACCACATGATTAGAAAGGTCAATTTATGGCGGTATGTTAGACGGCTTATAGCTTACCATTGATATCCCAGGTCCATTGCAGGCTTTCACCAAATTTACTTCTCTGCCTTCTTCCTCTTATTTGGCTTCCCAGCTTCCACATGACAACTAACTTTCCTAGCCTTCTTTGCAGGTTTACCACCTTCCTCTTCTTCCCCTCTCCCAGCCTCATCAATAACCCGTTTCTTAGACCTTTTTTGTTTCGGCTTCTCCTTAACCTTCTCTTTATCCGTCTCCTGACTCTCCTCGGCCGCCTCAATCCCAACAACACCCTTCTTCTTCTTCTTGCGGCACCTCTTCGCGGTAGATGTCTCAACGATACCCTCGGCAGCAGCTTGCTCCCTCTCCGCCTTTTCCCGTTCCCTCTCTTCCCTCGTCTTTGAGTTTCTCGTTCTTTTGATGTGCGGTCCTTTCCTTCCCCAAACTTGCGGCTGGCACAAGCTGGCTTCTTTCTTCCTCAACACTTTTATATCCCCCTCCGATTTACCCTTCAACCACGCTTCGCGCCTACCCTCGATCTCTGAATCGCGCCCCCTAAGCTGGTAGCAGTCTCGGTCGTCGAATTGATCTTCCATCTTGGCTTTGCAGGATTTATCCGAGCATACCATGCTCCAGGTTTCAGTTATGACGAGGCGGTCGGTTGGTTGGCATACTTTGCGGGTTTCTTGGAAGGCTTTGCAATTCTTCACCACCCTAGAGGTTGGAGTATCCGAAGCGCAGTCGTAATAGATGTCAGACACGCCGCTGGGAGGTTTTGCGATTCGCGCTGGTGCAGCTCTATGGCCGCAGGCGTACCAGACGTCGTAGTCTGTACACATTTTGGACTATCGATTGGATTGCCTAGGTTCAGAATGCAGATGGACTGTGAAATATAATTTGTGAGTAAAACGATGTCATATACATTGCGTATCGCTGATACTTTCTTTGACCTACAGGCAATGTTTGCTCTATGCGATATGACCTCTAAAGGCTTTATTAGGATATGCGATTTCTTTGTTGGATTTTGAGAATAGTCCTATAGCTGGCGCATGAGCAATCGTGATACGGACTGAAGAGACTTCAGGAGCTAATGATGGCACACACTAGCAGGACAGATGCTCTAAACTCACCTTCTACCAGTGTCTACTAGGTAGCGGCTCCATGATCACTCATTATCGCAGGTTATGATTCAACATCGGCGCGGCGATACATCTTACAGTCGTGTTGTAGACTCTCGTTGTGGGCAACTTGTCACATAGAGCTTTCACGAACTCACCAGCAAAGCAGGGTTAATTGCGACATCTAGGTCTTCATTACTGTCCTACCATTGGGCATGGCTACGGTACTGCTACTATATCTAGGGAGCTTATGAGCGCCCGTATAGAGGATGGCCAGATTGGTATCACATTATATACACCAGAGGCTTGTGCATGATATATATACCTGATCCCATTTTGGCTACCGATATTTGAGTTCTCACTTCGCAATCTACTCTGAAATATATAGCTTTACGGATTCTATTAAGTCTGGAGAGTATATTCAAGCGCACGATGAATCTATAATTCTACTAAATTCTATCGTCTGTGCGACCGTGCTACCATATGCCGCGCGATATCAGTCTATAACCTACAGAGACTGATCTCTGCTACCTACACGCTATAACCGCTACAACCGCTGCTATAAAACCTACAATGACCTGACAATAATCACCCGTGCTTACTACACCATCCCCAGTAACCTCGTACTCCCTCACATATACGTTCCGTATTTACTCCCCAGGCAGCCATATCCCCCCACAAATGATATGTAATCAAACCCCCTCGAATCAGCTGACCCCGGAGCTCTCTTTTGTCTCCTGTCCATGTCACGGCTTGATGGGTATACTGAAAAAACCCTTGATCCTAATCCCAAGAGCATACTGGGTTGTCTCTTACGGATTATATAATCATTAATATGAAGCTCTAGATGCATAAAAATTATTCAAAAATGGCTGGATGCAGATGCACGGGTATATCAAAGGAAAAGGTTCACTACCCCTGTACACATTTAACCACCCTTACATCTCTCATATTAATTGTTAAATGTTCCGATGTCAAAAAAGACTTCGGCAGTAATTGGACGGCTTCCTCTCTTTCTCTTTTTCTTTTGGTTGGGGGTTTTTCATTGGGCACGAAAGCGGAACTTTGCGGTTAAGACCTGGCACATGTATTGAAGTAGGTGAGCGATCTCGGGTTTTGGGGGGGCTCGGCACTTGTTCCTTGCTATTTTCTTGTCAAAGATTGAGATCGTGGCTGCATTGTCAGACGAATAATTCCTTTCTTCGGGAGGAGGAGGTGAGGAAGTAAGTCAATTATTCATATCCTCGGAGCAAACGTTCCAATTCTTTTGCTTACACAGAAATTTCTTGTTGCTTTCTCAAGCATCTGATCGTGATTCGGGGCATCGGCAGCAACTTCCCCAAATTAAATTGAGGGGGGGTTCAAACTTGGGATGTATCTCCATCTAATTCTTATTTTTTTATATCGGAGTGGATTGTATATAAGTAGACCCACTAGAGATTCGACTCACTAAGATCAAAAACATGCGAACGACGACCGCCTTGGCCGTTTGGGCCGCGCAAGTCCAGACTCCACCGATAGTGGGGAAAGGGACCTACGTAAAGCATTCAATTGCTTCATTCAGGTAGCTACAGCAAATATTAAAGCCGAGCTGCATCGCCGGTGGGACCCAAATCTAACAGCTTTTTTTTTTTTTTGTTCAAAAATCCGTGAAGCTCCACGATATGCATATGCGCACCCTGCATCATATCCGCTGAGGCAAATGAAGTGAGGCTTAACTTAAAACCCGCCTGCTATAACCCCCATCTAATATCTCCCACATTTGGAAATAAAGCCACCTCGAGACTTCCCAAACTGTTCCATGCAATACGAAAAAAAACCTTTTCGGCTGCAGCAAAATGTTATCATTTCTTCCAACCTCAGCAGCCACGCAACGTGCCGAGACGAGCACCGCGAAAGACACTACGCCACCCTTTTTTGTTTTTCCTCGGTCGCTCAATTGTTTGAAAATAACTTTTTTTTTTCGTCTTTCGCATTGGTAGTGGGTACCGATGGCTTCCACATGGTTTAGCATACGATGGATGTGCGACCAATCAATGACATCGTGGAACCACGGCTCGGAGTTTGGGCATTACCACAGAATTCAAAATCGTGGTTTAACCTTTTTCCAAGAATCTTGATGTTTTACCTCCAAGGTATTTCTGGCGTCTAGATCATTAAGAAGTTGAAATATAACAAAAACAATTAGAAAAAAAAAAATTTTGTTTCGTTTCGGAATCCTGGCGGGCGTGTGAATCAGTCATTAGTATAATGCTATTATACATGAAAAGTAAGGGAAAAGAAGAGACAAAAGCTTTTGACCTATCGGAAATCCCGTCTGTCAAATTTTCTCTCTTCATTTCTCTTATTACCGGCCGACATATGGCCTTGTTCAAACGGAAAAGAGACATGTACATGTATATGCACCACATGATATCGATATCACATAATCGAAAGTCCCTGCATATCGCATATCTGCAACTACATTGCATCTTGCAGGCGGTTCAATAGAAAAAAAAAAAGACAGCAGACAGCGTTAAGCAGCTGGAACTAATCTACTTTGAGAGACTATACACCCTCGCGGACTTTAACATCATGCGGGTGAACATTTCCGAAATACATTTCCCTCTTTCGGTTCCTTGTTTATTTTTTTCATAGATCACCATATTATCCCCAGATCCCAAGAATCATATTCTCGGGGAGGAGGGCAAAAATGATGTATGAGAGGCCGGTGAGGTCGTCAAATATTTCCAAGGAAAATAGGTGTTTGCAAGAGCGCTGTCATGTCTTCCGTTGTGGAGTGCATCAGGTTGCACCCACACCTGGTCGCAGTCTGTCCTATCCCACCCATCAGTCAAAGAGCCCTTTCGTAGCATGCAACCCATATCGTCCTGGGAGGAAGAATTTATTCGTAGGGTGGTGTGATGCTGGGGGGTCGAGAACAAGAGCAAGAATGGGAGTAATTCCCACCCTTCCCGTCCTTTCGACCAAGGCATGCAGACATGTTGGATGCGATAATTGGTTCAAGGATTGGACAATTCAGCTGAAGGATTGCGGGAGATACGATCGTGCAAGGACGCCAGAAACGAGAAGGGGGAGCGCTGGGAAGAACCAACCCGACCAGCACCATGCACCACCACCACCGCAATTGTTCCCCTCTGGACCGTAAATTTTGCGAAAACAGCACCCCCCGCTACACTGCCAACGGCACCCTGACCCAAGGCGCTCGAATTGGGCACCCACCTCTGGAGATTTGTCTTCAATTTGGGGGGTGGTCCTGATACTGAGGCCGTCAAGAAATGTGATACACGGATATCATTGGCTACCAGCGGCGTGGTACAAACAACGCACCAACGCATGCAAAAGGGAAGACGAGATCGCACAAGCTGAAGCAAGGACATGGCATGTTCGGTTGTTTAGCTGGACGGATCTGTGGTTCCACAGAACGGTTTTTTCTTTTCTTTGCGGTTTTGGGTTAGAAGAGAAAAATGCCCGTTTTTAGCCCGCTTGTTTGTTCACAAGCAGGTTCATTTAATTGTGTTTGCCTGTTAAGTGGAGAGAAAGAACCAGGAGAAGGATGGGAGGGGGTGCGGCATATGTTATGGCGTTTTAAATTCTCCTAATCATTCCAGAAAATGAGGCGTTTCTGCATGTCTCTAATCTCTTTTTGTGAAAAATCTGGCTGGGAAATTTGTATGTCTGTTTTTGTTCGTAAGGATCACGTTGTATCGCGACAGCGGCCTTGGGAAAAAACAGAGTTATATGGTGGGTTCCGGATCGTTTGTCTCTGGCATTTTCAAGTAATTGAACTGTGGAGATCTTAATATCGAGTGTTAAGAGGTTCGATTTAATAATGGAGAACAAGATGAACTTGGACTGGATAAAGGGCTTCTTGTCCCGCAGAGGAACCCATCTGATTTGGTCGTCTTCGGTCCAGAGGTAATTTCATTTTGACCACGGAGGGTAAAACCTCCGGCACATCGCATACCATTTACTCCACCAGGGCAGGACTCGGCCGGGCGTCCGCCCACAGGCCAGCCGATGTGGTATGCACGGCGATCGGGTTCACATTGCATGTTCTTTTTTCAACCTTGCAGGATGGCTAGCAGGTGGACAACACAAATACCCGCATGTCGAGCACGAAACGAGAGATCATGGTACCATCTGCATCTACCAATCCAGGGCGAGGGCGTTTAATATGATGCTCATTTGGCAATATTTTTTTCTCTCTTTTCATTTTAACCGTTCGACAAATCCGATTGTGGAATATTGTGGAGCACCCTTCTTTTCTGCCTTTTTCGCACGTGGGAAACAAGTGAAATTATACTTCCCGAAGGAAAATGCAAAGATCTCCTTCGTCCGTCTTCCTAGGGCCATGTAGCCTGCGTTTCATCTTTGCTTAATCACTATCCGTTGAGGCATAAAATCAACCATCGCATTGGATATATTTTTTCCCTCTTACCATACCAGGGACGGATGAACCCCCACGCCTATCCATGATCGTAACCGAGCTTACCTGCAATATCGTGAGAACGCTGGCAACATGCAACTATGCTGTTGCTTTCAATAAACGCTCTCTTCCCACACCCACACACATACCCCCAAAAAGTGATATCAATTGCGATATAGGGAATCCGGAAAAACCTCTCATTTCCAACTCGGAACGCTCCTGGAAAAACTTCATGCACGATGCCGATATGATCGCGAGGGTAAGCAATGTATGTGGGATCCACAATCCTTTCCCTTTCTCTATCATTGCATTGTTGGTCCCCCTTGGCTTCTAAGATTCTCGCAGGAGTGGAGACCTGTTGTGCTTTTTCATTTCGATGCCGTTTCATTCTAACAGGTTTGGATGGGTTCTTGCAGCGGGAGCCAACGAAAAGGAAAAATTCAGTTTTTAACTTGATATTACGGGAAGGGTGATGTGGAGGCGGGCAGGAAGCTTGGGGGGTTCTTTAGGTTTGGCCTTGCAGAGAGAAGGAAAAGTGGCTCTAAGCAATGCACGCTGGGTATCCGGGCGCGGTTGAAACCCCCCTTGTCCATCGCCTGCACGACACCCACACCTCACCTCAGGTCAACACAAACCTGCCTCCCCGCCTGAGTGGTCCAAAACTTTCTCTCTCGACATGCAAATTGACGGACCGGTGAGATGATATATCTGTTTATGCCATCGAGCCGGAAAGTCTCCCGAAAAGTACACATTCCAAGAAATTTGAATCCATCTGAAGGCAACTCCGTTAGAAGATTATGTCGCTTTCACAAGCAGGAACCCTGCGGCCCTGCTTTTTATTTTCGGCTGCTAACAAAACCAAAAAAAAAAAAAAAAAAAAGTCCGAGTGTTTTCGGGTTCTTACCTGTAAGGTAAGATCATCATGCCTCGTCCCTGGCCGTGGACGGTTCTTTCCGAGAATTGTGATCGAATCTTTCCTAAATTATCTCCTGAGCTGGGAACGACCCTTGACTTTCAACGGTCTGTGGGGCACTTTCTGAAAGGTTTCTTCGATATCTGCGTTTCATTATGAAAACCGTCTCACGAGGTGCAATTTGGGCAGGTTTACAACTCCATCACCAACTTGCCGAAAAGGATAAAAAAAAAATATCTCATGATGCCAATGCTGCCAATACGGTAGTTGCATAATATAAAACCCCACAGATGCAAACCCGAGTCAGGTCATTCATATCTCTTGATGCATTGGCGGTCCGTGTTTTCCAAATAGTAGAAATTTTGCAAGAAGAGACGCCCCCCAAATTATAATTGGCAGGCTATTGTCGGATACGAAAAAAACCAAAAAGGACTGGATAAACCCGAGTCCACGTGCATCTGCAAGATCAAAATTTCTTCATCACAATATTTGCCAAATATATCCTTTTTCAAGATGCTCCGTGCTTTATAATACATAAGGCGCAGTCGCTTGCTTAGATAGGCAAACCTGATCAAAGCTTGGCTGAGCCTTCAGACTTCCAAGCTGCTGCAAAACTGTGGCACAGAGGCTAAGCACAAACTTGGGTTGAAACAAAGGCTATATCTTTTTTTCTCCTGTTACTGATCACTAATCATTGGCTAGAGCTAAAGGGTAAATTTGCCTCTATCACGAAGGCCTGATCTGGGGGTGACTTGTAGATGATCTGTCAGCCGCAGAGAAAAGGCAAAAAAGTACCTGGCTACTAGTGTGAAAATTCGAAATATAGATCAGATGTCCTGAGGTTGACGTTTCGTGCTCGCCTCGCACGAGGCGAGGGGCAAAGTTGAGCCGGGGGGAATGCCAACACGCGGGTGGGAACAGGTAATGGAAAAAACAAGGAACCAAAAAAATATTCGGTGAGAGGGAGCCGCATTTAGCACCGAAATCCACTCTCCAATCCCCGACTTTTGAAATGAATGAATTCCAAGCTAATGTACGTCCACTTCCCGTGTTTCCTTCATTGTTTACAGGTTAATCCTTCTTACAATTGTTAAAGCCGGTCCGTTTTGATATAATAAAAATCTCTCACCACCCTTGATTTTCGTATTCCTTAGCCATCGTGTTTAAGAAATCGTATCCACCTTCAAAGGGAAAAAATGGATCATGTGTGAAGTGCCAAGCTTTAAAGACCGCAGGCGAAAAAAAGCTTGTCTTCTAGAAGTGCCATGGTATGGTTCGTTCGCATTTATCCCCCCTCGCCTTTCCCCATCCAACCCCCAGGCTCTAAAAAGCAACAAAGATAAGCCTGACCACCCGTTTCCACGCCCACTGCACATACGCATTACGTTCTTTGCATAGGTGGGAGTTCCTTTTTCGTTTTTTTCTGAGGGTGGACGCGTCATGAACACTCGGAGTGGCTTGAATCTTGAACATCGGAACCGTTATCCAGACGTCCCAATGTCACCTTTTCCCTCATAAAGGTTTATGCACGAGAATGTTCGGTAAACGTAAGCCATGTAGGGATACATACTCGGTTAACAAAAAAAAAAGCTTGTGTTCCCTTTTTTTTCACCCTCCTCTTTTCTTTCCCTGAAATATGCCCTCGCACGTAACTTTTACTTTGTACGTCCGTGCCCGTTTTGTGGAGAGGAAGGATGGAGAGGATGGAGAGAGCCACACTCATCTTATCTCACTCACCTCTTTGAACCAAAGATCGCGAGGACGTTAGCTCCATTTTTTTTTTGTTTAAGGAGAACAGACCGTAAACCTGTCTCATACCTTATCTCGTTAAAAGCTGGGGTTTGCGTTTAACGACTGCTTACTTAATAGAGTTAAACTCGAAAAAAATAATTAACACGGCCTCAGCGCTCACCGGCTAACGGAGTATTTTTCTGAGAGAACAATAAGATCATGTTATTATGGATGGATCCCATCGCAAGGAACTTGCCATGTGTCATAGCTTGTGCGCGTTGAAATATGGATATCCCGATAATTCTTTCCGTATTCCGAGGACCCTTTTACCCCCCTTCCCTCCTCTCTTGAAGCCCTGACCACGTTTTTCTTGTTTCGGAGATGGATCTCTGCGCAGGTGCTCTCGCATTGTGCCCAATAATATTTTATTTTTTTCATATAAGAAAATTTTTCCCCATGTTTGAGATGAAGTAACTCGGTCGGACTTACGCGACGCCCAGAGCGGACTCAAGCATCTCCAGAAGAAAAAAAACAGCCACCACAGCATCCGGAAGTACTGCAAAAGAAATTCTCGCAAACAAATGAAACCTGAAGCTGTAAGAAAGAAGTCATGTTCAATTGGCGTCACAAAATTTCCCACATTGTCCAAAAAAAAAAAAAAAAAAAAAAAAAAAAAAAAAAAAAAAAAAAAAAAAAAAAAAAAAAAAAAAAAAAAAAAAAAAAAAAAAAAAAAAAAAAAAAAAAAAAAAAAAAAAAAAAAAAAAAAAAAAAAAAAAAAAAAAAAAAAAAAAAAAAAAAAAAAAAAAAAAAAAAAAAAAAAAAAAAAAAAAAAAAAAAAAAAAAAAAAAAAAAAAAAAAAAAAAAAAAAAAAAAAAAAAAAAAAAAAAAAAAAAAAAAAAAAAAAAAAAAAAAAAAAAAAAAAAAAAAAAAAAAAAAAAAAAAAAAAAAAAAAAAAAAAAAAAAAAAAAAAAAAAAAAAAAAAAAAAAAAAAAAAAAAAAAAAAAAAAAAAAAAAAAAAAAAAAAAAAAAAAAAAAAAAAAAAAAAAAAAAAAAAAAAAAAAAAAAAAAAAAAAAAAAAAAAAAAAAAAAAAAAAAAAAAAAAAAAAAAAAAAAAAAAAAAAAAAAAAAAAAAAAAAAAAAAAAAAAAAAAAAAAAAAAAAAAAAAAAAAAAAAAAAAAAAAAAAAAAAAAAAAAAAAAAAAAAAAAAAAAAAAAAAAAAAAAAAAAAAAAAAAAAAAAAAAAAAAAAAAAAAAAAAAAAAAAAAAAAAAAAAAAAAAAAAAAAAAAAAAAAAAAAAAAAAAAAAAAAAAAAAAAAAAAAAAAAAAAAAAAAAAAAAAAAAAAAAAAAAAAAAAAAAAAAAAAAAAAAAAAAAAAAAAAAAAAAAAAAAAAAAAAAAAAAAAAAAAAAAAAAAAAAAAAAAAAAAAAAAAAAAAAAAAAAAAAAAAAAAAAAAAAAAAAAAAAAAAAAAAAAAAAAAAAAAAAAAAAAAAAAAAAAAAAAAAAAAAAAAAAAAAAAAAAAAAAAAAAAAAAAAAAAAAAAAAAAAAAAAAAAAAAAAAAAAAAAAAAAACTTTCCTTCACCTATTTCAGGCTTTCCCGGCCAAAATGTCCAAAAGAGCTAGCAAAAACTTTAGCGTACCCCCCTCCGTCAAGCCTACCCAGGAACGCCGCTTTCAAGGCCTCCAATGTTGCTTTCGGTCCCCACTCCCCCAAAGCTAGTTGGGAACCGGTTTACCGAGCTCAACTGCCATGTTCTCCGTTTAGTTCCTGCTCCCAAGAGCTTTAGATCACCGGCCGCGAATGGGGAACCCCAAACCCAGCTAAACCAATGCAAGTCTGGGTTGTCCTTTTTTTTTTTTTTTT
>LDUD01000138.1:104977-130902 GCA_012184295.1 Dactylella cylindrospora
TGTTGACAGTTGAGGAGGCGCATTCAAAAAGTTATACGAATTGGGCTGCAATCTATTAGTACTATTTAGAACAGTCGGGGTTTAAACAGCTTGTGGGGCACCGAAACGCATCTCCTTGTATAAAGGTCAATCTTGGTTGATAGGAAACGGCCCTAGATCCTGGAACAAAGCCTGAGCTGAATGCCTTTTGTACAGGGGAATTGGTGTTGAGGACTTGGAGCATGTTGGCGGTTAATAGCTGGGTACTATGGTGTGCGCACATTGTGATATCGATATATCATGAACTCATGAATCGTTTCCATTAATGCCATCTATCCTACAGTATTAATTCTCACAAACTTTTTTTCAGGCCCAAGCATCCAGCTTAGAATAGTAAACAAAGCGCATTAAAACCCCTTATAATCTGATAATAAAACTTAAAATCGTCTCTAACGGGGAGACTCAATAATGCAAAGCTGCCATATCTATCCCTCCCGATCCAAGAACTTCTGATACATCAGCGCCTCTGTCGGATAACTCCCCAGCTCCGAGTTGCTGCTCTCGCTTTCCCTTCTATACCTTTCAATTTTCTTCTGCCTCTCCATTTCTCTCTCTCTTGTTCTATTGCCTCCAATATTCAGACCTCTAATACCTTCTTCCAACTCCACCCTCGGCGTCACCACATCATCCCCTCCAATTTCATGCCTATCCATCTCTATCGCATCCGTATCCGGGTGCAGACTACCAGAGTACTCGCTCCTTCTCCTCATCGAATTCATCGGTGGTATTTGAGGTGGCCCGTCGCTTCGCACATCGTCGTCGTCGCTGCTATCGTCAACTCTCTCCCTAGTCATCGGCCGTCTTTCCTGTACCGGCGATTGATTAAAGCTGGTTGGCATTTCGACCGGCACCGGACCAAAATGCGTTGCCGTCATGCCGTATGGGTCTGAGTTCTGGGCTTTTGGCAATGGCATAAAGTCTACCGGCTCCGTTGGCACCTCATCCGATTGAAGAACCTCCTCGTTGATGGTGGGCGAATCAGCTTTCGCAGTTCCGATGTGTGTTTCCTGCTCGGGCGGTGTAAAGTCATCCATGTTGGGTGGTGGGGCACCCTCGGCTGGAGATTCTTCCGCTGGCGCTTGCTGAGGCATCTGCAGGGCAGCCTGTTCCGTGGAATCGAAATCGCGAATGCTAAACTGAGCAATCGATTTTCTAAATCCCCATTTGTTAGCTCCTCCCTATAGTCATGATGGGAACGCTAGAAATGCAAGAGGCACATACAACTTTCGGGTAACCCAATTCGCTAGAATCTTTCCCCTCTGCTTCTCCATGAGTCTCGACCTTGGGAAATCTCCCTGTCCAACGAAAGCAACGATATCCACCACGAGCTGATGCTCATTTAGTATCGCATTAACAATCACCGGCACGATGCTTGCCAAGAAACTCTTTCTATAGACTTCGATGAGGACAACAACCAACCCACCCGCCTGGAACACCGCGCTGCCGCCAGGTACGATATTCCGATGACATCTCTCAATACTCGCTTCAATATCCATGGGGAAGTGACTTAACCCATTGACCTCAAAGGTCTCTCCTAGGCTTCCTAGAACAAACAGAACCTGCATCTCCGCCACCTGCCCCTGCGGCCCAACGGGTCTGTTCACCGTATGCAAGAATCCCAGATCTCCGGTACGAATGTAGCTGATTCTGGGATCACCATCTGCCGTCTTCCCGTTAAACCTCTCTGCATCAAAAGCATCCGTGCTACCATAGAAACTGTCCGCATTGGCTTCAGAGCTTACCCAAATCTCTCCGTACTCACCAACATGACACAGCCTACAGGTTTCCGGATTCACAATAGCAATTTGTGTTGATACAGGTACCATTCCAGAGTCTTGTACTAGCAAGGTTGTCGATTCACTGTCTGGATCAACTGGGTAAATCAGTCCCCGCCGTAGTGCCCTGGTGTCAAGATGTAGCTCGACGGGCTCTATCGTCATGTATGATCTCGACGCCGCCATAGGGTTCAGGACATGCGAATATACTGTATTAATCGAGAAGCGATCGAGAAACGTATTTGCGAAATGTAGCTGTATCTTGCGGTCTGTCCAGCGATCGGCTGTTAGTATCTCGCACTCGAGTCATATTTAACGAAAGGGGACCTACAAATGTCTTGTCTCGGCCGACTCTCAAACGATATCATCAAGTTCTTCAACTCATTAAGGTTAAACCCTCCCTTCGTCAACGGAGATCCCACAGCATGGTCCATCATCTGCGGCGTCGCATATGTATCCTTAACTTTGTACCGAGACAAAGTTTGGAATAGTAGCGCCGGATTCGATCCAAAATCCAACGGACTCACGAGGTACGTAGAAGCCCCGACGAATGCGCCCATCAAACATGTATGCACGAACCCAAGCCCGTTTGTGCTCCTAACACATCCGAACACGGGACGGCTGCTTGTCATCTGGCAAGTTTCCTTTTGAACCTTGCAAACGCCCAGGATTGTTTGATGGCTCAAGCTCACTGCTACGCTTCGCTGGTCGGGTGTCCAATATGCCCATACAATCGCAGGATAATTATTGGTAACCCATGCCGGCTTCATCGTGAACCCAAGATCTCTGCACCCATTATTCTGTTTGGGTGGTTTTGCGGTGTTGTGTATCGGCGGCATTGTGATTTTGAGGACGCTAGCGGATTGCTTGACGTGCTGCGCCAGGCTTTTCTGCTTCAACAAGGAATCAACTTCGTTGTTGACCAATATCGCTCGAACCTTATAGTCCTGAATTATGTGCAACAAAGCCGGGACATCCTCGGGCAACCTATTCTGATCTAGCGGCTGCATTGGTATCGCAATAATACCCATGCAGAAGCACGCATGAACCGTGTATACGAATTCCTCCGAGTGGGTGTATATTAGGATCAAATGGTCGCCGGCTTTGTATCCTTTCCGTTTTAGGTAAGCCGCGACTGCCGCTATCTTTAAGTCGAGTTTCTTCCAGGTAACACCTTTACCCTCTTTGCCCTTCATGTCGATGGTGCAATAACTTAGCTCCTCACCCTGCCGCGATACACGCCATTGCAGTAAATCAACAATGCTGGTGAAACTGTTGAGAGGGGTAGAGGTCCGATCATCGATTACAACTTCCCTGTAATCAAAGCCGGAATATTGTTTCTCATTATTCGCTAGCGTTACCTGCCTTTGGTCGGAGGCTTCTACGGACCAGATACCGCCCACCGGGTCAGCGCCTAAGGGCAAGTTGAGGACAGCTCTTTCAACTCCGAATTTGACATATACGCAAGGTAACCCGCCAACATCGAACTCCTTCCTGCAGAGCATGTTCCCGATTTCTCTCCTGCCGTTTTTCCATGTTCGAGGGAGAGTGTTCGGAGCTGTGATCATGACGCAGTACACTCGGACTTGATGTTGTTCAAGCAGAACTTCCATACACTTCTCTGCTATCGATTCTAATAAGGGTGTGTCAAGTTGTCTCGGGGGGCCACCAGCGGATGACGGCGATGTTGAAGCAGCAGGCGATTCTAGGAGGATGATTGGTAGGTGCTCATCATTGACAAAGACATCGAATGCAGAACTATACTCGTATATTAGCGATGCCTCTTGTCGGAGGAAATATATGAGGTTGCTTACCTGTCGTATATCTTTGGCACATTTTTGATTATACTGACAATGATATGTTGCACGAAGAAATATCTGTACTCGGCTATAGCTCTTCCCATTCCTGAATCTGCAGCTCCTTCGCTCCATTCCACTTTCTGTCTCAGCCTATCTTCATAGAGGCCAAGTATAAAAACTTTGCCCTCGATAACACAACCCAACAACCCCGTTCTTAAAAATTCCATATCTAGCAGCACAGGCAACGGGTTCCCTGGTTCGAATTTGTACGGCCGAGCGTGGAATATCGTCTCTGTATGTTTTGGAAGTGACCAGAACCCGCCTGAAAGGGACGGCGAGTCCACCCATATTTCGCCAATGGTGTTCGGCCCGCATAGTACTGAGTTTTCGGGGTCTACGATTGCAAGGGTAGCATCGGGTAGAGGGTATCCAAATGCCATAAGTCGAACGATATTAGGCTCGTTGAGTCGTTTTCTCGCCTCGGCTCCGACCGCGACGAGAACCACATCATTCGTCTTTAGGGCCTCCTTGTCCAAGAGGGCTTCTAACAGATCGCTTTGTTTATGACCCGTTTCATCGTTCCTCATTATATCTGCACCAATCAACCCAGTATACCCTCCGGGCGACGTTTCCTTCGGCTTCTCAGGTTCAGGCGGATTCAAAGTTTCTGCGACAAGAAGGCATCCCATTCTTTCCTCGCCTCCCAACCAGTCTCTTATGCTGATTACCATCCCACCGTGTTCAGGTAAACACAGCATAGGCGCGACTACATCCCTCGCTCTCGTATTTCCTAGCGGTCGCAGCCACCTGTCTGCCAGAATCTCGTGGAATTCCGCATCAACCGTCAAGCAATCGATCAAACACAGCTTCATCGGTGAAAAGTCCACAGCAGTCTTCTTCGAAAAGTTCCGAGTTGTGTACGGGTCTTGCTGGTAGTTATACGCCACCTGTTTTAGCCCAGGATAGTCGGCGAGAATGAGGGTAGCTTTATATCTTGTAATGATGTTCGCATAAAGCCCCGGCGTTGAGATGCAGGAATGTGTGCAGTACACGGTAGTATGACCGCCGTACACGCCCAGTAGAACCCCCATAATTAAACCTATCGACTGTCTAGGATCCAGATATGTTACTAGCGTCTCGCCAGAGTTACTAACTGCGATCTGTCGACCCGATTTATCTCTGAGAGTTGATGAGAATGTATCCTTGGCATTCTGCTGCGTTCCCGCTGTTGATATGATTGCGGACAAGTTGCTCATCTGGTGCATAATCGTCCGGTGGTCCATTACTACACCTCTCAGATCCCCTGTTGGCGCTCTGGTAAATTCGATATATGCCAGATCAGATATCTCTAGCGCCCGTGCCTCTCCCTTCGAGTGAAAGCTTTTGAATTCGTTTGTCTTCCACCACTCCACCCCTCTTGGCCATTGCAGCTTCTGATTCGTCAAGTCCCTCTGGAACGCTTTTAAGTTATTATCGGTCGTCAGTGCCAGGTGTGCTTGGGTTTGTTGTAGTATCAAGTTGAGCTTGCTGTGATCTTCAGGGTTATTCACTGGGACTGCGACTACGCCAGCGATAAAACATCCCAGAAGCGCAATTGCGAAATCGATAACCTCGATATCGCGATAAATCAACGCTACTCTATCACCTCTATATAAATTCGATTTTTCGCGAATAACTTGTGCAACCTTTTCGGCTCTCGATCCCAGCTTTTCCCAAGTGCAAGTTGCGATTTCTTTTCCTTTAGAATCGAGTACCATGTAAGCCGCCTGCCTCCCGTTAGTTCGACTCCGGTGGCGTAATACCGCTGCGATATTGTCGAACTTTGACATTGGGATATTGGAGTTGTGGGGGTCATAGACCTCGAACGGTATATCTCGGGGTTCCAATGGCATCTGGTGGTTAGTAATCACAGCAGGCGGTAGGTCCGAGGCACTAAGTAGCGGTGGAGCAATGTTTACGGCCGGGGAGTATGGCGGTTCTCCAGGGGCACCGGAGTATCGATGGAAAGCACCGCCATAGCTATCAGGTCTCGGAGCCTGTCCAGTAGGGTCGTAATTCTGCTGTGAGAAGTCTGCGAAAAAGGTATTGCTGGTCATAGTGTTCGTGCCTTCGTACCCATACTCCATCATTGTCGGGGCTCTAGAATCGCCATATGCATATTGGCCTTGCTGAGGTTGGGCTTGAGGCTGAGGCTGAGGCTGGGGTTGGGGCCGCTGTTGTCCATAATATGGGTCGTAGCTTCCTTGCTGCCTGCCGGTATTGTATCCGTAATCCTGCCCCTGGCTACCCTGAGCTTGATACACGGGTTGCACGTACGCCTGCTGTGGCGTCCCGCTAACGCTACCCTGCGGCCCTCCATAGGAGTACGACGTCTGTCTATTATGGACAGTTACCTGCGGTGCGTTCCCGGACTGGCTTCTTTGGTGCCAGCTCTGCTGACTCTGGAGTGGTTGCGAAAAGCTTCGCATACCCGAGTTTGCGGTCAAACTGCTCACGCCGGAAAGCATTGTGTCGTTTCTGGCATCATAATTGGTAGCTTGACTTGGTGCCAAACTATATCTTCCGACCCGCGGAGACTCTGGTTGTGATGCATAGGGAGATGGGGAAGGAGCGCCCGAGCGATTATTGGATTGGAGGGAATGGTGCGGATTATATGGTTGTTGGGCGATGCTAGGTTGGGATTGTACGGAGCCCCGTGGAGAAGCTGTGGATGCTTGGGGAGGGAGGACATTTTTGAATTGGCTGAGAAGGAGGGTGCGACGTTTTTCGTAGCCCTTTTGGGTGATCTCTCCTTCCTATAACCACGTTAGTATGACTGGCGCATAAGAAGAAGATATGGACAGAAGAGCGGGGTACCTCGAGCTCTTGTTCAAGCTCTGAAAGCTTCTGTTGAAGCTCGGTTGCGGGATCCATGCCGTGCGAGGGTATATGGTTATTTGTGTGGAAGGGAGTCGTCTATTTGTAAAGAGCGTGGGGCTGAATATATTCGAATATTATACGGATTCTTACAGGAGACACCGGATCGGTTCAGTCTATGCAGCGAGCGAAAGGATTCTTGAAAGAGCGTGATTTTAATCGTCTGGATCGGGACATGCGGGCATGCGAGTTTCAGAGGTGACACGAGGCATACGCAATTGTGGAGATTGGCCGCTGATATTGGTTTTCGTTCGCTTGACCCCTTCTCTTTCCTTCCGTCGGTATATATGCTCGGCTAGGTATGGAAAATAAGCTTTGAATTAGGTTCACAATATGAGAGGAGAGGCATAAAATTATCGTAGATGGGTATAATAGAACTAAAAGAAAAATGGAAATAGCAACATCAAAGAGGAGATGTTTCTGTGCAACAGTTGACGTTTAGGAGGCCCCATAGGAAAGAGCCAGCGTTCGGAGTAGCACAAATTAGCAGGCTCAAGTTTGACCGGACCAAACAGGCATCAGAACCCCGGATGCAGAAAATAGATTAGCTGAAATAGACACACTCAAGCTTGTCCTGGGAAGCTAGCCGACCACTTGCCATCACAATTTCTGGCCGTAGAGAATGATGTAAAGGTCAGGGTGGGCCGGGACGGCAACTGGACCAAGGCAGGTTGATGCGGGTTAGTCGGGGAATAAGGGAACAAAAAAACCTGCAAGAATGCCTGTCGAAAATTGAGATGGGCTGGTTGGCTGCATGCAAGGTTCCATCAGAGAGTGACAACAATGGACAGACTAGACCCCATTTACGCAGGGGCATCTATCTCGAGGTTATATTAATAACTTAATAGGAGTATGCAATACATTTATATATAGCAAGCAATAATATATCTACGTATTGCGGCTATCGTCGCCAAAGGGCCTATTTAGAGTTGCGACCGTGGAGAAATTTTAAAGTCCAAAGCGTCCTCTTCCTCTTCGGATCACAGTGCTCGAGATGGCAAATTTAGCAACACAGCCGAATTTGCACTTGCATGTTGCACGAGTGCTAGTATGGCTATAAAACAAAACCAGAGAAGGGGAATAGCGGCCAGACCCGCCTAATTACTAAGTCTAAACTATCATTCTTCTCTAAAAGCTTATGCTTAAGTTGTTAGTCATTGGAGCTGGTGCGAACACCTTGGCCGGCTTGGTCGTCTCATTATGTGGGACTGAACGAAGATTGTTATTTCACGAATTAATTCAATGAAACCTTATATTCGAATTTAGCGGCTAGTCAGTTTTCAAGTTGGGTGGTTCTCACGGCGTTTTAGGGCAAATTTATCCTTTCAACAAAGAGCATTAAGGTTTACTTTTATCAGTTCTGGACTGCAGCTATTGTAAAGGAGCAATTCGAGCGAAATTTCTGCTTCCAGTTTGCTTGAAATTAGCACTGCCTCCTATTGATTGGGAATATCTCTATGTCTCTAGCTAGAATGCTCTTCAACAACTGACAACCAACCTCATATCGATGTAGTTTTACAGGAACTAGTGTGACAGGATTGGATATTTCCAGGTTAGATGCATGTATAACCCCGTTGCTTTATTGACGGGTCGGAGGAAGCGAGTTGAGCTAGACTCAATTCTTATGATTTATTGTCTGCGCGAATTTTGAGCCTCTTGATCTGGGGCGGGTCTTAATTCTCTCCCGGGAATAGGTTCACCCCCAAGCGGGTTACCACCTTCATCACCAATTATATATCTCTCATCCGTTTTACCCATGATCCAGTATGGCCCCAGTCGCCTACAATCGTCCGTATTAGCTCCTTCGGGGAGTCGAAAAACCTGGTCGCCCGGGAGAAAACCATCTTCCTCACCGGGAGGGTATCTGACCCTGCCAAGGGCCCAAGTTCTCTGCCAGCTTTCCCGACCCATCGTTTGTTAGCACCTTACTATGGCACAAGCTGTAAAAATATAATTACAAAACTCACCCGGGACTGTCGGGTGCAGGGGCGGAGGAGAGACACATAATTATAATTTTCTATGTTATATTGGTATAAAACTCTGTGCTCTAGCCTTATCGATGTCAGCAATGATGTGTGTGGCGTTATGCTGGGGAGAGTTGAAAATGCCAGATATAACTAAGAATTTAGAGTTTCAGAAATCTTTAACGTACGGTCTTTAGCTCTCTATACTCGATGTATCGCGATCGGTGGATTCAGAACTGATGTATTCTGTGGTGGGTGATGCTTTCGAGTTGAGCAGGACCGGGAAGATATTGGAATTCAACAGAGCGGGGCTATCCACTATATATGCGCGCCTTCACTTAATCTCTTGGCCTGAGCAATTTTTCCAATTCCCAAGCACAGGACGGAGTTATCCACTTCTTTCCACCGTGTACGGGGCTGTGAGTGGGGGGCTGTGCCGCATTGGAACCAGTACTATAGTGCAAGGCTGCAAGGCTTCGCACGCGGACTATTATCGGCCTTCAGATAGAATGTGTAGAGCGTGTTTTACACCTCTGATTCAACAATGGAAGAAAGCCACTAATATATTACCATATCAATTGCAATATATCAACTTCATTCTGAGTTTGTCCTTAACTCAATGGCCAATCAGTCGAGCGCTACCGACCTAGAACTTGGCTGCGGGCCTGGATTTTCAATTGTTGACAAAATCGCTAACTGCAATGTTAGATGGCCATGGGGAAACTTCCGAGATAAAAAATGGTGCAGTTGTTTCCCCGCTCGTGTCAAGAAGGGCGATGAGGAGTCGAATCCCAATAGGCTTCAGAGTGCGCACAGAACCCTAATTTCAGAAAGATACTAAAGAACATGAATGTCACGCTAATGAAGCACAGTCGAGGACTACCCTAATGGATACCCTCGGTTTGCCGCCCTCATGGCCGCGGACAGTTCGTTCCAGATCTTTCGTCGCTTTTCCGCCTTGCGGACGCGTTTGTTACTCCTAAGCCAGGACCATATTTCTCAGCTTGAAGAGAAGTTGAACACCATTGACAGCGCAGAGGCCTCTCCATTGTTTTTGGCAAGTAGGCGCAGAGACAGAAATGAAGAAAGGCGAACAGTTATCTCCGAACTCCAAGGTGCCTTGAGGGATTATGGTGAGCCGAAAAACTGCGATTAATGAAAAGGCTTTTCTAACGGGCTTGCACATAGACGGGTTGATCGAAAGGAATCTTAGAATATCTAGTTTTGATTCAGCGCATCGCAAAGATATTGCAAGCCTCCGAAGCTGGATAATGAAGAATGCTGCTATATCCCGTGCCGAAATAAAATTCCTGGACCGAAACGAGGACTTGTTATGCTTGTCGGACTCTAAGGACGGATTTCTATCTTGGCTCGAACGAGCGATCTTCGAGGGATTGCTATCACTCAACATAGTACGGAGTAGAGTTTTGAAATATGAAAGCTAGAAGGTGTTAGTGTACTCAGTAGGGAGAATTTGCTAACATGCGAACTAGAAAAGCCGTTCAGACATAACCAGGGACCGTTACGTGCACATTTACTCCCCTAGATCTACGACCCTTCTAGCCCGGACCGTCCTTACGCCTCTTATCGTGATAATCCTTCTTGCTCCAGTAATAATCTGCAATTCAGTAAGCAATGCGAACGCTAGATTGGGAATTATAGTTGCGGCAACGGGATTATTTCTTACGGTCCTCTCCCTTCTAACCCGCGGGAAAATGCTTGAATTGGTCGTGGCGGGTGCAACGTAAGTATACTACAGGAAATTCGATTTGGCCTTTTAGATTGAGGTATGGGTTGATGATAACACCATAAAAAACTAGCTATACAACGGTACTTGTCGTCTTTATATCTGGTCCCGATGCCTCGGCTACAGCCGCAAGGCCCTAAGCTAGAGAGATTTTGAAGGAGTATGGTACGACGTACGACTGCTCGCGCTAGACGCTATTGTAGCCAACACATTTCAAGAGAATATACTTCTAAAATCCAACGGCAAGTTGGGACTTTTGCCCTTTGGCCTTAAAAGTAATTTAAAGATGTTTCCTACTACAGGAGCGGGCTAGAGTGGGCTACTTGGAGTATCCCTAGGCCTACGCTCTTTGCTAGAATGATAGAAACGCTCGAACCCCTACAACAACCGACCTTATAATAGAGCAGTTTACAAAAACATTTGAACAGGATTGGAGATTTCCATACTAAATACAAGGGCAAGTCCCGCCACTTTTATTAATTACTCAAGTAACTGGCGGGAGTGAACTGAGCTAGACTCAATTCTTCATGATTTATCGCGCGTCCGAACCTAGTTTGCTGACTGGGGGGCTCTCTGGAATAGTCTCGTTTTTAAACCCTTCAAACACAGTGTTGTATAGCATTTTAATACGAGACTACTCTGGAGCTGATGTTAATTTGTCCTCGTCGATAGGTTCACCACCCTCAGGCGCCTCACCGGATTCATCTTCAATTAAATATTTCCCATCCTTTACGCCCACGATCCAATATGGGCCCTGCCTGCTGCCGCTTCCAGCTCCTGGGGAGATGAGAAAAACTTTATCCCCGGGCATATATCTGTATCGTTGATTAGGAGGATATTTGATTTTGGCATGCTGTTTACTGTCTCGGCCCATGTAATTTTTAGCACTTTACGATGATGCAGGTCGTAAAAGGTGTGTTAGAGTAACTCACGGGCGACCGTTGTATCCATAAACAGAACCGGATTCCATAGTTTTCTATTCTATATTGGTACGAGCCCGTGTATTTTAGGCTTGTCCATGTTAGCAATGATCTGTCTATTTTATATGCTAGGGAGGATTAAAAATGCCTGGTATATTTAGCGATTCTGAAAGCCTTAGAGCCTTTAACTATCTAAGTATATTTGATATACTCTGATAACCCGAGGCGATTATAGGTTTCAATTAAGAGTAAAAAATTAAAATAAAATAAAAAATCACAGGAGATCCGGTTTAGAACTTAGGTATTTTATGACTGATGCTCCTGCTTTCAGTCGGGCGGGATTCGAATTGATAACAGATTGATAACAGATTTGAACTCAACAGAGCGGGGCTAAATCGGAGCTTGTTGTTCCTGTTGGATTCTAAAATTTTATAATGCCTCGGTTTTAGAGAGATTCCTTTCACGCAACATATTATAGAGTAGAATATTATATTAGCATATGAAAGCTAGTTCGTGCTAGCCCGCTCAATAGGGGAAGAACTACTAATGTGTGAACTAGAAACGTTATTCAGACATATATGTACAAGCAACTAGGGACCACTATGTACACATATGCACATTTACTCCTGGAGCCCTACAACCCCTCTTGCAAAGACCATTCTCCCGCTTCTTATCATCGTAATCCTTGCACTAGTAATGATTTGTAATACGATAGGCAATTGAAAGGCTAGATTGGGGATTATCATTACAGCATCAGACCTGTACAGGATTTCTCTTTATGGTCCTTTCCTTCCAGCTTCCCGACCTACAGGAAAATGCTTGAATTGATTACTGTAGACACGACATGCAAGATATGTACGGAAGCTCAATTAAATCCTTTAGATTAAAAGATAGAGTTAATGAATAACTTCATAACGAACTAGCTCTGTACTATAGCGCTATACACGGGACCCGCCGTCTCTATATCTAGTCTTATCTAGTCTTAATCCCTCAGCTATAGGGCCTAGGCGCCAGCTACTAGGCAAAAATGTAGACAAGGACAAGGAGCATAGGACGCATATGAATGCTGAGTGCTATCACAAGTGCTGCTAAATAGAAGATGCTTCCAAAACCCAACAGTAATGGTGGGTTGTTTTGTTCTTGGCCTTAACAGTAATTCAAAGATGTTGTTCTATTGCAGGAGTAGCTAGCAGGCATATCATATACTGTCATTTTTATAGAAAGCCAAGTTCTTGTAGTCTTACAGTTGTGACCTAATTACAAAAAATGGTTAATCGCAGGGTTTATATAATGTATACACATATTTAAGTAACTTTGCCCTTAATTGCTTGACTATCATGACCGGGACAGAAACGAAACTTCTCCTGTTAGCGCAATAGACGGAGTCCCATAATAACATAGCCCCCTGATACATCACGTCGATACGAGCTAACTAGGCATTCAATGATTCCTAAGAACGTACCTCTTAGGCTATTTACCACTCAATTCAGCTGACAATGTTGCGCTAGTCAGCCCGATCAGCTAGAGAAAATACAAAATCGTGTATTGAGAACTAGGAACTTATTGGACTGAAGGGACACTCCAAAAGCTAAGTATTCATGCGGATGTTTACTGGGACAGCGGTTTTGTATTTTAGTACTGAAATTTCAAATATTGCTAACCTACTTAGTGAATGACACTGACAAAACCGAGCAAACTCTTAAAAAATAAAAAAATACCAATGATCTAACGAGCTCCCCCCCTAAACTCCGCACCACCTTTTTACTCCCTTTATCTTAAATCACACTAGCTTCCCACGGAAAACACCGTGATCTAAATCATACACCGCTATCGCATCTCAAAATATAGTTATAACGTAAATTGCTGCCTTCACAGTCAAACGTCCTATTCTCTTTGTAACAACTCCCGCCTGGAAGCGTCCTGCAGCTAATAGTACCTACGGTGGCACCCTCCGTTGCAGCGTCGTAGTCCGTCGCTTCAACATAGTCGCAGACATCACCATGGAGTATAAACCCTAAAAACTCGGTCGGTACATCAACTCTGCCGTAATCATAATTGATTAACCTGGTGCCGCAGATGTCGAAATTCGCAGGATCGATATTTCTATCGATGGAGGCGAGGTCATATTGAGTAGATCCGGTACCGCCAGTTCGTATTTCAAGAAAGATGTTGAGAGGCTCCGAAACAGATCCCGGTGGAGGGTTCGTTCCTCCGGTTGTTGGTTCAGGCGTTGGTGCTTCCGTAGGTGGGTTTACATTATCAGGTCTGCTTGCTATCTCGGGATACAGGGATTCTATATAAGACTCCTGTGCTCGCGCAATGGATTGCCAATTAACGCCCGTAGGGAACAATCGATCCCAGTCCTCGGCATACCCAGTGATCGGAGTGGCATTTGGAATGCGTGTCGAGGTATCTGAATTTGTAGCAGAACATTGAACAACTCTAGAACAAGAGCTACTACAGCTGCCTCCGACGGTACATTGAGTGGTGCAGGTACTCGCAGTCGTTCTCGTGCATTCAGAATTGCTTCCTGAGCCTCCAGCCCCACCCGGACCACCTCCTCCCGGTGGGCAAAATGGACAACCCCCCGGTGGGCAGAAAGGGCATGCATCTTGTCCAAAGTTGCAAAATATTCGGCATTGACGACCGCAGTTTTCCGTGCAAACCGAGTCTGGAGGCGCCGAGATCCAAACTATACCGGCGGTATTATTTGAGTCTTCATCAGAGCCAGGCGTAGAGGTGGGAGCGGGTGTGATGGTGGCAGTGTCTTCACTAGAAGGGGAGGTTGGTCTAGAAGTAGTCGGGGTTGGAGTGGTGAATGGAAATGGCGGTGGGTAGAATGTTTCAACCCTAGTAATAAGCCCTGAGTTCGTAGACGTTGATTGTTGGATAGTATTGGAGATCCGAGTGGGTGGAGTTACAGTTCGGGTGATAAGAACTGAAGGTACCTCAATACTAGTAGTCTTTTGTATTGTTAAATCCTCAACTTGACCCGAGCTGATCGATACTGCCCAGAAGTCGATTTTATCGGTTGTCACTGCCAGGCCAAAAGTTAGTTACAAATCACTATTCTGAAATCTCATAACGGATATTATGCCCACCCGCTTCAACTGTTATTGTCGTTTGAATATAAACAACTGTATAGCCAGTAGTAGTTTGTACGGTGCCGTCAACGGTCTCCAAGGCAGTCGTAGTATAGACATCGGAGAAATAGGTAGTCAATGGTGGAATTTCAATTGTGGTCGGCGTTGAAAGTGATACTGGAGGCAGAATGAGCGTGCAAGGAGGGATGCAAGACACTGTGGGATTTGGGCTGTCCAGGTCCTCAGAATCGACATAGACTACACCAGAGCCACCGGCACCATCAAGGGGCGCTCCTATTTCAGAGCCCACTACTGCCAATGGTATCCATACACTGACTTCCGTTGTGTATCCGCTAGTTTGATTGTCGTTAGCTCGCCGCCTTTACCGTTCAGCTGGCGCTGAATACATACCTTTGGTTCGTATCATTTGCAAGAATAGGGGGAATGCCTCTGCATTTAACGAGTTAGAACTTATTCAAAAAGAAAGTTATAGCTGTGAGAATAAAATCATACCCAAGAGGGCTGGCAATTTCGACCGCGCCCTTTGTAAAGATGTTATAGACCCATAGGCCTTCAGAATAAGAAGTTTGGAAGAGCCTCTGCTGACAACGGTGGAGTGGATTGCAGGACAGATCATAGTTCTGGAAAAAACTATATAGACCAGCACTATATATGAAGATATCTGTTGAGTTCAACACTCGCAAAGCCCAAGCTTGTCTGCAAAATGAAGGCGTGGTGCATTCTTCGAAAGAAGGATCTGCACTGAAAAGAGGGGTCGAGTCACTAGCGTTGAGAGCGGATGGTATTGGGGCTTGTGGCCTGGCTTGGTAGTACGGTGTTTCTAGAGTATCGTCGCAGTCAGCCAAGCTAGGATTCAATTATAGAGTTTATTTTCATCAGTGGGCATATGCATACCTGTTTGAATATGACCGAGGTAGATATCCTTAGCCCCATTCAGCTGGTATTGATACATGACATTATGCTCTGATGCGGTACCATAGAGCCAAGTCGGCCCCTGTGATTCTATAAGAACGCCTCGTCCGCTAAATATACTAATCTGGGTAGCTGAAGTATCTGTGCCATTGATGGGTTCGTCTAAATCATGGTCCGCTACCTAAAGCAAGGGTTAGAGAGCGCCAAAGCATTATTAAAAATAGAGGGTCAAACTAGTGAGGCACATACCCAAGCCCAGATATTTTCAAAGTAACCGGAAGACTCTCTTGTGATATGGAGCAATAGTGCAGCTGCTTTGCATTCATCCTTTATGCTTCCCTTAGGGCAATCTAGGAGCTGAAGGTCGGTTCCCGAAGCACCACCAACTCGAAAGTGAGAATCCCACATAGCCGCTACGCACTCATAAAACTCCGGTCAGAACCAAATGTAAACTCCTCAAAGAAAGCAATATTGTTAAGCAGAATTTTGGTTGCCTTACCTGACCCTTTGGTGCTTTCGTGGACATTCCATTCCATTAGGATACAACCAGCCGTGGGACCTCTTGTGGTAAACAACATATCAGAGATCTCAATCACCCCACGGTCTCCCGAATTTCCAACTCTATGAACCTGTCAGTCATTTGCTCGTCGGGTTATAAATTTATTAGAGATTAAAGCAATTGACTTACTTTACCATAACCTTCGGCTCATGCTCGTCATTGAAGTAATCGTCGTAGCCCATAATCTGCGACCATCCTTCACCCACCATCCTTGTTCCTACAGGCACAAAAACCGTCCCCTTGACTTGATAGATACCCGCTGGGAAAAACACAGGTCTACCGTTTGCGTTCTCTAGTAGAGAATTAATAGCCGCGCTTTGGTCCCCGGAGCCATCATTCATAATGTCATGATCCGTGGCGATTATGAATTCGGATGCCGCCAGGTTTTCATATTGGGGCCGAGACCGCGTGAAATACTTTCCAGATTGCCCAAGCAGTCCTTCGGGTTTCGATGGTGCGGGGTCGACGTGTCCGGCGACGTAGGCTCCTGTACCATCCGTGTTGGTGTACCTTCGTCCAATAGCCCATGATTTAATAGTAAGAGGGGACCCGTCAAGTGTTCCTAAGCCCTGAGTTAGCATCTCGTTGGCATTAGTGGGATAAAAAATTGGCTCTGTCAGTACCTTCCAGTATAGATTCGCCATCCAAGCCATAAACAATATCCTTCGTTGTGCCTTCAACCAAAAGGTTGTCGATGACGATGTTTGGACTACGTCCACCAGACCCAGATCGAGTAATAATTGGTGTTGCTACGTTCGAGAAACGTGAATCTAGCAGTGGCACTGTCAGTATCGAATTACAGGAACAAGTTCTAGTTAGATAATTGACTCGAGAGCTTACCGAGGACTAAAATTGATCCCGTTCCTTGAGCTCCTGGATCCCCATTTGCCGAGCAGTCGATTGCAACAGTACAGGAGGTCACTGTTATATCTTGCCAGTTGAATCCCCAGTCCCAGATCATGGAAATAGCTGTCAAACACTGCGTGAATTGGAGATTTCTGGCAGTAAACTGCTGAGATCCTGCCCTGAAGCCGATATTACCCCCAGTAAAATTAAGATCACTGACGAAACCACCTGAGCCGTTTTCCATGAAAATGCCGACATGACTTGTTGATCCTGGCCCACCTGATACCGGCATTTTGAAGTCTATATTTTGCAATGATGTCGCTTGCGAAACCTGCCAGTGCAAACCTTTAGATCCGTCAGGTAAAGTTAGCCCTCCGTTTTGTTAAATCGAAGTTTGACCTTGGCCTTCTAAGTGAGATAGTCTCCAACTCACCTGTAGCTACATATTGCTGGCCTCCAGATGCATTATCATTTGGCATATCCGTGAGGTCGAGAACGAAGTTTCTGATCTGTCTATAAAATTGATTTTGATTGATATACCATCCGCGACCTTCACCGTCGGGGATATAAGGGTCGGCATCTATCAGGGCAATACCCGAGAAGTTTGGAGCTCCCTTAATCACAGGTCTATCGTTGGGGTTGCCGATAAACTGAGAATAATAACACCTAAAAACCCAGGAATTGTTAGGTTATTGAAAACATAGTTCTGGGGCATCTCTAGAGAAGCTTTTGTATCTGAGGTATAATTGGGCCATTTTCACGACTTACTGTATGATAGGAGAGCTGATAATATATGTTCCAGCTGGGAAATATACCAGAGCACCAAGAACAGTGGTAGAGCCGCAATCCTGACCACATCGTTCTCCATCTGCTACTGCTCTATTGATAGCTTCAGTATCATCGGTTCTACCATCGCCTTTGGCACCGTAGTCTTTAACGTTACGATAGAATTTATAAGTATTACGTGTGAAGGGCATCTACATAATATCAATTGTTAGCCATCTGAAGCCACTTAAACCATGGTTAGGGGCATATCCTTAACGCACCAATCCATGCTTGATGTTTGATACCCAGTACTCATCCGCTCTTTCTACAAGGTGGTGGGAGCCAACATCTCTTTCATCAAGCCCTGCACGCACGCCGGCGTCATCTATAATGTTCCTAGGATTATTTGCAGGTTTGGTAAGATTCTGCCACGGGGTGGCAAGTCCACTCGGCGCCCGCTTGTCTGGTGCTGCATGGTGGATATTCCTCTCATAATTCATCATATAGTCTGGCGCAGGCTATAAGGATAATATTGTTAGCTTTTTCTATATTATTTTCCTCACTGCTAGCTCCGAATATTGCAAATTAAGCGTTTAACATACCTGAGGTGGTCCGACTGGAAGTGCTGGATCGGAGCCAGCTGCCACTCCCAAGACGGCACATGTTGCCCATACGAGCGGATGTAACCGCATTTTAGGGCCGGAGTATGGAGGTCGCTTTAAATTTAAATTTAATGAGATACAGAGAGGTTCAGTTCAGAAGAATTTTATATGCGTATATTGCTTGGTTGCCTGTGGAAACAAAAATAAAATAATTGTATTTTGATCGGGAGGGTCACTGGGATATATGATGAATTTAAGCACCCATGAAAGCGAATTGCAATTTTTACTAGATGTATATTTTGATATGTGGAAGCTGAACATGTCTATTTCTAGACAGCTGGCCCTACTAAGAGCTTTCGATACGCCGAGCTAGCACTGATCTAGCATCCTGACTTATTGTTGAGAACATCAGCCCCCAATGCGCAACCGCCAGGCGAAGCATACATTTCCAATCAATTGACTTTCCTGTCAAGGATTCCTCTCAATCGCTACACAATAGATAGTAGCGGCGATGAAGCGGTAAGTCTAAAATTACAAGCATCATAGGTACCGCCAGAATCCTTACATTGTATTTTTACGAAGGTAAGAAAACTACCGGATACACCGTTCATCTTTGCATACATTGTAGTAGATATGGCTATACCAGAGCCCAAACGCTATCTGCCCACGCCGTACTAAGGCTTAAACTTGGGAACTTGATGCAAGTAGGTGGAAGGAATAGGCTAACCCAGCCTGCAGGTTTATCATAGGAAGTCGTTATCACATCGTGGGAATAAGGCGTAAGGCCGATTAGACTAGCTCCACAGTTCTCAGCTCAAGAACATTTGCATGAATTCCACATCGTATTTTCCAGATGCCGAATCGAAAATTCGATTTCTGTTCGAAGTGGGCTGAGCTGCAGCTGAATGCGTTGAATGACGGCCCTCGTATCCGATCCAAATCGAGTTAAGGTTAAATCTTGTGCCGCGGAAGCGCAGTCTCACGCTTCTATATGCATGGAAGCTGGAAAGGTAATGCATTGTATACAAAGTGCCAAGCACAATTTCTGCGAGAAATGCCTGTCCAATCGTATGTCTTGTCGGCAGTTAACATTGCACGCGCATTCGTGCCCTCCGGAGGACATTGAATAAGTACATACCTAAGTACCTACGTATGTATTCATACTCCAACACGAGCAACGCAAAAATCAAGGAGGCAGGCTTGACAATTATAACACTCTATAGCTCTATACCTCTTAATTGCAAACAATCAGATATCCCCCTGAGGCGATGTGATATGACGCCACATAGGTCCTACGCCGCAATTGATGTCCCTCATTCTATTAGTGGTCGCATATTAGATGTAACTACCGCTAACCTCTACCCGTATCTTTCTCCATCCTTTATTTCTCGAGGCGAATCTATGGTTCGACAGAGCAACCGGCTTTTGTTCCGCTCGGCAGACCAGAGGGATAAATGAATCCGATTTTGGCGATAAGCCAATAAGCTACACTTGCTTCTAGCTGATTCTATATTTAACTAAAGCTTCTAGAATACGGGAAGCTATATTTACTCTCGAGTCTTTGGTCATGTGCAACACACCCTATAGCTAGTAGCACATTCTCTCGAGCTCAGATTACTGGCTTCGATGCGGTGCTTACCGCGGGCTTCGGTCACAAACTGAGATGCTCCTCTTTGTAGACTAAGCCCTCTTTGAGGCGTGTACTCCGGTAATAGTCCTCAATCCTCATCAACAATGGTAGTGGAGGGATCACTTGAGGCGGAGACGCCGAATGTCCCAATAAGGGGTAAGAAAGCGACTAATCTATTCATAGTTTTCATGGCGCGGGACTGAATTTCACAATGATATATTACGGCCCTGATTATCCATGGTTTCGTGTCTAGGGATGTAGATATATGGACCAAGCCTCCCTCCGGATTCGATCCATCTTATATTCTCCTCATTCAAACTACTACCACACCCAATACCTATACCTATCGCATCAAACTCACCAGACTCAATTCTCCCAAAATGCGTCTATATTCCAATTCCCTATTCAAATTTATCGCCTGCTCCGGCCTCTTCACCGGAATCTTCGCAGCCTTGAGCGACCACGTTGAAATATTCCAAGGTCCACGCGGAGGCTGTAGCAATGTGCAAAGGGCGGAAATCGAATCCTACCACCAGGATATGCTCGACTTGCTCAGAGCGGGATTGGACGGATTCACAGACTTTGAAAGGAGGCCGAATGCTTTCGCGGATCCAAGTTTAACCGATTTGTTCTACCGGCAGCGAGGAGCTCTGGCTTCTCTGACTAGCTGGTTTGGAATTATTGGAGTAGATCCTAGTCCTGGCGAAGGCATTGGTATTCGCAATAGACCGCAATCGCGGTCGCAGTTTAATTACTTCAGAGGTTTGTAATTATGCTCTAATGCATAACTTTAAAGCAAACGTATATACTAGAAAAGCAATAAAGGCTAACACACCAATCCCCAGATATACTACTCGAAACCCTCGACTTCCTAGCAAACGGCACCCCCCTCCCCGCCCTCCCAATGCCAGATGCCGGGAGAATAAGAATCTACTGCGGCGACGGCTTCATGGACATCAAAGGCCCCGCCGATATCTACATCAACGAAGTCACCGGCCTCCCCCTAACCAACCCTGACGGAACAAACGTAATCATGAACCAAATCGCCGCCTTCCAACCCCATTTCGGAGAATGGGAAAACGGGGTTTACACCCGCAGCGACGTTTACTACGGCTACGATGCCAGCCTTCGACAGTACTTTCGATTGGAACTGCCCTCGGCGAATCTTCGCCCCTGCGCTTCGGATTCGGAAGCTTTCACGTTTTGGCAGGCGGGCGTTATTGTTCTTTGTCCTTCGTCGTTTACGAGGGCGATCGATCGGGTTCTGGATAGGAATACGGCGCCTCCGCTTCCAGGGGCTAATACTGGTGGTACTGGCGGTACCATCGGAAACGATGACTCGGATGACGGTATGGACGACGATGATTCGGACGATTCATCCGTGGCCCCGAGGAGCGATATAAACGATCGCATGGCGCGTAGTACTAATCTCCTCCATGAGATTTTTCATATCACTATGGGTAACAATAATAACCTGATTCCTTCGGAAATATGTACGTATCCCCACCTCCTCCGCAGAAACATGCATCGTTTCGCCATTCACGCAAGATTCCAAGCCATCCTGAAGAGCTTAAGAATAGTGTATACTAACCCAAAAACAACGGAGAACAGATCGACTCGACAGGTGCCTCGACCTTCCAAGAAGCCCCGCTACTATTCACCACGTCAGAGGGAACCCTGAATCTTTCGTATACTACTGCATGGACGCCTGGTTATCCCGACAGGCCCGATTCGCCTACAACCCTGCTCAGTACATCACGTACTACCAAGGAAACGCAGCTTATATATAAGATGCTGTGGTTTCGTATTTTGGGGATTTGATTTGACTTTGTTCCTGGCATAGCGATACAAGAGCATTGCTGTACCAGTTGCATGCTGGTTCAGCTCTGCGAGGTTGAATTTTAGATTTTAGTGTTCTTGCATTTTAGGTGTTTTGGGTTTCCTTTTTTTTTTTTTTTTTCTTTAAATCTTTTGTATGGATGCATTTTCTTTTAGAGAGCTAGCAATTTATCTCCAGTTTTTAAATTCCATGTTCGTGTTCTTCTCCCCGGATGACTAAGTATCTATGCGTGATCGAACTTCCAATAGAGATCCTGCGCCGTGACCTATTTGTTAAAAAGGGACATACAAAATAGTATACAACCTCAATTAAAGCTTGGAGCCCAACCATCATAAAGGAGAAGGCATAACTTGGGGAACTGCCTAGGTGGCCACCCAAAACTAGCCTGAAAGGTCATGTAGTCAGCCACAAAACGATGAAACCCACAGAAAATGCGTGTAGAATTTTCTTAGCTCAGCCCTCATACTTTAGTATTCTGATTTCAAGATATATCGTCCTCCTGCAATTGAATTCATCACTAAAACGTTATAACCACAAAAGAAGAGCTTCAAAAATACAGCATGAGGATAAAATACAGTTTCATAAGGAATATCTCTCGTCATCAAAAAAATTGATAAAAGAAAAACCAATGCAATGCTTAATATGCATGCTAATCGCTCGCTCTCCGAATCCAATCCTCGCTCCTCCCCACCTTCACCTCTCATCATTTTCATGGCTAGTGATAGCTATTTCCATCTCTTTACATTTATTTAGAGGCAGAATAAGAAAAGAAAAGAATGTAGAAATCCCGTTTCTCTGTGACGTTTAAACTACTGCTACATGTCTAAGGTTGCAGGTATTTAATACCTGTATGGTTGATAACCATGAGGAACCTGCGGCAAAATTAGACCCCTAGCAAATTTGTATATCTAGAGAAATGAGGGGGGGCATACCTGCTGACCAGCGGCCGGCGAAACGTCTGCCATCGGATGTCGCTCTTCGGATGGTTCTGGCGCGATTGGACTAACATTATAGGCGCCATACTGCTGCTGCTGCTGTCCATCAATCGGTTCCGGTCTCCAGCTTTGATACGGCCCCGTCTGAGGCGAACCCGAACCCGACCGAAGCGCAGAATGAGAGTCGTTAAACGGATCATCTAGACTCTGTCGCCTTGGTGGTGGCGGTGGTGGTGGGTATGTTTTCGCCTCGACAGGCGGCGACGGACTCGGCTTGAATCCGGAGCTAAATCTAGACCCAGGATTCTCTGGAATCGGAATCGTCGTGCCCAGAGGGCTCGGAACACCAGATTGTGGCGGAGGAGGAATCTGAGGAATCTGTTCGCCGGCATCCCCGAGGCCTCCCTCCTTCTTGGCGGCCTGTTTTGCAGAAAATATAGCCAATTGATGTCGTGACAGCGATGTAGCGAGCTGCTCGTTCGTCTCGAAGAGGGTGAGCATGGTACCCTCATCCGGTGGTGGGCTGTCGGCTTCGATGAATGCTTGTATTGATCGGGAAGCAGCTGAGCATCTATCCGCGAATTCCTATATTCCAACAGCTCTGTCAGCCGCGATATTCTCATATCAGGGTATCAAAAGGGATACCTACCGTGATCAACTGGTTTCCCAAGATCTCAGTCGTAGGAGTGCTTTGCAGCATCTGGAGAAGCAGCTTGGCCGACGTTTGCGCTTCCGATATCCTTGCAGCGAGCTCTTCTGGTGGCGGCAAAACATTCTTCGGCCTTCTATGGCTGCCATGACCAGAGCCGGTCCATGGCTGTCCAGGAATAGGACCAGGGTATCCTCCAACGGTGCCTCTAGGAAGTGGTTGGGTAGCGGGCTTTGATTTTCCGGTTCCAAAAGTGGTTGTTGTCAGCGTATACCTATAATCGCCAATAACGAGAACAAAGCGCGAAGAGCACAATCCGGAACAAAGACATTAGCGAAATCAAGCACTCACATAGGCTCTCAATAGACTCTCCTTCTCCTTAACATACCACTCCTTGATAGGCTGCAAACCCGGATCATCCTTCTTCGAAAAGTACTCCAGATTCTCCACCAGCAATTGTCGAACGCTCGGGTCCTTGGTACCCCTGTACAATTCTTTAACCGTGCTTACAAATTTGGCATCAATGTTTCGTGTAAAGCTAGGCCCGGGGTTGTCGGAAAGTATGCGGAGAAGCATGAGTGCGTTGTACTGTTGGTAGCCATGTTTGGAGTTTTTGTATTCGAGTTGCTTGCGAATTGTGTAGAGAGCTTCCTTCGCGGCCGCGGGGGACGACTCGGCAGATTCAACGATTACCGGAAGGTAAGTAACTTCGTCGACTTGCTACAAATATTTTAACCCAATGTTAGATTTCTGGCCGAGGGGAGTTATGAGCGGCGAATGCGGGGCATTCATACTTGAGTGTCATTATCGATTCCCTCGGGTCCTGGAGCTGCCGGCTTCCCCTTTCCAGCTTCGCAGAACGCTTTCTGCAAGTAATCGAGCATGCATTAGCAAATGCCGTAGCGTCCCCAAATTCTAAATTTGCACTTTTTATTTTCGAGCAGAGCAACGTACTATAGCCCTCGCAACATTGGCTTCTGGAGTATCTGCGCCTGAATCCTGCGATTCTAAGCCCAGTCGCAAATTGCTGTTAGTTTTTTTGTCTTCTCGAACTCCAACTACTGAACAGTAGCCACTAAAAGTTAGGATCATAGGGATAAATGCATACCAGACCTCGAAGCCTTTGGCCGGACCAAACCCGACCCAAAAATCTTCTTCATTTTGTTGGTGATGAATTTCCGATGTGACCCTATTACAGCGAACCTTCAAATTCCAAAAAAGAAAAAGTTAAAAGGTCGAGATATTGTCGTCCGAAAATGTCGGCAGTCAAATGTTTCTTTTAAAAACAAAAAAAGTGGGCAAAGCTGTAAGATGTCCGGCCGAGCGCTCCGGTTTTTAAAACGAATAGCTACTTAAGCAACCTGTAACTTTGAAGAGATGGGGTTCGGTCCCTTTTTAGTCAGTTCTAGCTCGCTATTCGTTATCCCCAAGTGGCGTCCGAAATTTGAGCAAACTTCCAGACCAAAGAGTCTCCACCTTTTTTTGGTTTGACTGGGTTTCCAAGTCGGATAAAATCAGGCACCGATTTCGAACCAAGCAAGGAAAGATTTGAACAGAGGCAGAGGTGCTCAAAGAGTTTTTTGAAATTAAGGGACAACAGGGACGTCAACCGGATGAAAAACAGGTGACAAATGTAGAAGCGGGCAGGGTTCCGACTGCAATTTTAAATTTTCCTTTCTTTCTTTCTTTCTTTCTTTCTTGCTTTCCTTATGTGATGCTTGCTGGTTTCCTGTGACTCTTGCTAGCTCTTTTGTTTTCCTGTGCCGCACGCTTAATATCGCCAAACGCCGTGAATGGGGTTATAATGTTGCGATTTTAATTATCGCCTCGTATTTCTCGATGACTGTAACTTCCAAACGAAGAGTTACAAAGGCTTCGAAGCGACACAAAGTTGAGAAGAGCGATATCGTCCAAAAACGCAAAGGATAAGCAACAAGAAGGTCGAAATGGTTATGATTCAAAACGAAAGGAAAGATGAAATCGAAACGACCGTAGTGTAGGGAGCCGCCCAGTTATATATGGTATAAAACGGATCTCGAATAAAGGCGGTTTTGGAAAGTTGCGAGCCTCGTGCGTGTCAGTGTACCCTGGGAAGGGAATATGGACATTTTGGATGGCGACCGGGCAGGGGAAGGTAGGCGGATCATATACAAGAACGAGCAAACATCCTTCGTCTTAAGCTTTGCTAAATGCAGGTTCCAGCCGCTGGACGAGCTTGGGGAGGAGGAGGGGGAGCTGGATGTGGTACACTCAAGTTACACCGGGGCAGAGCTTAAGTGGGATAGTACTCGATGGATCCAAAACCAGATGGGATGGATACAGACGGACAGCCAGACAGATGGACAGCTCTGTTGTGCAGCTAGGGCCACATGTACCATGCATGGCTGTTTGCGAAGGGACGTGTTGGCCAGTGGAGGCGGTGCCAGGATCAAGCTTCCACTTTTTACCAATGCGAACCACGACATCCTTCTTCTTCCCTGCCTAACCAACCCTTCCTGTCCTGTCTAGTCCTGTCACTTCTGTACCATTCCCGACCTATCCTTTTCTCCTCGCAGGCCATAAACCTGTCTCGCAATTCGCACTCCCTTTACGGGTAACAGTTGCCACTATAATTGTAATCATCTACAGTATCTATCCATACTCAACCTGGCAAAATGTTAAACTTTTAAAATTCAACAGAAAGGAAAGAGCGAGCGAAGGGGAAAAAAAAAAAAACTCTCCGCATTGAAACATTCGACCCCATCTTCGTCGTCCGTATTTACGTATCTACGTCACGAACTCGATTCCCGCCACTGGAATATCACACATCACACGACGAACGACCCGCAGAATAAATCCCAAACTCCCTCGGCCATGGACAAAAACATGCAACTATTCCCGCTAATCCTTTGGACGAAAAGTAGCAAAAAAAAAAAAAAAAAAA